>JAKSZT010031676.1:3081294-3228418 GCA_026826555.1 Tolypeutes matacus | reverse complement strand
GTGCGGGCGGGCTTGCCTTCACCAGGAGGCCCCAGGAACCGAACCCGTGGCCTCCCATATGGTAAACGGGAGCCCTACTAATTGAGCCACATCCGCTTCCCATCTTTGATCCATTTTTGAATTGATTCTTGTATAGGGGCTGAGATAGGGGTCCTCTTTCATTCTTTTGGTTTTAGATATCCAGTTCTCTCAACACCATCTGTTGAAGAGACTGTTTTTTCCCATTAGCATGGGCTTGGTAGGTTTGTAATGGCATCTTTTGACACAATCTTTTTTTTTTTTTTTCCTTGACACAATCAATTTTTGTTTGCATGTTTTACCCTTAGGAATATTCTCTTCTACAAATATACCTTCTCCCATTTCTCTCTCTCTCTCTCTTTTTTTAGGTACCAGGGTGGGGAATGAGCCCTGGACCTCGTATGTGGGAAGCCAGCACTCAACCACTCAGCTACATTGGCTCCCGAGTTGGTTTTTTTGTCTGTTTCCTTGCTGTTTGTTTGTTTTGTTTTGTTTTTTAGAAGGCACCAGGGACTGAACCCAGGACCTCCTATGTGGGAAGCAGGCACTCAACTGCTTGAGCTACATCCAGTCCTGTCGCATTTCTC
This sequence comes from Tolypeutes matacus, assembly GCA_026826555.1. NCBI lineage: Eukaryota > Metazoa > Chordata > Mammalia > Cingulata > Chlamyphoridae > Tolypeutes > Tolypeutes matacus. The sequence continues at coordinate 3,227,813 of JAKSZT010031676.1, read as the reverse complement.
TTGAGGTTCTTGAAGTTCATAGATCTCTTGTTCTGTTTTTCATGGACACCAGAAATATTTCACTTTCTTCTTGTTTGTACTGCAAAAAGACTGAAGCTCACAGAATCCAGAGGCATTAAAAGGATAATAAGGGAATATTACAAACAATCCTAAGACATAAATTTGACAACTTAGATGAAATGGACCAATTCTTTGAATACCACAAACTACCAAAACTCACCCAATATGAATTAGATAACTTGAATAGACTTATAACTATTAAAGAAGTTAAATTCCTATTCAAAAACCTTCTGGGGAAAAAAGGCCTCCGGGCTGAGATGGGTTCACTGGCAAATTCTACCAAACATTTAAGGGAGAAATAACATCAATTCCACACAATTGCATCCAGAAAATAGACGAGGGAAAAATACTTATTTTATGAGACCTTCACTACCTTAACACAAAAACTATATAAATACCAATATCCCTCATGAACCTAAAAATAAAAATCCTCACCGGGATTGTTAGCAAATTCAATACAATAATATATAATAAAAATCACACAACCAAGTGGGTCCTATCCCAGCAATGCAAGTCTGCTTCAATATTTAAAAATCAATATAATATACCATATGTGGCAGTTTGATGTTATTTATGAATTCCGAAAAGATATTGATTATGTTTGTAAACTGGTCTCTTCCTCTGGGCATGATCCCCTTTGATTGTATTAGATTCAGCTGAGACGTCTGATTAAATTATGTTAAGATTAGGGCTTTGATTCAACCACATCATTAGAGTGCAGCTCAGTGTTGAGTCCTAGCCCCTTTGGTGGGCTCATAAAACAGACTCTTTCACAGAAATAGATACACAGAGAAGAAGAACACAGAGGAAGAGAGAGAGCTCATTAGACATGGCAGAGGCCCTAGGAAGAGAGATGAGCCTTATGCCAGCCTACAGCTGAGATCGGAAGAAGCAGGGACCATAGAGTCTTAAGAGGAAGAAGGAAGGCTGAACCCTCACAGACATCACCTACCATCTTGCATCAGCACGTGGCAATAGACTTTGGGTAAGGAAGTAATCTTGAGGTGGACTCTTTAGGGCCTTGTAATTTTAAGAAGCTACCCCAAATAAAAGCACTTTATAAAAACCAACAGATTTCTGGTACTTTGCATCAGCACCCCTTTTAGCTGACTAATACAAAATTTGGTACCAAGGAGTGAGGAAGTGCTTTTGCAAATACCAAAATGCTGGAACGATTTTATAAATGGGTAAGGGGTATTTTTTGGAGGAATTGTGAGATCTTCATGGAAAAGGCCTAGATTGCTTTGAAGAGACTGTTGGCAGGAATATGAATGCTAAAGAGACTTTTCATGAGGCCTTAAAAGTAAATGATGAAACTATTATTGGAAACTGGAAGAAAGGTGATCTGTGTTTTTCAGTTGCAGGGAGAGGGGAGAGGATGTGGCTCAAGCAGTTGGGTACCCGCCTCCCATGCGGGAGGTCCCAGGTTCGATTCCCAGCACCTCCTAAAGAAAAAAACAGACAACGAGCAAGAAACAGCAAGCAGAGAACGAGTGCAAACAATGAGCAAAAACAATTGAGCAAACAGATGAGGGAACCATCTCTAGGGGGGAGAAAATAAATAAAATAAAATTCATTTAAAAAAATAAATAAAGTTGCAGAGAACTTAGCAAGATTAACTCCTGATATTTTATGGAAGGCAGAATTTGAAAATGGTAAGCTTGGGCATTTAGCTGAAGAACTTTCCAAAGTAAACTCGGAGAATGCGGCTTGGCTTCTCCTTACAGCTTATAGTAAAATGCTAGACGAGAGAGATAAGCTGATAACTGAATTGTTGGCCTGTATTAGTCAGGTTCTCTAGCGAAACAGAATCAACAGAACATATCTGTCAATAATACAAGATTTTATAAGAGTCTCTCACGTGATGGTGGGGATGCTCAAGTCCAGGTTCCACAGGCAGGCTGCACACCAGGGGCTCCAATGAAAGTCCAGTGAAGGTCTTTGATGAGTTTGTGGAAGATGCTGGCTGTCTAAAAATGAGCTGGGAAATTCTTTCTGAATACTGAAATCACTTCCCCTTATAAGGCATTCAACTGATTTGATAAAGTATCACTCATTGCTGACTGCAATCTTCTTGGCTGATGTAGATGTAATCAGCCATCTATGCAGTAATCCCACTGGTGACTAAAGTCCATAAATGTCCTTGTATTACAATTAGCCCAGTGCTTTCTTGACCGAACAACTGGGCACAATTACCTTGCCAAGTAGACACATTAGCCTAACCATCACATGGGCATAAGGCAAACAGAAGCTGATTGTGGATATTGCAAGCCTCTGGAAATCAAGCCCCAGATGATAATGTCCCATTTGAGGAATTGACTAAACATGGTGCTTGAAATACAGTTATCTAGAAAAGACTTGTGGAAAGTCTTATGTCTGATGGCTTGGGTCCCAGCTTCCTGCATGCTAAACCAACAAGCTTTTTGCAAGAGCTGTATGAACAAAACCACTGTCAACCTGGACTAAAAGTGACAAGTAGGGGAAGATGGATGGGAAAACAACTTTAAGAGGAAAACCATGGAAGCTGAGATCTGGAAATAAGACCTCTCCTTGGGCCAACAGAGGAACCCACCCATATGTACAGAGAGGGTGAGTTTGCCCCGGCAGTTGAAGAGGGTGGATATTCCAGCCTGCTGTTCAGGGAGCGTGTTGCCACCCCAGGCTACAGAGAGGGTGGATCACATTCCTCAAGGGTTGGGGAGAGTAAGGTCAACACCCCATAATTTATTCTGAGAGGGGTGGGCAAGTCCCCTATAGGTTAGGAAAGGCCAGGTCACCAACTCATTGTTCCGAGAGAGTTGGGCCTGTATGTCAGAGATTAGGGAGACTGTTGCCTCCACCTCACTGTACTAAGGGGGGTAGAGTGTGGCCATCCCAACGTTCTTGGAGCGTGAGGTCTGGAGCTCGGTTGACACCCAGATGCTTGATGAGGGTGGAACCAAGAAAATGGCTGTTGGGCAAGCCTGTGGAAAGGGTGGGTCCCCATGAGTCCCCAGGGAGAAGAAACCATCATCTTGAGAATGACTCTCAGACTTTGAAATCTAATGAAGTATGTCCCACAGGTTTTCGAAACTATAGGGGACCAGTGACTCATGTTTACCTCCAAAATTTACCTCATGGTGATGCAAATGTTTATCCTTTGTCTGTCCCTTTGTAGTAGATAAATTGTTTTGTAGTTTCAGATTTCTACAGCCAGACGGGACTTTGCCCCAAGACAAACTGTATTTCTATAAACTGATTCTGATGTGATTTTGTACTTAGCATTGTTACTGATTTAAGGTGTTTTTTTGTTTTGTTTTGTTTTTCCCCAATATTGTAATGTCTTTTTGGAATTCAGAGGGTGAAATGTGGCAGTTTGATATTATTTATGAATTCCAAAGGTTTTGATTATGTTTGTAAAATGGTCTGTTCCTCTGGGCATGATCCCCTTTGACTGTATTAGATTCAGCTGAGATATCTGATTAAATTATGTTAAGATTAGGGCTTGGATTCAACCACATCACTAAGAGTGTGGCTCAGTGTTGAGTCCCAGCCTCCTTGGTGGGCTGATAAAACAAACTTTCACACGGAAGTAGATACAGAGAGAAGAAGAACACAGAGGAAGAGAGACAGCTCATTAGGTATGGCAGAGGCCCCGGGAAGAGAGATGAGCCCGATAGTTTATAGCTGATCTTGTGAAGAGACCAGAGCAGCTGAGCCTGGAAGAAACGAGCCCCAGGAGGAGAGCCCTATGCCAGCCTACAGCTGAGATTGGAAGAAGTTGGGACCATGGAGCCTTAAGAGGGAGAAGGAAGGCTGAACCCTTGCAGATGTCGCCTGCCATCTTGCGTCTACACATGACAACTGATTGTGGGTCTGTTTGGGTAAGGAAGTAACCTTGAGTTGGACTCTTTAGCACCTTGTAACTGTAAGCTTCTACCCCAAATAAATGCATTTTATAAAAACTAACAGGGAAGCGGCTGTGGCTCAATCAGTAGGGCTCCCGTTTACCATATGGGAGGCCCCGGGTTCGGTTCCCGGGGCCTCCTGGTGAAGGCAAGCCCACCCGCACGGCGTGGTTAGCTGACCCAGAGAGCACAAGCAGCAAGGGGGGGATAAATGAATAAATAAATAAAATCTTTAAAAAAAAAACTAACAGATTTCTGGTACTTTGCATCAGCATCCCTTTTGGCTGACTAATACACCATATTAACAATGGACTACTACTCAGCCAATGAAAAGGCATGAGCTATTACTACATGCAACCACATGGATGAATCTCACAGGCATTATGCTAAATGAAAGTAGCCAATATCAAAAAAATTCATACTGTGTGGTTCCATTTATATGACATTCTTGAAAAAATATATGTAACGGTTGTAATGGGTTCAGTGTGAGAAGTTGTGACTACAAAGGGATAATGCAAAGAAGTTTTGGGAGTGATGGAACTCTTCTTCATCCTGATTATGGCAGTAGGTACATGATTCTATACATATGTTAAAATTCATAGAACTGTGCACATGCAAAAATGTCAGTTTAAATTTCTTTTTAAAATAGTAGCTCATGCTGTAAGAAGAAATGAAATTGGGACACATATGATAACATGGATAAACCTTGAAGACAGTAATCTAAGTGAAATAAGGCAGGCACAAAAGGACAAATATTGCATGGCCTCACTAATATGAACTAAATAGAAAGAATAAGCACATGGAGGTAAAAAACCTAGATTATAGGTTATTAGAAGATAGCAGGAAGGCTGAGAAGTGGTACTGATGCTTACTGTATGTGGAAGTTTTAATTGACTGTAAAAGTGGAAATGGATAAAATTGATGGTAATACATTTTAGTGAGTAGAACTAACACAGCTGGTTGATTGTGGCTGAAAAGGGTAGTCTAGGGATATAAATGTCAATTGGAAGAAAGCTAGAGACCAATCTAGGGACTGAATAGCATAGTGAACCTGGATTTGCATGAGAATTTTGGTTAATAGTACAAATACAAGAATGTCCTTCATGAACTAGAGCAAATGTATATCACTATTGCAAGGTGGTCAGAATGTGGAGAAGAATGGGGAAAATGCAATTAATGTAACCTAGGGACTATAACAGCAATACTGTAATATTTTTGCATCAGTGCCAAAGATGTACTGTGTTAATAATGGGCAGGAGGGAAAAAATATACCAAATGTACACTATAGATATTGTTAATGGTAATAGTCCAATGAGGGGTGATATATGGGAATTCCACACATGTACATGACTGTTTTGTAAGTTCATAACTTCTCTAATAAAATTATATTTTAAAAATGAACATTGAAATAGCAGCTTAGTTGTAAAGATAAATAGCAACTGTCAGTCCACCTCACTTTGGGGAAACTGTAGGGGGTGGCTGGAGACTTTGCAGATTGGAGTACATGTCCTAACAAAAGCCACTAGTCTAGTCCACCTGATTTTGCCACATCAAAATGAGGGTCCAGCATTGCTGGATCTTCTCATTTTTTTTCATGAAAACCTAGAAATCTAAATATTACCATGAAATCTACTGATTTTTAGAACATTGTTAAGTAATTTAAGTGTTTGAAAAATGCTGTGCTGACCAGCATAGGTTTGAAAAATAGATATACTAATATGCTATCTCTGATATTGATAACTGTTATAGATGTAGTAGATAATTGTAGGCAACTTGGTGCTAAAGACAACTTTCAATCGAGAGAAGGCTGAGTCCTTAAGGTGGTTCCATTATGGATGTGAGAATCATATCAAATATTCATGGTATGTGTGGATGACATGGGCTTCAGAAGAGCTGTTATACATTTAGGCAACAGAATGATGATCTGGAGGTAACAGAAAGAAAGGAATAAGTCAACTTGTCTTATTTTGGGTATTGAAAGATTTTTCCGTTGGATAGGACGGGGGAAATGGGGACATTTTAAGAAAGAAATGCTCAGTTAAGTCTGTCAGGTCTGTTGTATAAAATAGACATGACACAGTAAAAGGGACTGGCAGAGGAGTGAGCACCGGGATGAATCATGATTGGGGAAGAACACTACTGAGGTGGACAGGGTTGAATGGAGGAGTACATGGGTACATTATAGGGAATCATAAGGATTGGGAGTGGTGATCCTTTGGATTGATAGTAACTGAGGGAAAAATAGCTTCAATTCATGCTCTTCCCTTTGTCTGGAATACTCTATCCCAAACCCTCTTAGCTTTATACGTCTAGTTCATATTTGAGGTTCTAAACTCAGATTTTTGGTTTTCACTCCTGGAAACCATCCCTGGTACGCCTTCCTTTCCCCTCCCCCAAGCTCCAGTCCCTCCTTAGTGTTCCCATAGCACCCATTACACATCTTTATCTGAGAACTCACAACTTTATATTAAAATTACCTCTTTCTGATGTTCTCTATAAGGTATTATGAGTCTCTGGGTTAGGTTCCATGTTTCATTCATCTCTTTGTTACAGGCATGAGCCTGGTACAGATCTGACATCAATAAATATTTGTTTAATCGAGCAGAGGAGTTAGGCTAGCCTCTGTGTTAAGATCAGGGACATAGCCTTTATAACCAGTGCTTCCTTTGTGTCTAGGATACAGTGGCAATCTTTTGGCAGGTGATTTAAGGGAACACTTTCTGACATCTGTATTTGGCCTGCTAGCACTTTATGTGATGCTAGTACAGTGATCACTGCACAGAGTATTTATTCCACTGCATTCTTTCATTATATTTGTAGAAAAATCTTGATGATTAATAAGACTTAAAGGACTTTATCTGGTTCATGAACAGAATTCTAATCAAGACCCAGGCATGTTTTACTGAGTCTTGTTCCTTGGCAGTTTTTCTACACAAATGATTCCATTGACCTTCCCAGAGACATCTTACAACATCTAACTGCAATCTTAAATTTTTGTTTGAGGCTATTCATCAGTATTTGACTCTCCTTGGCTGCTTAAACAGTTCCTTCTGCTTTCTGTTAATGAAACTGAAGTTTGAACACTGCTGTTCTTTCTTTGGATTATTTGATTATTCTTCAGTTTCTTCTCTAAGCTTTTGCTTCAGTTTCTTCTCTAACCTTTTTTGTTCCACGGACCCCTTTGCCAGTCATGTGAAATGTATACTACTGTAATTTATTTGTTGCTTATATTCATGAGTGAAGGAAATGCTAGATTTCAGTTAGAGGTCAGGGAAAATAAAGAAGTTGATTTTTTTCAATTTAAGCTCATGTACTCCCTGAAATCTTTCCATGGACCCCTTGTTAAGAACCCCTGCTTTAGGTTCTTCATTTTGTTTTTTTATTCCCCCATTAGACTTTTCTATGTCAGAAGACTAGAGCCTTTTAATAGAGAACCTGAACTCAGAAATGATGATAAAGGAAACTTCAGGTGATTACTTTTTCCATAGTGTTCTTCCCCCTACCCTACCCCCAGCATAGATCTAGGGTCTTATTTCTCTCAAGAATGCAGAAGGTGCTATGTCATTCTATTATTCATTGCACTATTATTAAACATCTATTATGTGTATATCAGGCACTATACTAATTAGTACATGAAAAAACAAATAAGTCCATACCTTCAAGGCATCTATAACCTAATCAGAATGATAAATAAACTTGAAGTTACAAATACCTTCTCTAGCTTTTGTTTTTTCCTTTTCTTTTAATCTATAAATTAGGTTAATATGCTTTACTGACAGGGTTATATCATCACATGAGCTTCTCTGTGTTGAGGAGCTTAGCACAGTGTCTGGCCTGTAGTTAAGTATTCAGTAACCACTTAACTGGTGGTCACAGTGATGGGTGGATACAGTGGAAACACGAAAAAGGGAACGAACTTGACTTTTCCACATGGACATAACAAAGTTTTCACAGAGGAGAAATGCTGGAGGAAACTGTATATACAAGAGAGCCCTAAGTAATTGATATATTTAGGGCAGAGGGATGGAGAGGAACACAGAGATGAGGCTTCTGAGATAGGCAGGAATTTGGACTTGATGCTATACGGAAAGAGGAACATTTATTTATGTTAAGCAGGAGAGTCTTAAAATTAATCAATGCTAAGGAAAATTTCTGATATATTACTTGTCTCTTTCAGGTCTCACTCGCCCTCGAGCCTTTGTCAGAAACTTATGACAGCTACAAACCTTTTCCTACCACTGATGAGGCAGAAAATGTGCAGGGAGTCCAAGAGAATATTGAACCCAGTGATACCCAGTTTCTGGTTCCATCAAGGTCTCATAGGATTCCTCCCACCAAAATTGATGGAAAAGAAGTAGCAACAAATAGTAGTAGGCCAGCCACTCCAAGGTAATTAACATACCTAATACTAGCCTGTAATACATAATACTAGCCAACTGCTCTACTCATAATTTCTACCTTTGATTTGTAGTTGGGTAAAAGACTAAAGGCAGAGAGCCGTACAGTCATTCATTCCACAAATAACTATTAAGTACCTTCTGTGTCCCTGGCCTAGTACCAGGTCGTGGACATAGAAATTAATAATTAAGACACAATTCCTTTTCTCAAGGACTTCTCACAAGCTAGTGGGAAGACCAACATACAAAACAAGTAGGACTAGATGATGTACAGATGTCATAACAAATGTCTATGAAGGAAAAGAAGGAAAAGGCAGCATTTTGTGAAACAGGACAGAGTACGAAAAACAGATTTTTGTTTAACTAATTATCAAGCATTTGCTTTGTGCCAGACTCTGTGTTGAGCTCTTTATTTCATTGTCTCACTTTAGCCACAAACGTGGGTAAAGTATCTATTATTTCCTTTATTTGGGATTTAAAAATCAGATTTACAGAGTCACATAGCAAATGTCACCTCTTTCAAAGGCCAAGCTACACTGCTATAAACCACTGATCTATGTTTTGTCTCCAGCAAAGTAGAATGTTAACATAGTATATAATATACTGCTGAAATTCTTCTACATTTTTTTAAAACAGGGGAAAGGACTACTTATACTTTGCAGAGAACCCTGCTACAATAAAGGATTCTTTTTTTGGACTAGAGCACCATCTTAATTCAGGACAGAGTTTAGAGTTTGTAACTCTAAAAGGTGAAGCCCCACGGAAGCAGATGTCCCTTCTCAACAGTACTGAATTCCAGCCTCAAACTAGGACAGTTGCTAAGAGTTGCAGTGACTCATGTATTCTTTCTTCAAACAATCCTCCTACCAAGGACCTTCTTTCAGGTATGTATATATTTGTGAGCTGAGACTAAGCTATATTTATTGGGATTATTTTGCTCATTGGCCAGCCTGTGAAGAGAACCAAGATTTCTTTTTGAACTAAAGAGCCAAATAAAAGGTAGCAATCTTCCTAGAGTCCAGACTTTCACCATTTAAAGGCAGCCCTGTTAAACCACTGAATAATAGTTACTAGGTGCTTATATTTGTAGGTTTGGGGAAGGAACCATTTAAAAGGAACTTGAATGAGGTGGGCGAGGCGGTGAACCTTTATCGTAGAAAAATATTAGTCCTTATTTTTTTCCCAAATATTTCAAGGCAGATAAGATTTCTGTCTCATATTATTTTCTTGTACCACTGTACAAAGGCTGGTACCAAATCCTTTTCACATTCTGATAGCTGTTGGTCTCAGTGGGAACATTCAGTGCATAACAATTCATGATTATAAGTCTGGGAATTAAATAAGACTTTTGGCCAGACTTCTGTTAAAAGCAGAAATAGAAAAGTCAGTTTACTGACAGTTTACTGACTTTTTAGATTGAAATAAAAAAAGCAAGTAGGAACAAAATTAAATTACCTTGTGTTAGGGAGTCATATAATAAAAAGCAATTGAGGGAAGCGGAGGTGGCTCAAGCCATTGAGCTTCCGCCTACCAAATGGGAGGTCCCGGGTTTGGTTCCCAGTGCCTCCTGGAGAAGGCAAGCTGGCACAGTGGGCAGGCGGGGTGAGCTGACACAACAAGATGACAAAATAAAAGAGACACAAAGAGGAAAGACAATGAGAGACACAACAAACTAGGGAGCTGAGGTGGCTCAAGTGATTGAGCACCTCTCTCTCACATGGGAGATCCTGGGTTCAGTTCCTAGTGCCTCCTAAAGAAAAGATGAGCAGACATAGAGAGCACACAGCAAATGGACACAGCGAGCAGACAGTGACCGCAAACAACAAGGGAGGGGATAAATAAATAAAATAAATCTTTAAAATAAAAAAAAGGCAACTGAGCCATCTTACATTATACTGACTGCAATGGTTGCCTTTATATCTCTCTGACATCAGGAGCATTACATAAATTGTCTTCATCCCCACAAGTAAAATTTCCAAAGTAGAATATCAGCAGCATTAGTCGAAAAGTCTTTTAAATAACTATTTGAGTACATAATTAATATTAGTAAGGAGATTTGTTAATGAAGAAAGATTCTGTTCATACTTTTTCAGTGATCTCATGTTTTAAAAAAATATTTGAAGATTATAAACTGTTAATTTTAGTCATTAATGCAACCCTAGGCTACATTAACATAAAAGAAAATAGTCCTGCTATACTCAGCTCTTGTCTGCTCACACCTGGAATATTTTTTGTAAACCTGGACACCAGACATTGTGAAAGATACCGATTATTCAGCAGTTATTTATTCAGCACTTACTAAATGTCTGGTACTCTTCTAGGCCTCAGGGATAGAGCAGTTAATAAAACAAAGACACAAATTCCTGTTTGTGGATGTTATAGTATATCAGGAAGACAGATGATAAATTATTTATTTGTATGTGATATGTAGTATTTGTACTAGATATGTAATATTAGATGGTGATAATGGCAATGAGGGGAATTGAAGCAGGAAAGGTGAGAGGGGATGTTGCTTTTACATAGGTTGGCAAAGAAAGGCCTCACTGAAAAAGTAACATCAAAATGAAGATCTGAAGAAGGTGAGTTCCTTCTGAGGAGAGTAACAAGACTTGGTGAAGGGATCACCAAGAGATTTTTATAGCCTGGAGAAAACAGCTACCATTTATTGAGTACTCATTGTGTGCTAACTACTATACCAAGTGCCCAGTACTCAGTCTTATGTAAACCTCATGAAAACCTTGTGAGGTAGGAATTATGTCCGTTTTAAAATGAAGACACAGGCTCAGAATAATTGACCTGTTTTTTAGCCAACTCAGATAACTTCAGGGGCAATATAAATTATACAAATGAGGGTAAGAGTAATGAGCTGGGGGGCTCATGCCCTGTTACAGGGGACAGCTGTCCTCAGCTCCAGGTCGTTATTGTGTTCGACTCTTAAGATAAAGTTCTCTACTTCATCCTACTGTAGGGTCATTGTTTACCTAGGCCTGCTTTTTGTTATTGTTGTTTTTTCTGTGGGGTTTTTTTTGGTAATAAGAACTATGCTGGCCAACTGTGTAGGCCAAAGAAAACATGTCCATAGCAGGCACAACCCATGGGCTGCCAGTGTGCAACCTTTTCCATAAGAGTTACTAGAATCAGTGGGTTTAAAGATCAAATAGTACGGATTTTGGCTTAGTCTGAGTTAATAGGCTGACCTGTACAAAGATTGGAGAGAGCTTCTTCAAGAGGTAGGGATTCATACATCACTAGAAATGATCACACATGGACTAGATAACCTCCTGATGGGAATCATACAGATTTGATTAAATCATCAAGTAGACAGATAATTCTTTAAAGGTCCTTCCAAACAAGAGATTCTGGGACACTAAGATTAAGTGGACTACTTTAGCAGGCTAGAGCTAAGGTCATGAGAGGGATACAACAAATACATAAACCTAATAATCTTCCTAGTTTTCATATACTAACATCATACCAGGAAATGGGGTACAGGGCTGAATCAGTAACCAGTAAGTATTTGTGAAACATTATACATCCTGCTTGTAAGAGTTGTGGTTTAGATTAGAAAGCAGGGAGTTGGAATAAAACCCAAAAGCTGGATACCTCTGTGTGTTTAGCAGGGGCTGTGCCCACAGCATGTAGGAAATAAACAAGGGAAATATTAATCCTGAACTCATCAGAGTGCCCTTTCTGTGTGCTCAGGAAATGATTGTTGACTTGAGAGGCAGGAAGATGCCATGGCAGCGCTCAGTTTAGAGTACCAGTTTACTCCTGAGAAGTGGAGAAAAGATGTTCCAGTTGCCATGCCTTTGACTTTAGAGAAGGTTTTCCAAACCATGGCTATCTCAGCAATGAAACCACTTGGAGACAATGAATGAACCAAATATGCTTAGATTTTTTCCTCTTCAATGCTTATTTCCTATTTTAAAACCCTGTGTTTTGGGAAGTATCTTAAGTACTCGTTCCCATTCAGATGTGAATGGCTGATGAAGTAACTATTAAAATATTACCACACACATGGGAAGTGGATGTGGCTCAAGTGTTTGGGCCCCCATCTACCTTATGGGAGACCCTGGGTTCGGTTCCTGGGGCCTCCTGATGAGGGTAAGCTGACCCGTGCCCTCGGAGAGCTGACGGCCCACGCTCATGGACAGCTGTTGCAGCAAGATGATGCAATATAGGGAGACAAACAGACAGAGGAAGCACGTAGCAAATGGACACAGAAAGCAGACAGGGAGCACAAGTGGCAAGTGGGGAGAGAAATAAATAAATAAATAAATAATATTACCACACCCAGAGGAATTTACATTTAACAGTGATGAAAACAAAGCTCAAATCAGTTCACCAAGTAACTTTTGAGTGCCTATTTTGTGTCTGTCATTGTTGTGAGTTTGGGGGATACAGTGATAAATAAGATACAGTCCCGGCCCTTAAGGAATTCAGTCTAGTAAAGGAGACCAAAGCTAAAGTAGATACATTACAATTATATATGGAATCTGTAGCAGTAGAAGTATTCATTCTTTTGAAAACATTTTACCAAATGCCTGATATATGCCAGGCACTGTACCAGATACCAGTGATACAAAGACCAACAAAAGCCAGTTCCTAGACTCACAGTTGATAGGCTGACACAGACAATTACAACACTGCATGATAAATTCTTTGAAAGGGTTAAATACCAGGAGTTTCGAGGGCATGGAGGAAGTATTATGTTTAAAGAATTGAAAGTAGTTTGGTATGGTTAGATTATAAAATACCAAGTCTGTTACCTCTCTAGAAATTTTGGGGTATTAGCAGAAAAACTATTTTTTTATATGGCCAGGAGCAATCAAATGGAATTTTTTGTTGACTTTACTTGTCATTAACCACTCTATTCATTAAATGTTCATTGAGTGTGCCCACCTCATTAAAGAACATTAAAGTATATCTAATAAAGCCAAGTGCCAGGTAGAAACTAAAAGAATAAGGGTTTCCTGCAACATACCAAACTTCTTTAGCTGAAAGACATTTAGATTTTAACCAAATTTCCAGTGCTAGCAAACGATTGCTTTCTCAGTGAATAAACAAGACAGTCTTTTTCGGCTGAACCCCAAAGCATTTGTTTTTAATAAAGTAAAAAATAAATACAGTGAATTCTGAGAATATTGTTCAGCAATAATTGACATACAAAAAAAGCCAATGCATATTGTTAATAGAAAAAAGTAATTACTAAACAGTATACAATATCCCATTTTTTTGCAAAAGGAAAAGATATATATATACACATAGGTGTGTATGTGTGTAGATAAAAATCTATAAGGCATATATAAAAATGTTAACAATGGGTATTCCTGGGAAGTGACATTAATGGGGGTATCAATTTCCTGTTGCTGTGTAACATCTTAACACAAACAACAGCATAAAACAACTTCCACTTATTAGCTCACAGATTTGTAGGTCAGAAGTCCAGCACAGCATGGTTGGCTTCTCTGCTTACAAATCAAGATATCATCCAAGCTGAGTTCTCACCTGGAGACTCTAGGGAAAAATTTACTTCAAAACTCATTTTTGTTGTTGACAAAATTTAATTCCTTGCAGTTGTAGGACTGAGATCCCATTTCCTTGCTGGTTGTCATTTCTTGCAGGTGGTCCCTCCATCTTCAAGCCTGCAACAGCTCATTAATTCCTTCTCAAACTTAAAATATCTAACTTCTGTAGCCTGCCAGAGAAAACTGCTTTTAAAAGGTTCATGTGATTAGGTCCAGCGCAAGGTTATCTCCCTATCTTAAGGTTAACTGATTTGAGACCTGAATTACAACTGCAAAGTCACTTCACAGCAGTACCTAGATTGTTCAAAAAACTGGGAGAAAGTATGTGTGCACCAGGGGCCAGGAACCTTGCATGGGCCATCTTAAAATTCTGCCTATCACAATGAGTGATCTTCATTTTCTTTTAGTTTAGTTCTTTATCTGACATCACACATTGAACATGATATTTCTGTAATTTTTTTAAAGGTTTTTAAGCTATATTTTGAACTCTTATGGTAACAAATGTGAGATGTTTATGGATCTGTTTAGGTTTTTATTTCTTGGACTGACTTATCTTCTTGATTTTTAGAATATAAGATTAGGAGGCTGGGGGATGGATGTGGCTTAAATGGTTGGGCGTCCGTCTCCCATATGGAGGGACCCGGGTTCGATACCCGGGACCTCCCGGTAAAAAAAAAAAAAAGATTAGGAGGCAGGCACTTGATTTCTACTCCTACTTACCCTCTAAGAAGCTATGGAACCTCAAGAAAATGATACTTCCTAGTATTCATAGGAATGATACCACTAGTCTTTTAAAAGGAAGCCTAAGAAATAAAGCAGGACCATATATGGCATAGTGGTTAAAAGCATAGGATGTGGAGTCATTTTGACTGTACCATGTACCTCATGCATAACTTGGGCAAATTACTTATTCTCTCTGCCTAAATATTTTCATCTGAAAAATAAGGGAAATAGTAGTACTTATCTCAGAGGGTTGTTGGAAGGATTAAATTAGTTAGTGCATGTAAAATTCTTAGAATAGTGCTTGGCACATGGTAAGAGTGGAATGAATGTTACCTGCTAAAATTTGTTGTAGTTGTTGTTTAGGGATAGGGTAAATTTTACAAGTCAGTCAAAACTTGGCTCCATCCTTACTTTTTCATTAACATGCTATTTCATCTTGGATAAGTCATGGAAATTTTTTTGGTGTTCCTTTCTGCACCTGTAAAAGTATAAGATTGAAATATATTGATACTCTAAGTCCTAAAAGTTTAGCTGGTATAGATAGATGTTAATATTTCTTGGATAAGAATGACTTTAAAGTTCCCACATATAATAAGAGAATTCAATAAGGTGGATACAAACATAATTTGTAGATACCACTAGCCTTTTTTATTTATTTATTTATTTATTTTTGTTTAAACAATTTATTGAAGTATATCATTCATACATGAACATACATAAACTGTAAGTGTTCAGCAAACATTGTGAACTTACAAAACAAACATGCATAACATCATACAGGGCTTCCACACATCACTCCGCCACAAACACCCCGCATTGCTGTGAAACATTTGTTAACATATCATGAAAGAGTATCGTCAAAATATTACTACTAATTATAGTCCATATCTTACTCCCCTATATAATTTTTTAAGGATTTATTTATTTATTCATTTACTTTTATCCATTTTCACTCCAGCCCCTGTTTTTGCTGTTTCTGTGTCCATTTGCTGGCAAATCTGTGACCATTTCCTGCCTTCTCTTCTCATCCTTCTCCTCCTATCTTCACTGGGATTCAATCCTTAGAACCTCTGATGTGGGAGAGTAGTGTCCTATCACCTGCACCACCTTAGTTCCTGGTTTTTCGGTGATCTCATCTTGGGTCTCCCTTGTGTCAGTCTCCTGTAACATCATCATGTTGCTGCATGGCTCATGGGACCTGGCAGTGCACCCACACATGGGGCCTGGTGGCTCACCTACGTGCGGGATCTGGCAGCGCACCTGCGCACGGGGCCTGGTGGCCCTCTTGCCTTCTATATTTTTCTTTTTTTATGTTTACCAGGAGATACTGGGGACCAAACCCAGGTCACTCCATATGGGAGACAGATGCCCAACCATTTGAGCCACATCTGTTCCCCTGTTATATCTCTTAAGGTTGACCAAAGCTACCTAGAGTTACAGTCATTTCCCATACTGGATGGTCATATAATAAATCAGGCTTAGTTTATCAACAACATTCTAAAAACCAGACCTAGGGAGAAAAACTAGGTCTGGGGATACATGCATGGTTTCTAATATAGCGAATGTTTAGCCTACCCTGATTATCACAAAATCAGGACAGTGAGAATATTCACACCCACTAGCCTTTTTATATACAAACACCAGTTGGAAGATTTCAGTGAATGGATATAATAGCTCCCACAAGGACATCATTCTTTCCAGAGTAGAGAAGTCCTTCATTGCTATAATGCCAGTGTCTATAACAGTATACATAGTAGAAGCTCAGTAAACATTTATTAAGTGTATTTCCTCAAGGAATTCTTAAGCTAGTATGGAAGGCGGCCAAGTATGCCATTATAAAACATTGTGGTCAGTTCTGTGATGAAAGGAAATGGGTTGAACTATAAGAACTGTAAATCTAGATTTTAGATTTTCCATTTTCTGCTTTTGCCCTCTTCAGCTCTGATTGAACAAGGCAATAAACTGCGTAATGCCATGGTGGTTTCTACAATGAAATCAAGCCCAAATACTAGCATGTTGTTGGACGAAGTTCATCCACCAGCGAAGGAAGATTTTCTTAAAACATCAACACAGTAAGTTACAGAAAAGAAATTAACCCTGGTACTTCATTTCTTAATGGTTGTTAACCTGTGGTTTTTGTGTGTGTTGAAGTTATGGAATAAATAATCTTAGAAATGTTCAGCAAATAATTCCTAATATAGTGAAAAAGAAGCTTAAACAATGAACCTAAGATATTCAAAATCTAGTCTTAGCACTGGCACTAAATGTGTAAATGGATAAATTCTTTGAACTCTGAATTTGTATTCTTATATATAAAATGGGGATATTCCTCCCTATTTCACAGAAATGAATTAAGATTTTAATGTGAGAAAGGGCTTTGCAAATTGTAAAGTTTTACATATATATATATAAGGCAATCTAAAGTATGTTACAGGGAAGCGGCTGTGGCTCAATCAGTAGGGCTCCCGTTTACCATATGGGAGGCCCGGGTTCGGTTTCCAGGGCCTCCTGGTGAAGGCAAGCCCGCCAGCACGGCGTGGTTAGCTGACCCAGCGAGCACAAGCAGCAAGGGGGGGATAAATGAATAAATAAATAAAATCTTTAAAAAAAAAATAAATAAATAAATAAATAAAGTATGTTACAGTTTCAGTATAGGACTTGTTCAACTCATTATGATTTATGTTTTTTCCACCTGTTAGCCACTCAGTGAGTAATTATTTTTCCAAACCTTAGAATCAAAACCTTGTCTAGGAATCAATTTAAAGACCACACTGAAGATCATCTCCCTCTGACTGAGAAAACATTTTGGAAGCATGACACAAAAGCTGGTTCTAGAACCATACAGCTGCTATTAGGCAGGTAAGAGTTCCTAATTAGCTTTCTTCTTTTAAATTCTTCTAATTCATTTTGAACATTGTTTCTTTCTATGTTTGGTAATCTTTTGTTGAAACCTGGACAGTTTGACATTTTAATGTGTTATTGCTAGAATTTAGACTCTGAGGTATCTGTTCCTTCTTGAATGCCAGGAACTAGCCAAGAAAAAAAAAATGGAAAATAAGAAAACACCTTTCCAAGTCTTTATACATTGGCCTGAGCAAGTGCTCTCCTTTGGAGCATAGCCACAAAATAAGTTTAGGGAATAGCTTGCAGCAAAAGAGTGATGTGCTCCCTGGTACTATCGCACATACATCTAGTCCTGGAAATGCATGTGTGACCCTAAGGAATTCCCCCATTTACATGGATCCAAATGTCCTCATCCATAGAAAAGACCATTTCCTCAAAATCCCAGGCACTGCACTGTGTCCCACAGCCAGCAAGGTTTTGCCCTAGGCTGCTGGAAATTTCACTCTTCTCATAGTGTCCTGTAGGAGAGATCTGTGAGCTGCCTTCTTACATGCAGGGCAAGTTCTGGGATCGCAAGCCCACAATGAGTGTCCTGGCTCAGTCCTTCAAGCTGCCACCAGACAGACTGGTCGAGACATACATGATCCTAGTATGTGCACAAGGGTACTCTGTTCTCTCCAGAACCAGAGACCTACACTGAGAGTGGGGGCTGGTTCCAGGCAGAGCTGGTTAGGGGAATGGGGAAGGAGCCAGCAAGGGTGCCAGGAGATCCTGCCATTTTAAAGTTGCCTTCTTAAAATTTGGTGCTCACACTGTTACTACAATCCTTTAACTGTTTCCTTGAGCTTTGAGAAAGATGTTTCTGCCAGTCCTTGCTTGTTGTTCAAAGCTTCTGTGGAGATGGGGAGCCCTGGAGCTCTCACTCTGGCTTCTTGATCAGGGCTGGTCATAGTGTATATTGTTAACAAATTCATTTTCCTAAAGCAACGCTTCAGAATACCCAAGTCATTCCATGTTCCTTGAACTACTCCTTATTGGCTGCTAAATAAAACCCAATCTAGAGAAGGGAATGGGTGTACAGAGGCACATTTCAGATCTGCTTGGTAAACCTGGTGCACCATCATGCTAGCAGCAAGGTTTGTGTGTCTCCAGACAACTCTACCTTCCAGGGTTTTCCACCCAGCTTTCACCAAGGCCTCCTATGGTCTGAAGAATTCCATCACAAAGAATTAGTGGTTCTTAACACATAGCAGGGAATATGCCAGCAAGACAAGAATTGGGATCCAGAGTGGGAAAATCCAAAGATGCAACATTGGAGCCATCAGTAGAAAAATTATTTAAAATTGACAAGATGGGAAGATGGTTTGTTGCTGGAGGGGCTGCTATTGGTCTACTATGGCTAGGGAATGTCTAATGAGATTGGAGCTATTGAAAAGGCTGTAATTAGGCTGTAATAAGATAGAATTCATTCTACCTATATGTACTTAGCAGGAAGTATTGGTTTAACAGCTTTGTCTGCCGTGGCAGTGAGCAGATCTCCTGCTTTTACAAACTTCATGATGAGAGGCTCTTGGGTGACGATTGGTGCCACCTTTGCAGCCATGATTGGAGCTGGCATGCAGGTTCAGTTCATACCCTATAACCAAACATCATGCTTGGCTGATACATTCTGGTGTGATGGGTGCAGTGGTGGCTCCTCTGGCAATCTTAGGGGGCCCTCTTCTCATCAGAGCTGCTTGGTACACAGCTGGCATTGTGCGCATGCTCTCCACCATAGCCTTGTGTGCTCCCAGTGAGAAGTTCATGAACATGGGTGCACCCCTGGGAGTGGGCCAACATCTTTGTGTCCTCACTGGGATCTGTGTTTCTTTCACCTACCACAGTGGTGGGTGCCACTCTGTACTCAGTGGCAATTTATGATGGGTTAGTTCTTTTCAGCATGTTCTTCCTGTATGACACCCATAAAGTAATCAGGCACACCGAAGTAGCATCATTATATGGAGGTCAAAAATACAGTCCCATCAATTTGATGATGGGAATCTGTATGGATACATTAAATTTATTTATGTGAGTTGCTGCTATGCTAGCAACTGGAAGCAACAGAAAGAAATGAAATGATTCATCTTCTGGCTTCTTTCGTACATCAGATATCTTGCTTGTTTAATAGGGGTAGATATCCATTAAATAGTTTGTAAAAGCAGCTTTCATTGACGTTTAGAAGATAAGAACATGTAAACATGTTTAAAATGTTCCAGTATAATGGGATGCTGCAGTCTGCTTTTTCTTCTGGAGAATACATTCAGTAGTTCTCTTCCAAATAAGCACATACGTTTCCAATTCTCATGTTTGGGTAATTAAAAATGTTTTAATGAATATGAAAACAAAGGTTATTAGAATTAAAGTGTTTTATCTATTTTTAAATTTATTTGATTAAGTAAAAGTTAGCAAAACTGTTTTTATCTACATATTTTGGATTGCAGAATATTATAAGTAATGTCCTAAGTGACATAGAGGTTTGGTAAAGGGACCAAAAGAGAAGGGTCCCCATAGTCTTTCTTTGAATATTTAGTACTTAGATCTTATATAAATGGTGGAGACACAATGAGAGTTGACTGGCTACTTGGAAACAAGTGATGACTGCAAAAGCAGTGAGCATAAAACCAAGATGGGTGATTCATTCTCCTGCCAGTCCTCCTCAGTGCTCTCTTAGCAAGGTAGACATAGTCATGTCTGGACTCTTATTGTTACGATAGTCCAGGATATTAATCATGGAGAATCCCTAATATATATGTGGAAGTTTTACTTTTGGACTTCTTGAACAAAATATTCTTACAGTTATTATGAAGATAAAATACAGCCCAAAGTTTGTTATATATTTGAGTATACAATAATGTGTTCATAATGGGTTTGGATTTTTTTTGACTGTTTATTGAAATGTGTAATGGAATTCATGCTTATCTTTCTTATCTCTTCAAGATTTGAAGCCTTTATCAAAAAAGCTTACACTTGAGAACATGGAAGTAGTTTTTCTCTTAAGACCATTGATTTCTTGTTTTTCCTCTCAGATTAAGTGCTAAAAAGCAAAACAAAATTAGTTCTGTCTTTATCAAGTATATCAAGAAAAAGTGGAATGGGGAAACTGCTGCCTTAGGGTTTCTCCTAGCAAAATTTTCGTTCTGCATAGACTATTACTTAACTTTCTTGTGACATTTGTAAATTTTTTTATATACAGAGGAGTTATTTTTGGAATGAATGAAATAAGTCTGTGTGGTTATTGCAAAATATTTTGAAAAATATTTATTACAGTAACTCAGAAATAACTATTCTAACCATGTCAAGTTATATAGGATGCTTATTTCTGAAATAAACTTCTAGCCAGATGGTGAGGGGCAAAAAAACAATCTTGGCTTCTATTACTGAATGTCTCCAAGCTATCTTTCCATTCTTATCTTCTAATTCTACCCAATAGCAGTGAAAGCATGGTATAATGAAAAGAATGGATTTTAAACAAGTTGAAGTCCAGAGTCTGTCTCTTATTAGCTGTGTGTCTTAATCAACTATCTCTGCACCTCAGAGGGATCAGTAAAATTGGAATTATACCTGACCTTGCAAAATTGTTGTGAGAATAGAAATTGTTGTGAGAATGCTTAATGTGTAGTAGGTATTTAATATTATGCTATTCTCACGGCATAATACTATACTTAATGTGTAGTAGGTATTTAATAAGAGCTATTTTTAATATTATTGTTAATATTGTTACTAACATGTACCCTTGAATCAGACTAACCTAATATCGCCTAACTAAAATATGATCCACATTGCTGTTTTGGAAAGGTAGTAGGGCATAGTGGTTAAAAGCAATATGTGCAGAGTTATAAAGATGGGAGAGAACATGTATGTTTCACAAACACCTATTAATTTGATTTGGCTAAAGTTTAGACTTCTTTTTTTTTTTTAAAGATTTTATTTATCTACTCATCCATCCCCCCCTTGCTGCTCGTGCTCGGCCAACCACGCCGTGCGGGCAGGCCCACCTTCACCAGGAGGCCCCGGGAACCGAACCCGGGGCCTCCCATATAGTAAACGGGAGCCCTACTGATTGAGCCACAGCCGCTTCCCTAGACTTCTTATACGTAAGTGGCTAGAGAAAAACTGAAGCTGAGAATTCCTTATCCAGCAAAACTCTCCTTCAAATATGAAGGTGAGTATAAAATATTCACAAGCAAACAGAAACTAAGAGAGTTTGCAAAAAAGAATCTACCTTTGCAGGAAATATTAAAGGAAGCCTTACAACCTGAAAGAAAAAGACAGGAGAGAGAGGTTTGGAGGAGAGTATAGAAGAAAGAATAGCAGAAAGGATTACCAAAAGAGTAAAATGACAGACAAAAATAAGATATGACATATGAAAACCAAAGAATAAAATGGAGGAAGTAAATAGTGCATTTACAGTAATATCATTGAATGTGAATGGAGTAAACTCTCCAATCAAAAGATACAGGCTGGGAAGCGGATGTGGCTCGATCAGTGGGGCTCCTGTTTACCATATGGGAGGTCCCGGGTTCGTTTCCTGGGGCCTCCTGGTGAAGGCAAGGCCAGCCCGCGTGGCGTGGTAAGCTGACGCAGCAGGACGACCCAACAAAGGGAGACAAGCAGACACAGAAAAACGCACAGCAAATGGACACAGCAAGCACAAGCAGCAAGGGGGGGATAAATAAATAAATAAAATCTTAAAAAAAAAAAAAAAAAGATACAGGCTGACAAAATGGATTTAAAAAAACATGAGCCATCCATATGCTGCTTACAAGAAACTCACCTTAGACCCAGGGATATAAACCAGCTGAAAGTGAAAGGTTAGAAAAAGACCCTCCAATAGGCTATGTTTCAATTTCAAGAGCAAAGACTCATAAGGCTGGTCATCAGTAACAAGAGCCCATCAGTGGATCATCCTCCAATAGATGAATGGATAAACAAACTGTGGTCTCTTCACACGATGGAATATTATGCAGCTGTAAGAAGAAATGAAGTCGTAAAGCATATGACAACATGGTTGAACCTGGAGGACATTATGTTGAATGAAGCAAGCCAGTCACAAAAGGACAAATACTGTACCATTGCGTTACTGTGAACCAAATATATTGTGTAACATATTGTATAATTTTTTAAAAAAATTACTTCTTAACCTTCCTCTGCTGCAGTTTCCTCACATGTAGCATGGACATATTAATATATCCTACATCAGTGATAATATGTAGTGTGGGTTGAATGAGTTAATTCTTATAAACTTAAGACACAGCATAGCACAGAGTCACCTCTCAATGTCAGCTTTTATTATTATAGTACTTTCTCCAACCTGCAGAGCCATTCCCCCACCCAAGTGAAAAACTAAGAGTTTATTTTTTGTAAAAGTATATTTAGCAGAGTTCTAGGTTCAACAATATCAAGCTCAGCTGAGGATAGGATTGAGCACCATACTGATGAAAGGGAGATTCACTTAAAGTCTGTATATGGAATAATGAAATATTCCCCCTCCCTACCTCTAAACCCCTTTCCTTCTTGGCTCCCAGAACACTGGCAGCCACACTGTTCCCCTCCCCCCCTCCACCATAGGAGATTCAAATTCCTTCCTGTTGTACTGATCAGCTCAACAGTACAGTTACTGGCATTTAAAGAGTATGCTACAAAATGGTCCAGCTCTTCCCAAACATCTTTCTCAATGAAAAGGTCTAACTTTGTTCAATTATTTTATAATGAAGCCCACCTACCAACAAGCCCTCCTTCCAATCTGCATATAGGGCTTCCATTCACCATGTCAGAGTCTCCTCTTTTTTTTTTTAAGTAATTTATTTTTAATTGTGGTAAAATATGCATAACCTAAAAATCTTTTTACGTGGACAATTCTTTGACATTAAGTACATCAACAATACTGTGGAACTTTCACCACTATCTATTTCCAGACTATGTTCATCATCCCGAGGCAAACCTTTTACTCACTTATCAATAACTCTCCATTTCCCTTTCTCCCCTCCCCTGGTAACCACTATTCTGCGTTGTCTCCATTTATTTTCTTAGTTTAAGTATTTCATATAAGATAAATCATGCAATATTTGTCTTGTTGTGTCTGGACTGTTTTACTCAGCATAATGTCTTCAAGGCCCATCCATTTTGTAACATGTACCAGCACTTCATTTCTTTTTATGGCTCAATAATTTTCCATTGAATGAATATGCCACATTTTGTGTATCCATTCATCTATTGATGGGCAGTTGGGTTGCTTCCCCCTTTTGGCTATTGGGAATAATTTGATGAACATTGGTGTACAAATATCCAACTGAATCCCTTCTTTTAACTCTTTTGAGTGTATATCTAGAAGTAAGATAGCTAGTTCTTATGGTAATTCTATGTTTAACTTTCTGAAGAACCTCCACACTTTTTTCCACAGTAGCTGTGCCATTTTGCATTCCCACCAACAATGTGCAAGGGTTCCTATTTCTCTGCACCCTCAACCCTTGTTATTCTCGTTTTTTTTTAAGTAATAGCCATCATAGTGGGTATGAGGTGGTATCTCATTGTAGCTTTAATTTGCGTTTCTCTAAGGACTAATGATGTTGAATATCTTTTCATATACTTATTGGCCATTTGAATATCTTCTTTGGAGAAATATTTATTCAAATTCATGGCCCATTGTTTAATTGGATTGTCTTTTTGTTTTGGGGTTTTATATGTTATATATTCTGAATATTAAATGCTTATTTTCTCCCAAATATTTTCTCCCATTCTTTAAGTTGTCTTTTTACTTTCTTGATAAAATCCTTTCATGCATAAAAGTTTTGTTTTGTTCTGGGTTTTTTGTTTGTTTTTGTTTTTTTTTTTTTTTAGGGAGGTACTGGGAATTGAACCTGGGACCTTATATATGCAAAGGCACTCAACCACTGAGCTACACCTGCTTCCTAAAAGTTTTTAATTTTGATGAAGTCCATTTTTTCTATTTTTTCTTGTGTTGCTTATACTTTTGGTATAAAGCCTAGATATCCATTCGCCCACTAAAAGTTCTGAAGATGTTTCCAAGTGCTTTCTTGAAAGAGTTCTATAATATTAGCTCTTTATATTTAGGTTGTTGGTACATTTTGAATTGATTTTTGTATGTGATGAGAGATGGGGGTCCACATTCATTCTTTTGTATGTGGATTTCCAGTTGTCCCGGCTCCATTTGTTGAAGACTCTGTTATTTCCCCATTGAATGTACTTGTCATTCTTGTTGAAAATCAGCTGGCAATAGATGTGTGGATTTGTCTCTGGACTCTCAATTCTATTCCGTTGGTCTATATGTCTATCCTTATGCCTGTACTACACTATTTTAATTATCATTGCTTTGTAGTAAATTTTGAAATCAGGCAGTGTGAGACCTCCCACTTTGTTCTTTTTCAAGATTATTTTGGCCATTCGGGTCCCCTTGCAATTCCACGTGACTTTTAGGATCTGCTTCTCAATTTCTAAAAAAAAAGGGGGGTGGGGCTAAAGGGCTGCTCAAATTTTTATATGGATTGCGTTGAGTCTATAGATCTGCTTTAGGCAAAATTGACATCTTAACAATATTAAGTCTTTCTATCCATGAACACAGGATGTCTTTCCATTTATTTAGACCTTCTTTAATTTCTTTCAGCAGTGTTTTGTAGTTTTCAGTGTACATGTCTTTTACTTTCATGGTTACATTTATTACTAAGTATTTTATTCTTTATTAGTTACTGTTGTAAATGGAATTTTCTTGGTTTCCTTTTCAGATTATTCATTACTGGTGTATAGAAACCCAACTATCTTGAGTGTGTTTATCTTGAATCCTGCAACTTTACTGAATTCATTTCTTAATTTGTGTAGCTTTCGTGGATTTGGGGAGATTAGGATCATGTCATCTGCAAATACAAATATTTCCTTTCCGATTTGGATGCTTCATTTCTTTCTCTTGCATAATTGTTCTGGCTAGAACTTCCTGTACAATGTTGAATAACAGTGGTGACAGCAGGCATCCTTGTCTTGTTTCTTATCTTAGGGAGAAAGCTTTCAGTGTTTCAGCATTGAGTATATGATGTTTGCTTTGGATTTAACAAGTTGAGAAAGTTCCCTTCTATTCCTGGTTTTCTGAATGTTTTTATCATGAAAGGATGTTGGATTTTGTCAAATGCATTTTCTGCATTAATCATGTTTTTCCATGATTTTATTAATGTGGTATATTGCATTGGTTGATTTCCTTATATTAAAGCATCTATGACAGTTTAAATTTGGTGAATCCCAAGAAAAAGATTATGTTCTTGAACTAATCCATTTCTGTGGATGTGCAGCCCTTTCAATTGGACTGTGTCAATGAGAGGTGGCTTAGGTTGGGTTTCTACCCTCTTGCTGGGTCTTATACAAATGGAGGCAGAGACAGAGGAAGAGAGAGACAGACAGGCAGAAAAAGGAAGCTGCCATTTTGATCCTGCCATGTGAAAGAAAGGAGAAAATAGAAAGAGAGAGGACTCCAGGTTTGCTTTCAGCTACAGAAAGGCAGAGAAGGCCTGAGAGGCTGAGAGAGGTCCTGGAGTCTGGGATCATCAGAGCACAGAGACATGGAAAGAGGACCCCAAGGGGCTGGGCCCAGAGAGCAGCTCAAGGCTGAGGAGACAAACCCTGCCGTATGCCTGATCACTATGTGGCAGGAACCAGGATCACCAGTAGCTGACTTTGGTGAGAAAGCATTGCAGATGGTGCCATGATTTGGGCATTTCACAGCCTTAGAACTGTAAGCTTTTACCCCAAATAAAATTCCCATTTTAAAAGCTAACCCATTTCTCATACTTTGCATCAGCAGCTCTGTGGCAAACTAAGATACCATCCTTGCGTACCTGGAACAAATCCCACTTGGTCATAATGTATAATTGTTTTAATGTACTATTGGATTTGGTTTACAAGTATTTTATTGAGGATTCTTGCATCTATAGTCATAAGGGATATTGTTCCCTTGGTGTTTTAAATCTGGCCTTGGTATTAGGGTAATGCTGCTTCATAGAATGAGTTTGGAAGTAATTCCTCCACTTCTATTTTTTGGAAGAATTTGAGAAAATTTGGTTTTAAATCTTTCAATGTTTGCTAAATTTCAGCACCAAAACCATCCAGTCATGTATTTTATTTGTTGGGAGATTTTTGATTACTGATTCAATCTCTTTACTTGCTATAGGTCTGTTGAGATTTTCTATTTCTTCTTGCATCAGATTAGGTAATTTGTATGTTTCAAGGAATTTGTCCATTTCATCAAGGTTTTCTTATTTGTTGGCATATAATTTTAGTACCCTCTTATAGTGCTTTTTATTCCTATAATGTTCCTCATAAAATTTTAGTTATTTGTGTCCTTTCTCTCTTTTGCTTTTTCAGTCTGGCTAAACATTTGCCAATTTTATTGATCTTTCCAAAAAGTCAGCTCTTGGTTTTATTGATTCTCTCTGTTGTTTCTCTATTTTCTATTTCATTTATCTCTGTTCTAATCTTTACTACATTCTTCCTTATTATGCTGACCTTGGGTTTAGTTTGTTCTTCTTGATCTAATTTCTTTAGGTGTGAAGTTAGGTTTTTGATTTGTGATCTTCATTTTTAACATAGACATTTAAAGCTATAAATTTCCCTCTGAGCACATCCCATAAGTTTTGGTATATTGTGTGTTCAATTTCATTCATCTCAAAATATTTCCTAACTTCCCATGTGATTTCTTCTTTGACCCATTAGTTGTTTATTAGCGTGTTATTTAATTTCTACTTAAGGACACACCTTGTTTTATTGCACTTTGCTTTATTGTACTTTACAGATACTGTGTTTCTTACATATTGAATATTTGTGGCAGCCCGCTGTCAAATAAGTATTGACACCATTTTTCCAGTAACATTTGTTCACTTCATGGTAATTTTCACAATATTTCAAACTTTTTCATTATTATTATTATATCTGTTATGGTGATCTGTGATCACTTATCTTGGCTGTTACTACTGTAAATTTTTTGGGTACCATAAAACCTGCCCATATAAGATGGCGAACTTAATAACTGTGTGTGTTCTGACTGCTCCACCAAGTGGCTGTTCCCCCACCTCTCTCCTCCTCCTCGGACCTCCCTATTCCCTGAGACACAACAATATTGAAATTAGGCCATTTAATAACCTTACAGTGGCCTCTTAAGTGTTCAAATGAAAGGAAGACTCACACGTCTCTCATTTTAAATCAAAAGCTAGAAATGATTAAGCTCAGTGAGGAAGGCTTGTCGAAAGCTGAGATAGGCCAAAAGCTAGGCCTCTTGTACCAAATAGGTATCCAATTTGTGAATGCAAAGGAAAAGTTACTGAGAAACTAAAAGTGCTACTCCAGTGAACCACACTAAAGATAAGAAGCTGAAACAGCATAATTGCTGATAAGGAGAAAGTT
Organism: Tolypeutes matacus; assembly: GCA_026826555.1. Lineage (NCBI taxonomy): Eukaryota > Metazoa > Chordata > Mammalia > Cingulata > Chlamyphoridae > Tolypeutes > Tolypeutes matacus. The sequence goes on along the minus strand of JAKSZT010031676.1, from coordinate 3,199,937 downwards.
GTAGTGGTCAAGATAGAAGATCAGACCAGCTACAACATTCACTTAAAGCCAAAGCCTAATCCAGAGTAAGGCCCTAATTCTCTTCAATTTTGTAAAGACTGAGAAAGGTAAGGAAGCTGCAGAAGAAAAGTTTGAAGTTAACAGAGGTTGGTTCATAGGGTTTAAGGAAAGAAGCCATTTTCATAACATAATCATGCAGGGTTAAGCAGCAGGTGCTGATGAAGAAGCTGCAGCAAGTTTTCCAGAAGATATAGCTAAGATAATTGATGAAGGTGGTTACAATAGATTTTTTTGTGTGTACATAAAAAGATTTTATTTAAAAGGGAGCAGAGATTTAATCAAACAAGACAAATCCCATATCATTGTCAGACTCTTCTGACTCCTCCTTCTCATCTTTCTTCTCTGCTGCAATTGGGGCTGAATTGAAAGCAGGAGCCACAGCCCCACCAGCAGGCAAGCCCTGAACAATGACGTCCTCAATGTTTTTTTCATTTAGCTCACTGATGACCTGTTGAGCCAGTCATCATCTGCCTCAGTGCCCATGCTGTCCAGGATCTTCTTGATGTCCTTGGCACTGGGGGAGGCGTTGCCCCAGAGGGCACCCAGCAAGTAGGAGGACATAGTGCATTCTGAGGCGAGGTGGGGCAGTGTTAGCCCGCTCGTCTCTCGCCTCCACCCCAGACCACAGGCCAAGGAAGTCCATGTGTGGCTGCCCCGGCCACCCCAGGGCAACTGGCCTGTCCCACAGCCCAGCATACTGCCCCTATAATAGATTTTCAATGCAAATGAAACAGCCTCACATTGGCAGAAGATATCATCTAGAAATTGATAACTAGAGAGAAGTCAATGCCTGGCTTCAAAGCTTTAAAGAACAGGCTGGCTCTCTTGTTAGGGGCTAATGCAGCTGATGACTTTAAGTTGAAGCCAGTGATTATTTACCATTATGAAAATCCTAGGGCCCTTAAGAGTGATGCTATATCTGCTCTGCCTGTGCTCTATAAATGGAACAACAAAGCCTGGATGACAGCACATCTATTTATAACATGGCTTACTAAATATTTTAAGCCCACTGTTGAGACCTACTGCTCAGAAAAAAAGATTACTTTTAACATGACTGCTCATTGACAGTGCAGCTGGGTTACCCAAGTGCTCTTTTGGAGATATATAACAAAATGAATGTGGTTTTCATGACTGCTCACACAACACCCTTTCTACAACCAGTGGATCAAGGAGTCATTTCGATTTTCAAGGCTTATTATTGAAGGAATACATTTCTTAAGGCTATAGCAGCATAAATAATGATTCCTCTCATGGATCTGGGCAAAGTCAATTGAAAACTTTCTATAAAGGAGTCACCATTCTAGGTGCCATTAATATTTGTGATTCATGGGTGGAAGCAAAAATACCAACATTAACAGGAGTTTGAAAGAAGTTGATTCCAATCCTCGTGGATTACTTTGAGGGGTTCAAGATTTCATTGGAGGAGGTAACTGCAGATGTGGTAGAAATAGCAAAAGAACTGGAATTAGAAGTGGAGCCTGAAGATGGATGTGACTGAATTGCTGCAATCTCATTATAAAGTTTTAGCAGATGAGGAGATGAGTTGCTTCTTACGGATGAGCAAAGAAAAGTGGTTTCTTGAGATGGAATCTATTCCTGGGGAAGAAGCTGTGAACACTATTGAAATGACAACAAAAGATTTAGAATATTACATAAATTTAGTTTATAAAGCAGTGGCAGGGTTGGAAAGATTTGACTCCAGTCTTGAAGGAAGTTCTGTGGGTAAAATGCTATCAAATGGCATTGCATGCTACAGGGAAATCTATTTATGTTCTCCCTTTAATTCTGTCAATTTTTGCTTCATGTATTTTGGAACTCTGTTGTGAAGTATTGTATGTATATGTTTGTAATCATTGTATCTGCTTATTGGATTGAAACTTTTATCAATACGTAATGTCCTTTATCTTTTATAATCTTTTTATATTTAAACTCTTATTTTGTTTGACAATAATATAGCCAATCCAGTGCTCTTTTGATTTCTGTTTATATGGAATATCTTTTTCCACCCATTTCCAACCTCTTTGTGTCTTTGTACCTAAAGTGAATCTCTTGTAGACAGCAGATAGATGGATCATGCTTTTTATCCAGTCTGCAAATCTCTGCCTTTTAATGGGGGTATTTAATCCATGATATTAAAGGTAATAACTGAGAAGGAAGGATTAATTTCTGCCATTTAGCTATTAGTTTTCTGCATATCTTATATGTTTATATTTTTTTGTTGTTGTCTTTCAATTATTCCATTACTGCCTCTTTAGTATTTAGTTGCTTTTTTGTATTATACCCTTTTTGGGTTTTTTTTGTTTTGTTTTTTTAATATATTTTTATTACAGAAGTTTTGAACTTACAAAACAATCATGTACATGTGTAGAATTCCCATACAACACCCCGTCACCAACAGACTACACCATTGTGGAACATTTGTTACAGATTATGACATAATATCAGACTATTACCACTTAACTATGGTCCATAGCATACATTTGGCATATTTTTTCCATACCCCCCCCCATTATTAACACAGTACATCTTTGGTATTGATGCAAGAATATTACAGTATTGCTGTTAACTATACTCTATAGGTTACATTAATTGTATTTTCCCCATGCTTCGCCACATTCCCACCACCCTGCAATAGTGAAGTTCATCTGTTCTAGTTCATAGGACATTCTTGCATTTGTGCTATTAACCACAATTCTCATTCACCTCAGGGTTCACTGTGATCCTTGAGATTTTTATCAGCAATGACCTTTGTTCAAGAACTCCTGTCGAAAGCCAACTGCCAGTTTTCTCCACTTAAGTCATATTTTGCATCCAAAGTATTTTTTGGATGAGAGAACAACTATTACACCAAGGACAAGTGCATGTTGGTGTTCTTTAAATATACACAGTCCGACACAGCCATCACCAAGTGCTGGTGACTGAGCACCACCTGTGTTTGGACCCTGGGGTTTATGGTCTGGCTGGGGAGGAGGGCATCCAAAAACAAAGATGAACCACTCCTTCATCTACCCAGTAAACACTCAAGAAGAACTGATTCCACTGGGACTCATACCAGGAACCACGGACACACACATTGGTCCTCACCAGTGAAGGAAGAGGCAGAAAACTCTGTAAGTGCTTTGTTAGGCTAGAAGGGTGCACAGAAAGTGAGATGATTCCATAGATGTGGAAGAACAGAGAAGGGAGGGGCACATGGTAGAAATAGCTGAGAAGGTCTCAGATGAAAACAGCAACATCACGTAGCAGCTATTAATTGCCAAGTGGGTGATTCACAGAGTCACTGCCTAAGAAGTTAGAAGAAAGCAATTTCTAGGAAGTGGTTCTCAGGGTTCCTGCCAATATTTGGGAATTATTGTGTAAGTTTCATTAAACATTGGAAAAACATTTTATCTTCTCCATCTTCTCCAAAAAATGAATCTTTCCCACATAACATACAATCTCCATACCAAATGAAAGTTATCAGAAACATTATGGGGAAAAAAAATCTTGCATGTTTTTCTGATGCTAGTATATAAATACATGGTATAAGGTGATGTAGATAGACTAATAATAAAGGATGAAGTATAACTGACTATTCAAAGCAAATCTCAGAAGCCTCATACCAGCTTAGTAACATTTTGAAAAATCAGTAATAAAATATAGACTAATTGCTTATTGATACAATTTAGCTAAGAGGTTAAAAATACTTAAAAACTGGGAAGCGGCTGTGGCTCAATCAGTAGGGCTCCCGTTTACCATATGGGAGGCCCCGGGTTCGGTTCCCGGGGCCTCCTGGTGAAGGCAGGCCCGCCGGCACGGCGTGGTTAGCTGACCCAGCGAGCACGAGCAGCAAGGGGGGGGATAAATGAATAAATAAATAAAATCTTTAAAAAAAAAAAACTGATGATCGTGTAGTTCTACTTCCACATCTCAGATTTGGGACAGGGATGGTTCTAAGAGCAGTGGCAGATACCTATACAGATGTTTTGAGGGTCTCATTTTAAGGACTTTCTAATTTTATGTGCTTTACGTGTTCACAAACTGGTTTCTTTGAAACCTGGGTCTGTGTAATAATCTTATGTTAGGGGTCAGAGGTTTTCATCTCTGTGTTTAAGCCTTATGAATGATAATGACTAGCTTCTTCCCACTGAGTTTCCGAGGCCCTCCATTCTCCTGGGACCTGCTAAGGAGAACTAGCCAGCTTCATTCCTCCCCCAGGTTTTGCTGGGGAGCCAAGAAGCAAGTTGGTAAATCATGAGCACAGGCAACTCACCTGAATCAGATGTTAAATCGTGAAAGTCACGATCCCTGCTCTTTTCCATTCGGGATAGACAAGCTGAAATGAAGTGTGTCAGTGTATTTCACATTGGGAACCATGAAACCAAAGGCCATGATGACTTTTTTATAAAGAACAACACTAAAGTCTGAATAATACAGGCACTCAGGTCAATGCCAGGCCAGAAAAACTCATAACACATAGTTTATCATTGGCATGTGATTTGGCTGAACATAGCAGTGATCAAGAGGTACGTCAGGCTCAGGCATCCAGTGAGGATCACTCCTGTGCAAGTACGAATGGATCTGAGACAGGAGCTGTAGTTTGGGTGGCTTTGTTTCGTAATCACACCTGATACAAGGTTTCAAGATCTGAGATGTATAACGGCTGACAATACTTTGGTCCACAGCCATATCTTCTTATCCTATCAAATGATATAAAAATTTAGTGGTCTGGTGCCAAAATCCTTTCCTGGATGTCAAGGCAATCTGGTAGCAGTTGAGGATTCTGAAGTCCTGACAGGTATGTGGCTTGTCCAGCCGGAAGCCTGAAAACTCCTTCTTTGGCTCCATAAATCCTGTCAACTAACAAAAGAGCAGCATAACAACCTGATCCAAGTCAAAAAGTGGTAATCCTGATCTCTTTGTGCTTGTCTGACATTCGGTTTGTACTTCCGTCTTTGAGATTTTGGTGTCATAGCAACAGCACTGGGACAAGTTTCCAGCCTCATCAGGAGCAGCTTTTCCTCATAGAGGCTCCTGGGCATATACTTGGAACCTTTAGGTTTCATACCCTTCTCCAATTGAGGTTTCCTCTTTTCTCGAGGCCTTGCAAAATTGTATTTGAATCTGAGTCCTCACTGTCACTGTCCATCCTGTTGGGTTTTTCCTCCTTACTCTTCACCCCCTGCTTTATCTATTTGGGGGTTCTGACCTTCTTTCTGCCCCTGACCACTGTCCCAGAAGCTGCTGAGCAAGCAAGGGGTAGAACGTACTACATCCGTGGGTCTATGACTCCATTGCCTTCCACTTCATCATCATCATGAAGCAAGGCTTATGGCATCACATCGGGAATAAGATCTGCTTCTGAAAGCAAGCTGGGCTTGGCTGAGTGAGAGGCAGGTGTTCCATGGGCAGAGAATTCCAGAGATGGAGAGGGAGACAGGGTGAGCAGCATGTGATTCAAGGAGCTCAGGGAGGAGAAGTCAATTACTTCTCATTTTTAAAGAATCATGTCTGATGCGAATATTCTCGCTGTCCTGATTTTGTGATAATCAGGGTAAGCTAAACTTTCGCTATATTAGAAACCATGCATGTGTCCCCAGACCTAGTTTTGCTCCCTAGGTCTGGTTTTTAGAATGCTGGTGATAAACTAAGCCTGATTTATTGTATGACCATCCTGGTTGGGAGGAGACTAACTCTGGGTATCTTTGGTCAACCTTGAGAAATATAGCACAGGGACAGATGTGGCTCGGGTGGTTGGGCATCTGTCTTCCATTTGGAGGGACCCGGGTTCGATCCCTGGGACCTCCCGGTAAAAATAAAAAGGAAAGATATGGAAGGAACGTAGGCCACTAGGCTCCATGCGTGGGTGAGCTGCCAGGCCCCGTGAGCCACGCAGCAAGATGATGATGTAACAGGAGAGTGACACAAGGGAGAGCCAAGATGAGATGTGCCGAAAAACCAGGAACTAAGGTGGTGCAGGCAGTAGGACGCCTCTCTCCCACATGGAGGTTCCAATGATCGAATCCCAGTGAAGACAGGAGGAGAAGGATGAGAAGAGAGGGCAGAAAATGGACACAGAGAGTTGCCCAGCGAATGGACACAAAAACAGCAAAAACGGGGGGATGGGGGGGTAAAAATGGATAAAAGTAAATAAATAGATAAATAAATTCTTTTAAAAAAAAAAAAATATATATATATATATAGGGAAGTAAGATACGGACTGTAGTTAGTAGTAATACTTTGACAATGCTCTTTCATAATTTAACAAATGTTTCACAACAATGTAAAGTATTTGTGGGGGGGTAATGTGTGGGAGCCTTGTAGGATGTGATGCATGTTTGTTTTGTAAGTTCACAATGTTTACTGAACACTTACAGTTTATGTATGTTCATGTATGAATGATATACTTCAATAAATTGTTTTTTTTAAAAAAAGCATGTCTGGCTTGTGGCCTGTGGCCTTGGCTTATGAATTTTACAAGTGTAGAAGTTCTCCTATCAAGAAAGCCAGTCGCTTCCTTCTGGGCTCTTCTAATGTCTTCACTTCCTGAGTTTGAGATCTTTTCTCTTTTAATTCCGTGGCAGATTCCACAGGACTCCAGCTCACCCGTTTCCTAAGTCTCTCAACAGTAATAATGGGATCTAAAGTTGGTTTTGAGGCTTTTACTTTTAAAGTAGAGACAGACACCTTCTCTACTTCAGGTTTCACTGTTGAAACAACTTGTTGTGAACAAGTTTCCACCATCCTGGTTCTCCAAATTCCTGAGCACCTGAGCAAAAGTACATAGGGCTTCCCACACTGAGGCAACCTGCTACAGTACTCCACCAGGTTGAAGTCTTTTTCCTATTCCCCCATTAAAAAAAAAAAAAGTCCAATGTTTCTCAATAAATGCACAGATATCTTCTTTCCACCTGAAGTAACTTTGGCATTCACTTCTTCCCAGAGACAAGTTGTACATTGCCAGCATGACAACTTGCTGCCATGTCAGCTTCAGCCTTTCAAACTGCGCCTTGCTATCTTCTGAACAATCAGAACAAGTAAACTTAAAAAAGTTATCACCCTTAAGGTAACTGAGCTGTTCTCTCAGCTGACTGGCTGGTATCCATTTCTGGCAGTTGTCACAGAAGTAGGACATGTTCCTCCACAACACGTTGGGGGAATCACTGTTGTGATCATGAGACAAGTCCACGGAGGCCTGGTCCTCCGATTTGACAATCAAGAGGGTCTCCCTGTCCACTACACCCTCCTCGAGCCCTTCCAAGGTGGCTTCATCATCATGCTGACTTACCAAACTATTCAGGTAGATGTTATTCTCCATCCCTTCGCACAGGTGCAGAAGTCCTTCCTAGTAACAATCCCAAACTCTAGATGCTGAGCTTCAAGCGGCTTCTACCCTTGATCTCACAGACAGGCAGAAGCTCTTTAGGAGAGCACCAACCCAATCAGACGTGGAACTTTTAAAGCAGTAATTTAGAATGTATGATCCATTGTCCTTTATTCAATGAAGTTTAAAAGGATAGTGACAAAAGAAAGGTTGACGATTCCACTAAGCTACTCATCAACAATACACACACGCACGCACTCAATATCATCTTCTCTCTTTCTGGTTCAAGTTGCTCTGTCAAAATAATTTGTTCTCCCAAAAGACATACGCTTTCCTTTTTCCAAGTTTGCCTCTTAGTGACTCTGATCACTCCATCACGAAGGCTCTGCCGGCCCTGCTGCTGCTTCACATGTACGATGGCCACTGTGGCCGGCACCACCTCTGAGCTCCTTGATATCTGGCGCCGGCTGCCGCGGCCTACTCCCACCTGCCAGAGGCCCTCGCCAGGGCTGTCGCTGAGCACACAATGCTCTGTTGTGATTCCTTTCCCTCTATGCTTGATTCCCTTCTTCTTTCCTTTTCTCTATTTTTTTAAGCTATTTTTTTAGTGGTTACCATTGTAATTGCAGTTAACATCTTAAACTAATGACAACCTAGTGTGACTAGTACCAACCTAGAATCAAGTGTACAAACTTTATACTCCTACATACTGTCATCTCTCCCCCTTTGTATTGTTATTGTCTTAGATTACATCTGTATACATTGTATGCCCAGTGACATAGATTTTAAATGTTATTTTATAATTTGCCTGTTAAATCATATTGGGGGAAAAGCAGTTACAAACTGAAAGTACAATAATACAGGATTTTGTCTTTACCTATAAATATTCTTTTTCTTATGGCTTCGAGTTACTGTCTAATGTTTTTATTTCAGCCTGAAGGACTCCCATTAGCATTTCTTGAGGTACAGATCATCTGGTAATAAACTCTTTCATCTTTTGTTTATCTGTAAATGTCTTCATTTCTCCTTCATTTTTTTTTTTATTTTTATTTATTTATTCCCCGCCCCCCTTCGTTGTTTGCACTCACTATCTCCTCTCTGTCTTCTTTTTAGGAGGCACTGGGAACCGAACCCAGGACCTCCCATTTGGGAGGGAGGCACCCAATCACTTGAGCCACTTCTTCTGCTCCCTGCTTGCTGTGCCTCTCATTATGTGTAGCAGTTTGGAAGTTTGATATAGTTATGAATTCCAAAAATAGATATTGGATTATGCTTGTAAACTGGTCTGTTAATCTGGACATGATTAAGTTATGATTAGGGTGTTGAATGGGCCACGTCAGTAGGGCATTGAGTCCCACCCCTTGGTGGGTGGGGTCTCGAAGATAAAAGACATGGCAAAGGACAGTGTTGGAGCAGTTTTGAGTTGGAGTTGTGATGTGGAGTTTTGAGCTGGAGCCCTGGGAAGTAGCATACAGAGGAGCTTGGTTGTGAGGAAAGAGAGAAGGCCCCGGGAAGATAAGCAAGCCATTTGCCTGATAGTCTACATCTGGCCTTGTGGCACAAAGCAAGCCTGAGCCCAGAGAGAGGCAAGCCCCGTGAAGAGAGGAACCAAAGAAGCCTGAACCCTGGCAGACTTCGGCAGCTGTCATGCTCCAACACATGGCAATAGACTTTGGTGAAGGAAGAAGCTTATGATTTATGGCCTGGTAACTGTAAGCTTCTACCCCAAATAAATACCCTTTATAAAAACCAACCGATTTCTGGTATTTTGCATCAGCACCCCTTTGGTTGACTAATACATTGTTTTCCTTTGTTTGTCTCTTGTTGCATCATTTTGTTGTGTCAGCCCGTCACTTCAACCCGTCGTATCAGCTTGCTGTGTTGCTCATCTTCTTTAGGAGGCACTGGAAACCAAACCTAGGACCTCCCATGTGGTAGGCAGGCACCCAGATGCTTGAGCCACATCTGCTTCCCTCTCCATTTTTGAAAGGTAGTTTTGCCATATATAGAATTCTTTTACAGATTTTTTTCCTTTAAGGACTTGATATATGTCATCCCATTGTGTTCTGGCCACCATGGTTTCTAATGAAAAATCCACTGTAAAACTTAACAGCGATTTTTGTTTGACAAGTCATTTCTCTCTTGCTGCTTTCAAAATCCTCTCTTTGTCTTTGAATTTTGACAATTTCACTATAATGTGTAGATCTTTTGAAGTCTATCCTGCTTGGAGTTTGTGAGCTTCAGGATGTGTATATTCTTGTCTTTCATCAGATTTGAGAAGTTTTCAGCCACTATTTCTTCAAATACTTTTTCTACCTATTTCTCTCTTTCTTGTCCTCCTGGGAATCTAATGATGTGTATATTAGTATGCTTGATGCTGTTCTGCAGGTCCCTCAAGCGTGTTTTTTTTTTTTAACAAATCAGTTTTATTGATACATATTAGTAAAGCATAGAAATCATCCAAAGTGTATAATCAATGGTATTTGGTATAATCACATAATTGTGGTCAAGTGGTTTATTTTTCTTCATTATCTTTTCTTTCTGTATCTTACACTGGATAATTTTACTTGTCTTGTCTTCAAGTTCACTGATCCTTACTTCTGTCTGTTCACATCTGCTGCTGAATCCATCTAATGACTTTTCATTTCAGTTACTATATTTTACAGCTCCAAAATTTATTTGGTTCCTTTTTATGGTTTCTTTTTTTTTTTTTTTTTTTTTAGATAGTGTTGCCTAAGTTCCTTTAGTTCTTTGTATATGGATTCCTCTAGCTCATTGAATAAACTTGACAGTTGATTTAAAGTCTGACTAAAAGTTCCAATGTATGGGCTTCCTCAGAGATGACTTCTAGCAAATTCTTTCATTCCTGTGAATAGGCCATACTTTCCTGTTTCTTTGTTTCCTGTAATTTTTTGTTAAGAACTGGAGATTATGAATATCAGCTTGTTATAACACTGAAAGTCTAGTTCTCCTCTTCCTCTGGGATTACTAGATATTTTTGTGGGTTTTTGCTGTTGTTGTTGTTGAGGACTGGAGCCATCCACTTATGACTTCTCCAAACTATTTTGCTCCCTAACAGGGAGTAAAAAGAGAAAAGAGAGAAAGAGAGAATAGATACTGGCTCTCCTTTGCCCCTTTGCCTGAAGGGAGTTGGAACAATGGCCATCCTCTGAGCTGGCCCCCAGCAATCTGAAGTAGCTGCTCCAAAGCAGCAATCAGACCACTCACCCACCCTGGCCCCAACAAGCTGCCTCAGGAGCCTGAGCTGCAGTCCCCACTGCTGCCCACTTTAAATGGGGGGCTGTATCTGCTGCCCAGAGGGTAAAATTCACTGATATTTACTGCAGTTTACCTACCTCTTCCTCCAGTTCATCCCTGGATGCTACACAGTATTCTACCAGAGTCCCAGAGCTTCAAAATACTGGTTCTGACTATTCTTGCCATTTCAGTAGTGGAGGGACTGATTCCTAGTGCTTCATACCACACCATCTTCTCCCATCCTCTTCCTCTTACTATGAATAGATACCCAAGATATACAGACATTTGAGGAATGGCTCTAACATTAACATATAGGCCAAAACACAATAGAAAATTTGGAAAAGAACATGAGAAAAGTCAAACAAAAAGGCAGAGTTGGAAAATAAGATAAGAAAAAAAAAGATAAAACAGGATATTTTCAGGGGATTCAACATTTTAATAATAGTTCCAGGAAAATAATATGAAGAAAAGAACATCAGCATTTCTCATTCCACCCCCAGCTTCCTGTTGCTGCAACTATAGTCTGGGTGAGTGTGGATATTTGATGAAAAACATTTATCTACACATCAAAGAAAGTCAGTGAACTCCATTATAAATGCAAATGGATACACACATAGACACCTTGTATGGAAAATGCTGACAGCCAAACAAAAAGAGAAAATCTTGAAAGCAGCAAGAGAAAAATGTTTTATCATTTACAAGGAACCCCAGTAAGATTAACAGCTGGCTTCTCATCATGGAAGTCAGAAGGCAGTGGGATGACATACGCTAAGTAATGAAACTCTGGAGCATTGCTGGTGGAAATGTAAAATGGTGCAGGCATTGTGGAAAACAGTAGTTTGGCACTTCCTCAAAAAGTTAGTTATAGGATTACTATTGACCCAGCAATTCCACTCTTAGATATACACCCCAGAGGATCAAATGGATTCTTGTATGCCAATGCTTTTATAAGCATTATTCACAATAGTCAAAAGGTGAAAATCTAAGTGCCCATCCATAGATGAATGGATAAACAAAATGTGACATATACAAACAATGGAATGCTATTCAGCCATAAAAAGAAACAAAGTCCTGATACATGCTACAACTTGGAAACATTATGCTAAATGAAGGAAGTCAGTCACAAAAGACTATAGTATGTATTATATAATTTCATTTATTTAAAATGTCCAAAATAGGCATATCTATAGAGGAAAAATTAAATTAGTGGTTACTCAGAGCTATGGGGTAAAGGGGTGATAGCTAAAGGATACGAGTATTCTTTTGAAGTGAGGAAAATGTACTAAAATTGACTGTTTTGATGGATGCAAATATCTGTGAATAAACAAAAACTGTTCAATTGTACACTTTAAATGGGTGAATTGTATAATATGTGAATTATATCTCAATAAATCTATTTTTTGAAAAGAGAACCAACCCATCAAGAATCCAGCTCTTTGAATGAAAAAAGACATACCAACTGTCCTAATCATGATCATTCAGAATACTGGTTATGAGATGATCTTAGAAATTTCCAAAGAGTTTAACAAGTCATGTAGACAGAATCAGGAATTGGAATGACATCAGATTTCTCACCAGCAACCATGGAATATAGTGGAGAAATGTCTTCAAAATTATAAAGGAAAATTATTTTCAACCTAAAATTCCTTACCCAAGGGTGAGGATAGAGTAAAATTAGCTTCAAGCATCCAAGGTCTCAAAATTTTACCTCTTGCACTATTCTTTAGAGGAAACAGCAGGAGGCATCCTCTACCAAAAAGGCAATAAAAGAAGGGATGAGAAAGGTATGGAGTCCAAGAGTAGAAGAGATATAAAAGGAAGTTCAGGATGTATGTCATATTTAGAGAGCAGCTAGTCCATATTGGAGCAGGACAGATGGCTTCAGTAAGGACTATAAATATTAGGGGCAGGAAAATTGAACTTGTATTTCCTGATGTATATGACTAAGAGGACATTTTCAGTTCTCTTGGAAAGTTCAGGAATGAAATAGTAATAGGTACATTCAAAACTAAACAAATGAAAATTAAAGTAATTATTAATACAAGGTATAGTAGTTTAATATTATTTATGAATTCCAAAAAGAAATATAGATTGTTTGTTAACTGGTTGGTTCCTCTGATGTGATAACCCTTTGATTGTATTAGATTCAGCTGAGATGTCTGATTAAATTATGTTAAGACTAATCCAACCATATCATTAGAGTACAACTCAGCATCGAGTCCCAGCCCATTTGGGTTGATAAAACAGGCTCTCATACCAAAGTAGACACACACAAGCAGATATGCATGCAGGAAGAGTGCTCCATAGACACAGCCCTGGGAAGAGAGATGAGTCTGATAGTCTACAGCTGACCTAGTGGAGCGACCAGAGCAGCTGAGACCAGAAAGAAATGAGCCCTGGGGAGAGTGGCAAACCTTAAGCCAGCCTACAGCTGAGATCTGAAGAACCTGGGACCATGGAGCCTTAAGAGGAAGAAGGAAGGCTGAACCCTCACAGACATTGCCCGCCATCTAGCGTCAATACATGGCAACAGACTTTGCTTGAGAAGATACCTCTTATGGTACCTTAAGTTGGACTCTTTAGACCTTGGTAACTGTAAACTTCTACCTCAAATAAATAACCTTAATAAAAGCCAACAGAGTTTTGGTACTTTGCATCAGCACCCCCTTGGCTGACTAATACACCAGGGAAAACTAGAAATTGTATAAGAAATGTGTAATAGGGAGTGGATGTGGCTCAAGCAGTTGGGCGCCCTCCTCCCACATGGGAGGTCTCAGGTTCAGTTTCCGGTGCCTCCTGAAAAAGACAAACAATGAACAGACATTAGGCAAAAACAACGAGCAAGACAACGAGCAGACAATGAGCAAAAAAAAAAAAAAGGAGCAGATGTGGCTCAAGCGGTTGGACACCTGCCTCCCACATGAGAGGTCCCAGGTTCAGTTCCTGGTGACTCCTAAAGAAAAAACAAGCAGACAACAAGCACAAACAACGAGCAAACAGATGAGGGAGCCATCTGGGGTGTGGGGGGGTGTAATAAAATAAAAAGTATAAAAAAAAAAGTGTAATAAATTATACTATACATTGTATAGTAATTTTGCAAAAAAACATTGTAATATAAATTGGGAATAAGGGAGAAATGGAAATGTGTGTCCAAGAGTATTGGTCTAAGAGTGAATCTTTCATTTTTCATAATAGGAAGTCAAATACATAATTTAGAAAAATGAAAAATCAGAAAACAGAAATACACATATATTACTTAAAATTATGAATGTTAATACCAGAAGAAACATCCAAAGAATTCAGAGTGATTGCCTCTGAGGAACAGACAGCTACTGCTTTTTATTATAAGCCTAGCAGTCCTATTTGACTTTTGAACTTAGGTATGTGAGTTCTTTGATTGAAAATTATGTTGAGAAAAAGAAGAAGATAATGCTTATAATGGGGTTGTTTTGTTGTCACAGCACATTCAAGCCCTTTTACTGTGTCTTAGAGTGAATTTTTAAAAATTGCTTTAGACTTCCAGGAAGATGGCAGACTAGTAAGAAATGGGAATCTCTTCTCCAGAAAAATAGCTAGAGGACAGGCTGAAACAGCCCCGGAAAAGATCTTCTAGGGTTTAGGTCAGCAGATGAAGGCTGCACACCACCCAGAGGAGAGAGGGACAAAAGAGGGAAATCACGAGGACAGAACTGTGAGTTAGAACCAGCAGCAGCTGCTGCTGTCGGCACCCTCTCCCACACTAAAGACTCTTTAGAATTCTCAGGCCTCTGGGCCTGCAACTACAAACAAAGGGGGCTCCACAGATCTACCACCCCAGGAAAGGGGAGAGAGAGGGACACAGCCTAAGGCTGACTCAGCTTCTGACCCACAAATTTGGTCAGGTGTGCCCCACGAGCCCTTTTAGGCCAAGTGAGACTACATACAGTGGTTTGCCCTGGGAACCATCTAAGGACTGGAGAAATCCTACCTTCACAATCTCCCTTTCTTCTAGCCTGGACTAATTGTTGACTCCACAGCAAAGGGGAGAGAGAGGGACAAAGCCTAAGGCTGACTTAGCTTTTCACTCACGAATTTGGTCTGCTGTGTCCCAAGCGCCCTTCCAGTCTGGGTGGGGCTGCACCATTGTTTGCCTTGGAGCCTGCAGGGGCTAAAGATAACAACCCTCCAATCTCCTTCTCTGCTAAAGGGGACTGATCCTTGAGGACTCAGAGGGGAATGGAAATATTTCCTAGCCAGGAAAAGGGAGGGAGCTGCCAGAGAAGGCTGGAGAATTGTCTCAGAGAAAGTTTGAATTACAAGGCTCCTAGCCTCCAGACAGGAAGCTCTATCACATTGATCTGGTCTGTGCTGCAACAAATACACTCTGACCAGGCACTGAATTGAGAGCTGCTAAAGAGTGCCATCTCCTGGCAGGTAAAGGAAGTGCACACAAGAAAATTAAAAATAAGTGGGAGAGGTTTATTCTGGCCTCCCTGCCCAAGGCCCTAGGAAGCGACTCTACAACCAATTACTAGGTCCAGTGCCCAGTTTTGAGAAGGACAATCCTAATGATCCAGGTCAAGCCAAAAATCAAAGAGCTGTGGTAACACAGCCTCCTGTCACTAAATCCTTACAAAAGAGAAAGAGATTGAGCATCTGGGTGAACTACATCCTAATCAGATGCCTAAACACCAGCAAAAAATTATGAGCCATACTGAGAAAATAGAAGACATGGCCAAAGAAAAGGAATACATCAAAGTCCCAGAAGAGATACAGAATTTGAGAGAACTAATCAGCAAGATGAGCCCAAATTTCCAAAATCAAATTAATGAGTTGAAAGACAATATAGTTAGAGAAATAAATAACATCAAGAATACATTGAGGGAAGCGGCTGTGGCTCAATCAGTAGGGCTCCCGTTTACCATATGGGAGGCCCCGGGTTCAGTTCCCGGGGCCTCCTGGTGAAGGCAGGCCCGCCCGCACGGCGTGGTTAGCTGACCCAGCGAGCACAAGCAGCAGGGGGGGATAAATGAATAAATAAATAAAATCTTAAAAAAAAAAAAAGAATACATTGAGCGAACTCAAAGAGGAATTTGAAATCCTTAACAGAAAAGTAAGAGAGGTCATGGGAATGAAAGACACAATAGGTGAGATCAAAAAACAGCAGACTCGAAATGATAGAAGAAAGAATAAGTGATACCGAAGACAGAAGAGCTAAAATTGAAGAGAGAAAAGAACAGAAGGAGAAAAGAATGGAAAAAATTGAGCAGGGGCTCAGAGAGTTGAATGACAACACAAAACGCAACAACACACGTGTCATGGGAGTTCCAGAAGGAGAAGAGAAGGGAAAAGGAAATAATAGCTGAAAATTTCCCGACTCTCATGAAAGAAATGAACTTACATATCCAAGAAGCATACCGTACCCCAATCAGAATAAATCCAAATAGACCTACGCCAAGACACGTACTACTCAGAATGTCAAATGTCAAAGATAGAGAGAAAATTCTCAGAGCAGCAAGAGAGAAGCAAACAATCACTTACAAGGGACATCCAGTAAGACGTAGCGCAGATTTCACTTCAGAAACCATGGAGGCGAGAAGACAGTGGTATGATACAATTAGGAAATTGAAAGAGAAAAACTGCCAGCCGAGAATTCTTTATCCAGCAAAATTCTCCTTCAAATATGAAGGTGAGTATAAAATATTCACAAACAAACAGAAACTAAGAGAGTTTGCAAAAAAGAATCCACCTTTGCAGGAAATATTAAAGGAAGCCTTAGAACCTGAGAGAAAAAGACAGGAGAGAGAGGCTTGGAGGAGAGTATAGAAGAAAGAATAGGGAAACGGATGTGGCTCAAGAGGTTCGGCGTCCATCTACCATATGGAGAGACCGGGGTTCGATCCCCGGTACCTCCCGGTAAAAAAAAAAAAAAAAAAAAAAAAAAAGAAAGAATAGGAGAAAGGATAACCAAAAGAGTAAAAAGACAGATAAAAACAGGATGACATATGAAAACCAAAGAATAAAATGGAGGAAGTAAATAGTGCGTTTACAGTAATATCATTGAATGTGAATGGATTAAATTCCCCAATCAAAAGATATAGGCCGGGGGGGACGGATGTGGCTCAAATGGTTGGGTGTCTGTCTGCCATATGGAGGGACCTGAGTTCGATCCCCGGGACCTCCCAGTAAAATAAGAAATGTATATATAGAAGGCGCATGGGCTGCCAGGCTCTGTGTGCTGGTGAGCCGCCAGGCCCCGGGAGCCATGCAGCAAGATGATGATGTAACAAGAGAGAGACGCAGGGGAGAGTCAAGACGCAATGCTCCAAAAGCTCCGAAAACCAGGAACTGAGGTGGCGCAGGTGGCAGAGCACCTCTCTCCTTCATCGGAGGTCACCAGGATCAAATCCTGATGAAGACTGGAGGAGAAGGATGAGAAGAGATGGCAGGAAACAGACACAGAGAATTGCCCAGTGAATGGACACAAAACAGCAAATGGGGAAGGGAGGGTGTTTTAAAATGGATAAAGTAAATAAATAAATCTTTAAAAAAAAAAAAAAAAAAAAAGATAGAGGCCGATAGAATGGATAAAAAAACACAAGCCATCCATATGCTGCTTACATGAAACTCACCTTAGACCCATGGATACAAATCGACTGTATTAGTCAGGGTTCTCTCGGGAAACAGAATCAACAGGAGATATCTGTCAATCATATGAGATTTTAAAAGAGTCTCTCACGCAACCGTGGGGATGTACAAGTCCAGGTTCCACAGGCAGGCTGCAAACCAGGGCCTCCGATGAAAGTCTGATGAAAGGTCCTTGAGTTTCTGGGAGAAGTTGGCTGTCCAACAACGAGCTGGGAAATTCTCTCTGAATGTTGAAATCACTTCCCCTTTTAAGGCATTCAACTGATTGGATAAAAGCATCACCCACTGATGATGCTATCTCCCTGATTGATGCAAATGTAATCAGCCATCCACGCAGTAAACTCACTGGTGTAAAATCGAAGTCCATAAATGCTCTTGTATTACAATTAGCCCAATGCTTGCTGGAACAAACACCTGGACACAATTACCTGTGTCCAGGTAATTGACACATTAGCCTAACCATCACACCGGCTGAAAGGGAAAGGTTGGAAAAATGTACTCCACGCAAATAGTAACTAGAAAAGAGCAAGGGTAGCTATACTAATATCAGACAAAACAGACTTTAAATGCAAAAAAGTTATAAGAGATAGAGAAGGCCATTATATATTAATAAAAGGGCTGAGCCACCAGGAAGATATAACAGTCATTAAATATCTACGCACCTAACTAGGGTGCCCCAAAATATATGAGACGAACTCTGGCAAAACTTAAGGGAGAAATAGACATTTCTACAGTAATCATTGGAGACTTCAACATGCCTCTCACATCATTAGATACAGCAGCTAGACAGAAGATCAATAAGGAAACAGAGAACTTGAACAATATGATAAACAAGTTAGACCTAAGAGACATATACAGAACACTACATACAAACTCACCAGGTTATACATTTTTCTCAAGTGCCCATGGATCTTTCTCCAGGATAAACCACATGTTAGATCACAATGCAGATCTCAATAAATATAAAAAGATTGAAATTATACAAAGCACCTTCTCAGATCATAATGGAATGAAATTAGAAATCAATAATAAACAGGAAAGAAGTAAATTCGCAAATGTGTGGAGACCGAACAACACACTCCTAAATAATTAGTGGGTCAAAGAAGAAATTGCAAGTGAAATCAGTAAATATATTGAGACAAATGAAAATGAGAACACAATGTATCAAAACTTATGGGATCCAGCGAAGGCAGTCTTGAGGGGGAAATTTATAGCTCTAAATGCCTATATTAAAAAACAAGAAAGAGCTAAACTCAAAGATTTACCTGAACAACTAGAGAAACTAGGAAAAAACAGCATACCAATCCCAAAGCAACCAGAGGGAAAGAAATAATAAAGATTACAGCAGAAATAAATGAAAACGAGAACAGAAAAACAATGAAGAAAATCCCAAAACCAAAAGCTGATTCTTTGAGAAGATCAATAAAATTGACAAACCCCTAGCTAGACTAACAAAAAACAGAAGATGCAAATAAATACAATCAGAAATGAAAGGGAGAAGTAACAACTGACCCTACAGAAATAAAAAGAATCGTTAGAAGATTTTATGAGAAACTATATGCCAACAAACTGGACAACTTACATGAAATGGACAAATTCCTAGAAATGCACAACCAACCTGCACTGATGCTACAAGAAATACAAGAACTTAACAAACATTTTAGGAGATTGAATCGGTCATCAAAAATCTCCCAGCAAAGAAAAGTCCAGGACCAGATGGCTTCACAGGTGAATTCTACCAAGCATTTCAAAAAGAATTAACACCAATCCTGTTTAAACTCTCCAGAAAATTGAAGTGGAGGGAAAATTACCCAACACATTTTATGAAGCCAACATCACCCCAATACCAAAGCCAGATAAAGATTCTACAAGAAGAGAAAATTACAGGCCAATCTCTCTAATGAACATAGATCCAAAAATTCTCAACAAAATACTTGCAAATTGAATCCAACAGCATATCAAAAGACTTATACATCACGACCAGGTGGGATTTATTCCTGGTATGCAAGACTGGTTCAACATAAGAAAATCAATCAATGTAATACACCAGATTAACAAATTGAAGGAAAAAACCACATGATCATCTCAATCAATGCAGAAAAGGCATTCGACAAAATCCAGCATCCTTTTTTGATAAAAAAACACTTGAAAAGATAGGAATAGAAGGAAAATTCCTCAATATGATAAAAGGCATATATGAAAAACCCACAGTCAACATCATACTCAATGGGGAAAGGTTGAAAGCTTTCCCTCTAAGATTGGGAACAAGACAAGGATGTCACTATTGTTATTCAATATTGTACTAGAAGTTCTAACTAGGGCAATTAGACAAGAAAAAAAATTAAAGGCATCCAAATAGGAAAAGAGGAAGTAAAACTCTCACTGTTTGCGGATGACATGATCCTGTACTTAGAAAATCCTGAAGTATTCACAACAAAGCTACATGAGCTAATAAATGATTTCAGCGAAGTGGCAGGATACAAGATCAACACACAAATATCAGTAATGTTTTTGTACACTAGGACTGAACAACCTGAGGAGGAAAACGGGGAAAATTCCATTTTCAATAGCAACAAAAAAAAATTCAAATACCTAGGAGTTAATTTAACCAAAGAAGTACAGGAGGTATATGTAGAAAACTACAAAACAATGCTAAAAGAAATTTTAAAAGACCTAAACAATTGTAAAGACATTCCATGTTCATGGATTGGAAGAATGAATATCGTGAAGATGTCAATCTTACCCAAACTGATTTATAGATTCAAAGCACTACCAGTCAAAATTCCAACAGCTTACTTTACAGAATTAAAGAAGGCAATTACTGAATTCATTTGGAAGAGTTTGTGCACCCGAATAGCCAAAAGCATTCTAAAAAAGAAGAGTGACGTGGAAGGAATTTCACTGCCTGACCTTGAAACATATTACAAAGCTACAGTGACCAAAACAGCATGGTACTGGCATAAAGATAGACACATCGATCAGTGGAATAGAATTGAGAACCCAGAAATAAATTCTCACCTATACAGTTGAGTGGGATGGCAACAACTTACTCAAATAAAAGTTCTGAAGACAAAGAGTTGGACTAGAGGCAGCAGTAATTTATTTCTTTCTCATGAGAAAGTGCAAGTGCTCAGTGTGAAAACAAAGAATATATGTTGACCCTGAGGCAAAGTCCCAGTTCCCTCCCTCCCTGCCTCACCCATTTCCCCATTGCCTGAGGACTAAGGGCTTACCATCTTAAGCAGCAAAACTAGCCCAATCATGGAGAGATACCCTTACTGATGTGGGTTTCAGGGAGATGAGATATAGATGGGGAGTGTCTGAATGTGGAGTTTAACTTGTTTAATAAGGATTCAAGCAAGAATGAGGGAGGGTTGGATAGGACCCAGACAGGAATGTGGGAGAATGAGGCAGATGGGGAGCAGGGAATTTAGTTTGAGAAGAGACCACCTTTGTTCTATTTCTCTCACAGCCAACTGGTTTTTGACAAACCTACCAAGTCCATGCTAATGGGAAAAAACAGTCTCTTCAACAAATGGTGATGGGAGAACTGGATATCTATAACCAAAAGTATGAAAGAGGACCCCTATCTCACTCCCTATACAAGAATCAACTCAAAATGGATCAAAGATCTAAATACAAAAGCCTGGACCATAAAACTACTAGAAGAAAATGTAGGGAAACATCTTCAAGACCTTGTAGTAGGTGGTGGTTTCTTGGACCTTACAGCCAAAGCACGTGCAAAAAAAAAAAAAAATAGATAAATGGGACCTCCTCAAAATTCAACCCTTTTGCACCTCAAAGGACTTTGTCAAAAGGGTGAAAAGGCAGCCAACTCAATGGGAGAAAATATTTGGAAATCACATATCCGATAAGGGTTTAATATCCAGGATATATAAGGAGATGTTACAACTCAACAATAAAAAGACAAACGGCCCAATTAAAAAATGGGCAAAAGACTTGAATAAACATTTCTCCAAATATGAAACATAAATGGCAAAAAAACACATGAAGATATGGTCAAGATCACTCATGATTAGGGAAATACAAATCAAAACTACAATGAGATATCATTTCACACCTATCAGAATGGCCACTATTAAAAAGACAGAAAACTACAAGTGTTGGAGAGGATGTGGAGAGATAGGAGCACTTACTCACTGTTGGTGGGAATGCAGAATGGTACAGCCACTGTGGAGGACTGTTTGGCAGTTCCTAAAGAAGTTGAATATAGACTTGCCACGTAACCCAGCAATACCAGTACTGGGTATATACCCAGAAGAACTGAGAGCAGTGACAAGAACAGACATCTGCACACTGATGTTCAGAGCAATATTATTCACTATTGTCAAAAGCTGGAAACAACCTGGTGTCCATCAACAGACTAATGGATAAACAAAATGTGGTCTATTCACACAATGGAATATTATGCAGCTGTAAGAAGAAATGAAGTCATAAAGCATATGACAACATGGATGAACCTGGAGGATATTGTTGAGCGAAGCAAGCCAGACACAAAAGGACAGATATGTATGAATGCATTACTATAAACCAAATATATTGTGTAACACATTGTTTGATCCAAAAAAAATTTATATGTATCCAGTACATTTAAAAAAAAATTTTTTTAAGGTAAAAATTGGAGGAGTGTATACAAAACAGTGGGCATCTCTGTAATTTTAAGTGTGTACAAAGGCAACAAAAAGGAAGAATCTGAGTAGAAAAAAGAATGAGTGTCAAATGAGAATTGTAGACAATACCAAGAAGAGAATTTCAAAAGCAGTGTTGAGAAGCTGCAGAGATGCTTCCCAGACTGGAAGTTGTTAGTTACTAATATTGCTAATGCAGGAAATTGTTCTGACCTTTGAGAGAGAGTGTGATTACTATAGATTAGTCGTTCTCAACCAGAGTCAATTGCCTCCCTTCCTTGCCCCACCATGGAATATTTAGTAATGTTTGGAGACATTTTGGGTTGTGACAATGGGGGAGTGCTACTAGCGTCTGGTGGGTAGAGGCCAGGAATAAAAAATGTACAGGGTAGCCTCCCACAAGAAAGAATTATTGGCCCAAAATGTCAATAATGCTGAGGTTTAGAAACCCTGCTTTAGATTAAGGAAAGAATAAAGGTAAGGAAGGGAGCATTTATTGAGCATCTGGATATAGCAGCATGACCTAATTTTAAAGTAGTGATTAGGTGCTGTTTTCTTGAGAAATTAATGAAGGGAGGAAAAGTGTAGCAGCTAGCTTGAAGGGAAAGAAAAGTGGAAAGAATAAATGAATTGCTTAGCATAGTGCCTAATACATAGTAAATATTTAATAAGTATTGCTTTTGTCTTTTAACAGATGTTCATTAAGAATTCTTTAATTTCATTAACGAATGTTCATTAAATACTACTCACTTAGAAAAACAAAATGAATTGAAATATACATGCATTTTGTGTATTTCCATTTGGCTAATTTCTGCATCCCCCATGTAACTAATCTTGCTATAATTAATCCTAAGTACATGTCTTTTTTCTTAATGAAAGAAGGATGTTTATGAACTAGCCGTTTCTTCACAAATACAGTATCTAACATTTAAGTCATTGAATTAAAGATAGTTTACCTTTTTTCTGCCTGCTAGAACATAAGCACCAGGTAAGGTTTGTGTTAGTTTAGCCATCTGTCATCCTATACCTAGACTCATGCCTGACACATAGTGGGTGCCCAGTAAATGTTTGTTGAATAAATAAGCGACATCACAATCAGTGTAAGTGGTATATTTTTGAATACTAGCTTTTGGCATCCCAGAGGAGGGGGAAATATAATTTGGAAAATTTTATCAGATAATCTTTAATGTGAGTCTTCTGTTTAACATATCTTCTTCTGTGCTTAGAATTTAAGAAAGTTTTCACTAAAGAAAGACTAGCTTAGCTGAAACTTCTCTTAAAATCCTGCTTTGTTTTTCTAATCTCTGTAGTGCTGAATTATCCCAAGGACATTACTGGGATGGGCTTGGCTCTCCTCCTGATTCCCAGTCTCCTGGGAGTGATGTGTATTGCAGCAGTGAACTGAATGACCCTCAATATGACCAGAGTCTCCTGGAGAATTTATTTTACACAGCACCACCAGTAAGTCATTAAATCTGAAGCTTTGGGATTTCAAGTACAAGAGTATTAACAATATTAGTAGCTACAGGGATGTTTACCACATGCCAGATATTATGCTATGCATTTTTGTTTGTTTTTTCACGTCAGATGGGTAATGTGTTACAAGATTTGAGGGAGGCACATCTCCCACAAATGCATGAATACCCATTCATCATGCTTATGAACCACAAAAGGATCAACTATGCATTTTACA
This sequence comes from Tolypeutes matacus, assembly GCA_026826555.1. Taxonomy (NCBI): domain Eukaryota; kingdom Metazoa; phylum Chordata; class Mammalia; order Cingulata; family Chlamyphoridae; genus Tolypeutes; species Tolypeutes matacus. The sequence goes on along the minus strand of JAKSZT010031676.1, from coordinate 3,176,347 downwards.
TATTTTATCTTGAACAATCATAATGACACCCTGAAGAGGAAGATATTATCCTCATTTTGCAGATGAGGAGAGTGAGGCTCAGAAAGAGTATTTTATCCAAGGACATATACCAAATTGGTATTAGAGCCAGGATTCAAATTCAAGTCTACCTGATTAGAAAGCCTGTGCTCTTAATATATTATATGGCTTTCTTAGAATTCTTCTAAGGAAGAGCTAATGCAGGTATGTTTTCCAAATCATCCTTGACAGATTTCTATTCCAAATATTCGAGAAACACCTCTACTAACAGGTTACAAATATCTCTACTAACCTTAAGGTATTCTCTTTTCAAGCAGATCTAGTTGTTTCAATTTTCTTTCTTATATCAAGCCTTAATATGTTCTGTTCCTTGGTTTAGTATCTTCTAGAGTCCATATATAAGTCCAATCCCTCTTCCACAAATAATCACTTATATGTGTGAAGATGGCTTTCATATTCCAAATTTACCTTTTCCATTGGTCAAAAATGATAACTGAAATGCAAGGTAATTTATAACAGCTTAGTGGTAAGACTGAGGTCTACCAGAGTTCATTTAGAGGAAGCAGAGAGAATTTCCACATGAAATAGTCAGGAAAGAGCATCATGAGGAATAAAGGGTTTTAGCTGAGACTTGAAAGATAGGTAGTGTTTTGAGAGGCAGAGAAAAGATAGGAAGTGGGTGTAGGAAGTATGACCTGGGTAGAGAAGCATATTTGTGCATTGCAGGGACTCCATTTTGATTGGATGAGAATTTGTGTAAAAGAGAAGGCATTGATAAGGCAAGATAGCACATTCAAGCAAGTCTGTGGAGGATTTTGAATATCATGTAGAAGGAAATGACATAATATAGCATGTTTGTTATATTAATCTACCAGTGATAGTAGGAGACACAGACTGAGGGAAGAAGAACCAGAAACAGATAGGAAGCCTTGGGTTATTGGAAGTGTGTGAAAAAGAGAGCCTGAATTAGAGTGGTGACAGTGGGATTGGAAGGGAGGAGGTGGATTTGAAAGACATCATGAATTATTAGGATTTCATGACTTCCTACCTTAAAAATCATCACTGATACCATATTGTCTATAGGGTAAAGAGGAAAGAGTACTTATGTCTATTATATATTTTCTATTTTTCAGGGACTTTACATGTTCTCTGTCATTTATTGAGTACTTAGTATGTGCCAGGCACTGTACCAAATGTTTTAAATTCATTGTTTCATTTAATGCTTATTCTAGCCCCATGAGATAGTATTACCTCTGTTTTACATATCTGAAAGTAAAGCTTAGAGAGATTTAATTATAAGTAATTAAGTGGCAGAACTGGAATTCCTACCCTTACAGAAACCTGTTTTTTGCCTACTAGACCACATTGTCTCATAACCTTAAACATAGCATTAGAATCTTTTTTTTTTTTTTAAGATTTTATTTATTTATTCATTCCTCCCCCCCCTGCTGCCCGTGCTCGCTGGGCCAGCCAACCACGCCGCGCGGGCGGGCCCGCCCCCACCAGGAGGCCCCGGGAACCGAACCCGGGGCCCCCCACATGGCAAACGGGAGCCCCATTGATTGAGCCACAGCCGCCTCCCATAGCATTAGAATCTGACCCTGTCTCACCTTCCTAACCTCATCTCCCACTTTTATCCCTTATCCGCTAGAGACTCCAACATGCTGATTGTCTCACCACTCCCAAACATTCTAGTTCTTTTGTATTTCCATATTTTTTTTGTTCATACTGGTCCTTCTATTTGAATGGTGAAATGCCCTTATCCATCTGGTAAATGTTTCTTCATTGTTTTAGAATGAACCTGTCACCTCTATTGAAGAAACCATTTCAGAATCCCCCAGATAGGATTTGTTGCCTGGAATACCTACAATATCCTGTACATACCTCTGTTATAATCCTTACTACATTGTATTATAGAGTTCCTCAGGACATGTCCTCATTATCTTTTTGTTAACGGTATAGCAAACCTGACAGATATTGAGTGCTCAGTGAATATTTAATAAATCAATGAATGTATGCATGGCAGTAAGTATCCTAATCTCCCATACTATTTGAACAAAATAAATGTAGAAAATGTTTGTTGACTGGAAGAAGGAGTGAACCAATTGATCATGAGGGAATAAGAAAACCACATAGTAAGAATGCTTACACCCTTCCCAGGGTCAGTGTTTGATGTTCTTAATATGGAATAACATCCACAGCTTAGAAATTCAGCATTTTTAGCTTGTGGTTTTAGTTCCTAGAGTACTTAAGTTTTTGAACAACCTAGTTTATGTTTACCATAATTTCTTTCAGCCTGTGGACCCATCAAGATTTTTATTGCCTTGTCAATAATTTTTTAAAAGTTGCCGCTTAATAAAGAAAAACATAAAAGCAAGAGGCTTCATAATTTCACCTTGAAAAAGTTGCATTGATTTCTAGAAGGACATTCTAATCATGCTTATTTTATTTACCTATTAATTGGTCTCCATTATCAAGGGTCCCCACATTAATGCACTCAGAGATGCTGAAAAAAAAGAGAGTTGAATGCGAAAAACTTAGGAGAACTTTGAATTGGTCTCTTGAATTTATGTTAGCGCGCTTCATGCCTTTTTTCAAAAAATTGGAACCAAACCAATAAAACCCTGTCTTCTCTATTTTGTAATTTGCTGACCAGACAACTGTAGTAGCTGCCTTTTCCCAAAATATGAAAACGACTTAGCCACTGGTTTCCCCATTAAGGAAATTTGTGAAATATAATAAATAAATCATCTCTTAACAAGATCAAATCGTTGGTAGTATGGAGTGGTGAAAAAAGCACAGCCTTATATCTAAATAGTTAGGTGACATTGTGCCAGTCATTTCACCTCAAACTGTAGTAGAAATACAGGCTTGGAATCAGTGGCGATCAAAATCTGTCTTTACTAATTTCAGCTGTGGATTGTTAACAAGCTGCCTAACTTCTCTCAGCCTTGGTTTTCTTGTTAAAAACTGAGATTAAGATAAGGATATCTTGTAGGAATGTGGGAAGTATTAGAAATATACATGCAGCATTAAGTATAATACCAGACATGTGGTAGACAGCCAGTAGTGGTTGTGGTTATTATCGAAAAAATTTTTTAAGTTTATTTTCATTTATTATCTTTGAACTGAACTTGTAGGTTATTTATGTGAATTTCAGATTATTTTATCTGATTATTTCAGGTTATTTCCGTATTATCATTAGAAACATGGGATTAATTCTTTGGTGCCAATTGGTTATCTCTTTGGTTAAGAGAATGATATGTGTGCAGAGAAGAATTTGCTTACTCTTAAAGAAATATTTTATTATCACTATCCTCCAAGCAATTATCTTTTAGTGTCCCTCTTTTGTCACCCCCTGCCCCCAGAAATCTGATACCAGCATCAGCGATTTCCTCAGTGAAGATGATAATATTGGCCCTTCTAAAAAAATGAACCAGTCAAAACCTCCTGCCAAATCTCCTAAGGTTTTGGAATCAAGTAACCATAAACTAAAGAAGAGGGCATTGAGCAAGAAAAATAGGTGAGTCCCCAAGAGTGCTTGTTTAGAGGCAAAAGCAAAGGAACATTTTCACAAAATCTAAAATTGAAATGATCTGTGTTTACCAAAGACTCTTGGAGGGATTAAGTAATTTACAGTAACTCAGTAAATATTGCAGTCTTTTAAAATGTGGTAACATGAAAAGATGGGTACAGTAAAATGGTAATGGGAAAAAGAAGAATTTCCTAGGCTGTATGTGTGCTGTGATTATAGCTATGTTAGAGAATATGCATAAGGAAAGCAAATGAAAAGAAATACCCAAAATTGACAATAGTATATTAGATTAGAGATTTTGTTTGTTTCTATCTTCGCTCTATATTCCAAATTTGCTATAATATGCACTTACTTTAATGGTTTTGGGGAGAAAAAAATCCTGTTGAATTTTGTACAGGATTTAAAACTGAAGTGAAGTCTATCTTCCTTGCAGAAAAACCTAATTCTGTAATATCAGTTTGTATACTTGTATGGAGATAAGCCTTTAGATTAGAAAAATGTTTCTACGTTTTGTGAGATTTCTTTCACAGTAGATTAAGGCCCGAATTCTGGTAATCAAAGCCATTTCTCAGTCCTTAATGACTGCAGATCAAGATGCTTGCTTCCTTTCCTCTTTCCTCTTTCCTCTTTCCTCTTTCTTGTGTAAATTAGGTTGTTTCATGTTGGATCTCTGACTTTGTGCCTCACTATATGAAACTTTCAGAAATTTGGTTGAACAAGAGATACTCTCAGAAACTCTGAAAGATGCCCAAATGATGGCATTAAGTGTGGATAGACTGGCCCTTCTGGGTAGAACACATTCAGTCAGAATCATCATTGAAACAATGGCAGTTCCTCCAGACAGTCCTGAGATGATCCCTGGCAAAAAAAGCTTTCCAGGAAGACCACCTAGGCTGACAACAGCAAAAAAGCGGTATGTCTCATATGGAAAAGCTGAATTTGACATTTTTGAAAATTGTATCTGATGATAATAATATAACTGTATAGCATTTTATAATTTGTAGAGTGTTTCCGTATTGTATCATTCAAGCAACAAGTATGGATTGAATCCCTCACTAGGTCTCAAGCACTATTCTGTGTATATATAAGAATAAAGAAAATTAAGCCCCAGACTCTGTTTTTACAGACATTACAGTTAGCAGAAGAGGCATTTAAATGACTGTATATAACATAGGGTTTTAGGGGCTAAAATAGATGTTTATTAAAAGTACTGTGGGAATACAAGGAAGGAAGCCTTGAATTCTGTTTGCCAGGCTTGCTGAAGGTTTTGAAGAAGAGGTAGCATTGGATAAGTCCTTTAACGATGTGTAAGGTTTATCAAACGGAAAGTAGGTTTATTGTTGAGTTTGTTTTTTAATCACTTTTTTTGTTTTGATTTGTAGTACTTTCTTTGTGGAATATCACTTTCCTGTGGGCTTTTCCAAAAGTGGATTGGGAAAGACTGCTGTGATCACTGAGGTCATTCGGCTTGCCTCCAGTAAAATTGCAGATGGAAGTAAGAGACTGGTTTTCTGCACCTTAGACATTTTACCTTTGGAAAAATATTTGAACCCCTAGTTATTCATCTGGTTTTTATAGTTTCATGGATCTTAGAGCAAGAAAGAATTTTTCAATTAATCTACTCTAATTCCTTTATTTTATAAAGGAGAAAACTGGCCCCAAGATGCTTTGACTGTCCTGAGATAAGGCAACAAGTCAGTAATATAGTTGAGACAAGAACTCAGGACTCACTTAAAGCATGTTCTTTCAATATAGCCATTTTTCTTTTCTTTTCTTTTTTCTTTTTATAAAAAAACTTGATTGAGGTATAATTCACATACCATAAATTCACCCATTTGAAGTATACAATTCAATGTTTTTTTAGTATATTCAGAATTGTACAACCATCACCACAATATAATTTTAAAACATTTTCTTCACTTCTAAAAGAAACTCCTTGGGGGGCGGATGTGGCTCAAATGGTTGGGCATCCGTCTGCCATATGGAGGGACCTGGGTTTGATCCCCGGAACCTCCCGGTAAAATAAAAAAAAGAAACTCCATATTCATTAGCAGTCAATCACTATTCGCTACCCCCATCCTACCCCTACCCCAAGGATCCACTAATCAACTTTCTATCTCTATAAATTTGCCATTCTGGACATATCATGTAAATGGAATCATACAATATGCAGTCTTTTTTGACTGGCTACTTTTATTGAGCCTAATGTTTTCAAGGTTCACATATTGTAGCATGTATCAGAACTTCATTCCTTTTATTGCTGAATAATATTCTATTTTATGGGTATGGCACATTTTGTTTCTCTGTTTACCAGCTAATGCATGTTTTGGTTATTATGAATAATGCTGCTATGAACATTCAGGGTCAAGTTTTTTTGTAAACAGGTGTTTTCATTTCCCTTGGGTAGATACCTAGGAATGTAATTGGTAGGTCACATGGTTGCTCTATGTTTAACTTTTTAAAGAACTGCCAGATTGTTTTCCATAGCACCTGTACCATTTTAAATTTGTATCAGCAATGTTTCTTTTCTTTTCTTTTTTTTTTTTTTAATTCTAGCTATCCTATTGTGTCTGAAGTGGTATGATTTTGATTTACATTTCCCTAAGGTAAATGATGTTGAGCATCATTTCATAGGCTTACTGGCCATTTGTATATCTTCTTTGGAGAAATAGCTATCAACTCCTTTCAATTTTTTATTGCTGCTTTTAACTTTTTCTATTGAAATACTTTCAACCTTACAGGAAAGTTACAAAAATAATACAAGTCCCTCCCCCAGATACTTAGAGCCATCAATTTTAACATCTTACCATTTTTGCTGTATCATTCTGCCATCTATCCGTCTATCAGTCCATCTGGAACACTTGAGTGTAGGTTGTATGAATGATGCTCCTCAAACATTTAATACTGCCATGTATATTTCTTAAGAACAAGGACATTCAATTACATAATCACCTTAAGTGTAGTTACCAAGTTCAAGAAATTTAGCATTAATATAAAGCTTATAGTCTATATTACTGTTTTTTTCATATGTCCCAGTAATGACCCTTTGAGCATTTTCTTTTCCTTTGATAGATCCCATCCAGGTTTGAAATTGTCATTTCTCTTTAGTTGCTCTTTCTTTTTATTTTAATTGTGGGAACACATATACACATAAACTTACCCATCACAACTATTCCTAAGCATACCATTCAGTGGGATTAATCACATTCCCAATATTGAAGTACCCTTACCCTTACCACTTTCCATTACTAAAACAAAAACTCTGCACTCATTATGTTTTAACTCCCCATTGCCCCTGCCCCCTACCTCTGGCAACCTGTACCTAAAATCTGTCTCTGAGAGCTTGCATATTCTCTGATATTTTTTTTTTGTAGTTAAAATGGGGCTCAATTAACATTCTAAATCTGTAACAATTTCATTTGCTTTGATACCAACTTAACTTCAATAGTATATACAAACTTTGTTCATGTACTCTCCAACCCTCCCACCTTTATGTAGTTCTGGTCACACATTACATGTTTATACATTATAAGTACAGAACCACTGATTCCTCATTATATTTTAGGCATCTTCCTTTTACGTTCTGGAGGAAGTAAAAAGTGAAGTTACAAATCAAAACTACAATAGTACTAGCATGTATATTAACCCATGTCATTCCCTTCACCAGAGATCTTTATTTCACGCGGCTTCAATCTATTGTCTATTGTCCTTTCTGTTCACGTTACAGAATTTCCTTTAGCATCTCTTGTAGGGCCAGTCTAGTAGTGACAAACTCTTTCAGCTTTTATTTATATGGGAATGTTTTCATCTCTCCCGCATTTGTAAAATGCAATTTTGCCCTATATCAAAATCTTGGTTGGCAGTTTTGCTTTCAGCACTTTAAATTTATCATTCTACTGCTTTCTTGCTTCCATGATTTCCAAGGAGAAACAGCATTAAATCTTATTGAGGCTTCCTTGTATGTGACAAGTTACTTCTCTCTTGCATCTTTCAGAATTTTCTTTATCTTGGCTTTCAACAGCTTGATTATAATATGCTAATGCTATGTGGCATGGGTCTTTTTTTCTGTTTGGAGTATGCTGAGCATCTTGGATATATCATGTCTTTTGTTAAATTTGTGAAGTTTTCAGTCATTTCTTTAAATATTCTCTCTGCCCCTTTCTCTCTTCTTCTTCTGGGACTCCCATAATGTGTATATTGGTACTCTTGATGGTGTCCAATGGGTTCATTGAGCTCTGTTCACTTTTCTTCATTGTTTCCTCCTTCTACTCCTCAGACTGAATGATATCAATTTTCCTATATTCAAGTTCTTTGATTCTTTCTTCTTCTTGTTCCAATATGCTGTAGTACCCCTCTAGGGAATTTTTCAATTCTCTTACTGTATTCTTCAGTTACTTTTCATAACTTCATTCTGTCTATTGATTTTTCTTTTCTTTTTTGAAGTACAAGGGCTGGGGATTGAACCCAAGACCTCATATATGGGAAGCTGATGCTCAACCACTGAGTTGGTTTTTTGTTTGTTTGTTTTTTGTTTGTTTGTTTGCTCGTTGTTTATCTTTGTTGTCTTTGTTTTTAGGAGGCACTGGGGACTGAACCTGGGACCTCCCATGTGGGAAGCAGGCACTCAACCACTTGAGCCACATCCGCTTGCCCCATTGATATTCTTTTTGTATTTATCGTTTTCCTGATTTCCTTTGGCTTTTTTGTTTGTATGTTTGTTTTTTTGTTTTTATTATCTTTATTCATGCCTTCCTTTAACTCTTAGAGCATATTTAAAACCTTTTTTTTTTTTTTTTTAATCTTTGGTCTGTCCCAGATCTGGTCCTCCTCGTTGATGGTTTCTAATGCTTTAATCTTCATCTTTGCTGGGACATTGCTTCTTGTTTCTTTGTGTGTTTCGTAACCTTTTGTGGAACCCTGGACATTTTGGTATTTTAATGTATTATCACTGGAATTTAGTGTCTGAGGTGTGTGTTCCTTAAGCTTGTATCCTGCTGGCATTATGGCAGAGCATTCCTTGATTGCCAGAAGATAACAAAAAGAAAATACTTTTCCCCGTATTTGTAGATTGACTTGGGACAGTGCTTTCCTTTAGAGTTTATCCATATAATGAGTTTAGAGAACAACTTTAGGCCAAAGCATAGGGGCCTCCTTGATCCTTTCTGCATTTGTGTCTTGTCTTGGACATGTACATGTTGGCCTAGGAATTCCCCCCATTTATACCATTCTGAATGTCCCTTTTCCCCTAGAAAACAGTTTCTTCTCAGTCCCAGGCACTGCATTATATATCCTATACCCAGGAGTCCTTTGCCTCACACAGCCATCATTTGACTAGTGTCCCATAGCGTTCTATAGGAGAGTTCTGTGATGGGATGGCAAGTCCCTCAGGCTATCACCAGACAGAGTGAGTCAGCCATACAAACTCCTGGTATGTGCACGAAGGTTTCTCTACTCCCTCCGTAACTGGGACCAGGGATCCTCACTGGAAGTGAAGGCTGGCTCCATGCCAAGGCAGTGAAGGATGAGGGAGGGGCCAGCCAGGGTGCTAGAAGAGCCTAACACTTTTAAGTCACTTTTCTTGACTTGGCACTCACCCTGTTACTGCAGTCCTTTAACTCTTTTATGTAGCATTGAGAAAGTTGTTTCTGCCAGTTGTGGCTGGTTGTTTAAAGCATCTGTGGGAGACAGAGCCCTGAAGTGTCTCACTCTTCTATCTTGAACATGGTGGGATTTGCCCATTTTTTTAATTGAGTTACTTGGTTTTTTATTAATTAATTTTAAGATTTCTTTATGTATTTTAGATAAAAGCCCCTTAATAGATCTATGATTTGCAAATATTTTCTCTCATCCTATGGGTTTTTCCATTTTCTTGTTGGTATCATTTACAGCACAAAGTTTTATATTTTGATATGGTCTATTTTTTTTCTTTTGTTGCTTGTGCTTTTGGTGTTATTTTTTCTCTATTTTGTCTTTTAAATTTTAACACCAGGGACGCGGATGTGGCTCAAATGGTTGGGCATCCATCTCCCATATGGAGGGACCTGGGTTCGATCCCCGGGACCTCCTGGTAAAAATAAAAATAATAAAAAAAAAAATTTAACACTGAAAAGTGAAAATAGTATAATAAATATCAATGTTCCTGCCATCCAAAATTATAACCACTTTTTTTTTTCTTTTTTTTTTAAGATTTTATTTATTTATTTATTTATCCCCCCTTGCTGCTTGTGCTCGCTGTGTCCATTTGCTGTGCGTTTTTCTGAGTCTACTTGTCTCCCTTTGTTGGGTCATCTTGCTGCGTCAGCTCACCACGCCACATGGGCTGGCTTGCCTTCACCAGGAGGCCCCGGGAATTGAACCTGGGGCCTCCCATATGGTAAACGGGAGCCCTATCAATTGAGCCACATCCGCTTCCTATAACCACTTTTTTAAACACATTTTTAGGATATCCTTGCCTTGGTTCACAGATCATCAGTATTGAGTTTCTCTTCTAGGAGATAGTTTGAGAAATAAAAAACATGGTCTTAACTCTTTTATATAGTCAAGTAACTTTCTTATACAGCATAGTAACATTGGCCTATATTTTTATTTTGTTTTCTGTTTTTGTTTATTTGGCTTTTATGCTAGATATTCCATTCACATGGTTCAAAATCCCAATGTCCTATCTTCATAGGCAGTGTTGTAAATTTCTTTTAGATCCTTCCTGAGATATTTTATATATATATATATTTTTTTTTTATCCAAGGTTTAATACACTATTTATACCATTTTGCACCTTGCTTTAAAAATTATATCTTAGACATTTTTCCATATCAGTACATAAAGAGCTTCCTTATTCCTTTATGACTATATTTTATTCCATATCTTCTGTTCATCAATACTTGAGTTGTTTTCACTCTTTTGCCGTTAAAAGCAGTACTTCAATGAATAATCTTGTATATACATCACTTCTCACTTGGTGTGAATATATCTGGCACAGGCATTAAGCAAAATGTTAATAAAGACTTATTTACGCTTACAAACAGTACCTAAAGTAGTATAATATACTGTTTTACTAGAGGACATTGTTTTGCTCTCCCCATCACCTTAAGGAAGAATTAAGGCATGTAAAATTTTTCATGTATCTACTTCCTGTCTGCATGTTTAAACTATCAATGGCATCAGAAGCTTTGTTCTGAGCAGTTGAGGATGTATAAATGATTCTCTTTGCTGAAAATAATGCATGTTTGAGGAGCTTTAATATGGTTAAACTGTTTTTGTCAAATCCTCATATGCAAAGAAATATTTTACATCCTTTTCTCAGGTGTTCCCCTGTGTTATATGTGATAATTACTTAAACCTTCTCTGAGCCTCAGTTTCCCTTTCTCTAAAATTCAGGTACAGGAGTCCTCACTTTGCATGATAGTATTAATGGAAACTTTTTGCCTGTTATAACTTAGATCTCAGTTACCATGGAACCATGCAGAGTAAAGACACAGTTCAAATATGCACAACTTTTAGTTAACATGGTACCTGCAAAGCAAGGTAATTATACAGAGATCAATGAACAATCAAATGGAATAATAAGTATAAAAGCATTAAATTATTAAATAGTATATAACTAATAATAGCTCATATTTATTGAACACTAAAGTATGTGCCAAGCCCTCAGTGTTTTCACGTACATTCCCTATTTATTTTATTTTATTTTATTTTTTTTTTTTTTTTTTTACATTCCCTATTTAATACTTAAATTAAACACATATACACAAATAAGGAAAGAAGAAATGGAGACAAATCAATTAAGTAGCTTTTCTAAGATCAACAACTGGTTTATGGTATCACCAGGATTTGAACCTAGAACTATTTTGACTCCAAATTATATGCTCTTAATCTATATTGCTTCTCATGCATTATTATTATTGGCCCCAGTGATTGGGTTCTCCACATGTCCTTCTGTGAAAAATTGTATGGGAGATATGGAAAAAGCATCAAGCTAGTAATTGGAAGACTGGGTTCTAGTTCTGATTATCCCATACACTAATTGTGTGACCTTAAACAAAATCACGTTTTCTTCTGTGGCTCTCAACATTGATAATGATTGAAATAGGTATTTTCAAGGATCACTTCCAGTTCTTTAAAAACAACAACAAAAAAAAAAACCTTCTCTGGGACATTGTTAGCAGTTTATTAATATGAGTTTCCTCTTCCAGTATCTCTTAAACTCAATTTTGACAGTTACAAAAAGAGTTTAAGAAACAATTATGGGGGACGGATGTCGCTCAAATGGTTGGGCATCCGTCACCCATATGGAGGGACCTGGGTTCGATCCCCAGGACCTCCTGGTAAAATAAATAAATAAAAAGATTGTTAAAAAAAAAAAAAAAGAAAGAAAGAAACAATTATGTGAGAAATACAGTAATATAGTACAAAAAGAGTACCTAGGCAGTGAGGAGAAATCTAAGTAGCACCAGATTAAAATAGAGTTCATAAAGAATTTTACAGTGTCCAAAGTGCTTTCTCAGTTATTACCTAATTTAGTCCTCCTAGCATACCAATGAGATGTAGGTATTATCTTACTTCCCTTGCCCTGGTAGAACAACTAGATAAACTGGTCTAGTGGATGTATGCTTCTGGGCCAATTATTTTGTTCATAGTCCCAGTGTGTAGATCCAGATAGCAAGATCTAGATTGTGTCCAGGAGTCCCAAGAGAAGTATACAGTGTCAAAAATTAAGATATCCAGAGATGAATAGTAAGATCAATAGGTTAAATTGGAAAGTTTTAATTAGAATACCAGAGATAGCTCAATCTCTCTGTAACTGGGCTTTTTTGTGAACGTTCTTCAAATTCATTTTAAGGGCCTAGAAGTGAATGGACAGGAAAATCATTTTATGGGTGATAACTTGTGACTGGGGTTATCACTAGTAAGTAACATGCTTACAAACACCATTATCACTTTATCCCATTTACACTTGTTATTACATCAGAAATCCCTTTTATTCCACAGACTCTAACCTAGCCTTTCACTGCTAACTTAAGATAAGTACCTGGTACCTTTTCTGATGTGATAGTAGGAGTCCCCTCTTCTTCAGCCAAAATATAAATTCATTTTTATGATTTTTTTCATTCACTTCTTCTATTCATTTATCTCTTAGTTCCCCACCTCCAGCTAGGCCTCTTCTGATGTACAAAGACATCTCTCTGAACAAACCCTCTTGTAATACTGCCTACCAACTTGTCTTTTAAAAACAGTAAATCAATATTACCATACACCCTGGAGATAGGTCTTCTTACACATCCTGTGCTCATATGTTTTGCATTCATTTCTCATAGCAAAACAGAGCAACATACCACCTCTTATTTTCCTTGTACTGTCTCTTCTCCCTCAGTCCTACGACCTTAATTCTTTCTATGAAATCACACTGACTAGATTCCTAAAAGCATTTTTTTTAGTTAGATTTGAAGAGGAGTAGGGTGTGGGTTGAAGGAAGCATGGATTGAAAATGGCTGTAGTTAGGTGGTTTAACATGTGCCCATGTGCTTATGTGTCTGGTTCTCCTTACAGTGGTGAAGTTCCAGCAACGATTTGTGTTTCCAGTACAGTTTGGTGGTTCAATGATAGAACACTGGTGGAATTCCAACCTCACTTTCCAAATTTATACAAAGAAAAGTCCACAGAAAAAGGTATTTCAAGTGATTTTGACCTTTTGTCTTACCATTCACACCAGAGATTTGGAGCATACTTAAAATTATATACCTAAATAAACTAGGAATTTCTCCAGACTCAAGCAACACTAATGTTTACTACTACTACTACTACTACTACTACTATTACTACTACTACTGCTGCTGCTGCTGCTGCTGCTGCTGCTAATCTATGTCTGCTGTATGCTATAGGCCAGATATGCTAAATCTAAGGACAAGCACACTACCAAAATTAATCTTCACAACAGCTCTATGAATAAGACACATTATTATCTTCATTTTACATATGAGGAAACTGAGATTTAGTGAATTTAAATAACTTCCAAGATCATCCAAGCTAATAAAAGACAAAGCCAGGACTTCATCCTCAGTCTCTGACTTTAGATCTAAGTTCTTAACCTCTTTACTGTGTTCCCTACTGTAAAGAGTTGGCTGAATTGATATAAGCTAAAATCTTAATTTGAGACTCTACCTCCTGTTTTCAGACAGACTAAGTATCCAGTCCATGTCCAAAATATTATATTTATGGGCAAAAATTTTGATCAGTTAATTCCAAGTTTATAAAATCCGTTTGCAACTGATACAACATAAAGCAATAAACTATGCAGTTGTTTTTACTTCCTTCAGTAAAAGAGTAGCCTTTTATAATTTTTTACCTCCTCTTTGTTGTGGCTAGATGATTAATGCATCTTGTTTGTTTGTATGTTTGTTTGTTTCAGAGAATATAAATAATACAAGTTCAGTTGGGGAAATATAGCAAAATAGGAAGAGTAATAAAACACATAATTCCACAACCTTAAGACCACTTTTGTTAACATTTCGATATATATTTACATGGAATCATTTTCCTATACCTAGTTAATGGATTTTTTCTAATTACAAGAGAATTATACATGTTTTTTTGTAGAAACTAGAAAAACATAAAAAAACAAAGAAAACAAAAAAAAAGAAAAAAAATATCACTTGGAATCCCCATCACCAAGAAATAACCATTGATAGCATTTATGTGTATCTCCTTTGTCTTTTCCAGATGAATATAATGTTATATATATAAATCTTTGACATTAAGATAATTTTGTATATAGTGTTAATCCTGCTATTTTTTTTCTTTTAACGTTGTATTTAATGTTTTCCGCATATTTTATAAATATTTGAAAGTTTACTATGCATATAAGGTAATACCTTTCTATTTTTGTTGAACATTATTAACAAATATTGTTCATATTATTATAGATTGTTAGTATTTTAGCAGCTGAGTTTTATTCCCTTTGTAGGAATGTACTATAGTTAACTTAATTGTTCCTGATTATTATATATCTAGTTACTTCTAATTTTTAACTACTTTTTTAAATGGTGGGAAGAATTCATTTGTGTATAAGGTTTTTTTGTATTTTCTGTTACATTTTTAGTATAAATTCCCAGAAGCGGAGTTATTGGGCCAAAGAGTATGACAAAACTTTTAAAAATTTTCTTTCCAAGAGTAGGTTCCAGTCTATATTCCCAACTTCATGCATATGACAGCCTCTGTTTATCCATACTTATATTAATTTTTATAATTTTACTAACCTTCAACACAAAATTTTTATCCTCTAAATTTCATTTTTTTATTTTTAATAGTGAAGTTGAACATTTTTCATAAAGAACTAATTGTTAAAAATAGTGAAAGGTCATCTTCCAACCTATTTGTGGCTTGTGAAACCCTCTATAATCTTCCAGGGAGACATAGTGAAACCCAGAGTGGGGGCAGGGTGAGAAAATGGCAGAATATGGGATCCCATTTGGAATTGCTAAATAATTAAGTTATTTGCTTCACATGGCATGGGTTTTTTTACAAGTCCAAGTATATTGTCACTTCAATTATAGTCCCCTGTGATTGCTCCTTAATTTAATCTAAACCTTTTCTTTCTTTCATCCCTCAGCCAGAAGTAATTGGATCTGCATCACTCCCTTTGCGAACTGTCATTCAGTCAGAGCTGCTTTCTTTTAGTGATGAGCTTCCAGTACAACAGGAAAATGGGCAGGCACCACTTGGCCCCCTCAAGGTATATAGATATACGCTCAGGTAGTCAGAAGTATTTTCTGAGCACACATTATTGTCTGGCACTGAGAATATAGCAGTAAACAAGAAAATTAAGGTCTCTACTCTTGTATTTATATTGAAAGAGGGCAACAGAAGTGCTGTGAAGGATGTATGATGTGATAATAAATACCTGGAAGGAAGTAATAGCTGGTGGTCAGGGAAGATGTCTCTAAGGACATGATATTTAAGGTGAGATTTGACGAATGAGAAAAGGAGGCAACCAAGCACAGGGAAGTTCATCCCAGAGAGAGACAGCGTAACATGTGCAGAAGCCCTAAAGCAGGAATGGGCTTGGCATCAAGGTACAGAATATTGCCATAGGATAATGAGCAAGAGGAAGAGTGGTAGAAAGTAAGGTTGTACAGGCAGGAGTCATATTATTCAGAGCTTTTGTAGGTCAGGGTAAAAGGTTTAGATTTTATCCTAAGAGCAGTGGAAGTACGTTGAAAGCAAGGGAGAGATCTCATCTGATCACATTTTTAAAAGGTTACTGTGTAGAGAATAGATCATAGGGGGCAAGAAGGAAAATAGATAGACCATTGCATTAGTTCCCCCAGTAAAAGAGATGATGGTGGCTTTCACTAGAGTGGTGGCAGTGAACAGGGAGAGAAGTAACTAAGTTTGTGCCTGATAGAATGAATTCTGATGTGCTTCAGTATAGCTTTCTTTTAATGTCCTGGTAAACTTTTTTGTTTGTTTAAATAATCATATCCATACCTAAAACATTTCCATGGCTCCCCATCACCTACAGGATAAAAGCTTACAGTCTGACCCTGGCCTACTGCTGCAGCTTTCTGTCTTACAACTTCCCTCCCAATAGCCATGTCAAGCTATATACAAATTGCTGGCCCATGCTGTTTCATGTCTCCATGCTTTTGTTCTTGATTTTCATGCTGTTTTCTCTTCTTGGAAGCCCCCTCTCCTCTCTTCCAGATCTACTTAGTAAATACCATTTAGATTTGAAGACTTGTGCAATTTTATTTCATTGAAAAGAATTAACATCACATTACTCTAACACTGTCCAGGTTTTATTTTTGCTTGCCTAGTTCATTCTGGACTGCAAGGTTTAAAATCAGAAAGCAGTAATAAATGGAATTGATGCACCAGAAATTGTTTCTGTCTTGGTTCTGTTAAGAGAAGTACTATTCTAGATAGATTACTGTCTGTGTTCGATAAAGCAAAACAAACTGTAGGTTTTAAATAAAAGGAATAGCAAGTCCCCGTTATTCCTAGGAATTTAGTCTTGTAACAGTAGTGATCATTTCTATTATCATTTATCATTTATGCTGCATCCTTTTTTCTTATTTTTAAACTTTTTAATTTTGACATAATTTCAAACTTAGAGAAAAATTGCAAAAATGATCTCCCATATATCCTGTACTCAGATTTACCAGTTCTTGAAATTTTGTTACATTTGCTTTCTGTCCATCTCTTCTTTTTCTCTCTGTGTGTGTCTCTTTATTATTCTCCTAACTCTCGCATATATGTAAATGTGTATATGTGACACACACCTGTGTGTATGTATCACATATATGCACATACACATATATGTGTATATATACACATGCATATACATGCATACACATAAACATACATATGCACACATTTTTAATGAAACACTTGAGTGTAAGCTACAGGCATCGTCCCTCTTTCCCCCTAAATTCTATAGTATATATTTCTGAAGAGCCAAGGACATTGTCATGCCTAATGTTGTAAAAGTTACAAAAATCAGTTTAACATTGATTCTATATTCTGTCTACAATCCATACTCAAATTTCACTGATTATGTCAATACTTCTTTATAACAATTTTTTTTTTTCTGGTTCAGGATTATCCATTGCTTTTAATTATCATATCTCTGTAATATCCTTTAGTTTGGAACAGTTCTGCAACCCTTCTTTGTCTTTCATGACATTGATTGTTTTGAAAAATATCAATGTGCCTCATTTAGGTTTATCAAAATCACTTATTACTATGATTGCAAAGTGATGATTTCCTAAGTCCACCATTCACTGGCCATTAATTGGCATTCTACTCTACAAAAGAGTTGTTCCTTCTTCCATATTTATTTCTATCAGTGTGGACTCATGGATTCTTATATTATTCAAAAGATTAATATCCATTACTCTTTATTACTCATTTTGATACTCAAATTGTCCCAGATTTGGCTGAAGAGAGCCCCTTTGACTAAATTCTGTGTCCTTTCACCATTCTCCATCATTTTCTGAGCACTTCCTTATTTTCTGGCACAAGAAGTTGTTTCATGCTCATCTTTTGTGTTATTAATGAATCATCTGCCTAGCTTTTCTTAGTTCTACTATGTTAATGTATATGCAGTCTGTTAGTTTTCTTTCTATTACAGTGTTTGAAAATGAGTTCATTCATTTCCTAACAACCTGAGGTCACTTCCAGCTCTAAAATTCTGATTCTGATTCTGATTCTAGAGGACATTCTTACTGATTCTTTTCCTTTTGTGTTTTACACAGGTAACCATGGAGCTTGTTATAGATAACAAAGATTTCACCAGTATCAATACTAAGTTAAGTCACAGCAGCCAACGTACCCCACTTGGTGCTCTTACAAGTTCAGATAAAACACTACCAGAAGCTAGCCAAGATATTACCTGGGCCAGAAATACACAGTCCCTAAATCAAATTCATGAGGAAACTGCAAAGGAAGCACAAAATTTGGTGCACCCCAATCGAAAATTACCAAGCCCTATAGAGCCAAATCCTTCAGCTTTCATGACTGTGCCAGACTCCCACAATTCGATAAATCAGACAAATGAGTCAACAAGAGAGAGTCCTTTGTTATTGCATGTCCTGTTGATGGTGCCAGATGGGAAAGATTTCATTACTGGAGAATCTGAGAAACAACCACCATGCAATATTTATTTAAATTGCAAACTCTTCAGCACAGAGGAAGTTACCAGATCTGCGATCGCATGGGGCACAACACAACCAGTCTTTAACTTTTCTCAGGTAACTTTATACATGTCTTAGCATTCCATATATTTAGAGGTGATGGGGGTAGGAGATAAAGGTGTTTCCTAAACCATAGTTCTATCTGAAAAGAAATCTAGAATGTTCAGACTAGAAGGGAACTTTGCAATCATCTGGTGTGCCAGACAATCCCACTATTGGATAGGAAAAGGGAAAGCCATTGCCAACATTTTAAAACTTTTTGCATCTTAATTTCTTTCTATTCTCAGTTGATATGATTTCCTACTATGAATTTTATCCAAGTTCAGGATTCTGCCCTTTCTGCTTCCTATAAGACTTTGATCAGTTAAACTTCACCTTTCTTTCCTTTAGTCATTCTGTTTTCATTTTTTTATTCATTAATTTTCCTCATTCTCATTTATTCCCCTACTTATTTCAATATTCTTCTTTATTTCTCTGTAGAATTTGGTGCTGTTGCTTAAATGGTTTCCTTTCTTGGCTTTTGTGACTGCACTTTTTTATTTTCTTCTTGACTCAACAGTTGTTCTTTTTTGGTCTTTGGGCCAGGAGGAAAACTAGCAGAAGGTGGTGATCCCAGTGCTTCTCCCTTTTTCTTACCTGAATGTTTGGTGCTCCCTTTCCTCTGTCCTTAGCCCTCTTCCGAATCAACCCTCTTTTCCCCACCATCATCATTTCTATTCCCATAGCATCAGCTATCATTTTATGAAGATAACTTCCAAATCACACTTCTGCATAGACCAGACATTTCACTCTAGTTTCAGATCTCTATATTTACCTACTTAGCGGTCATCACCACCTGGATGTCTCAAAAGCACTTCTCACTTGATTCTTAACACTTTGCCTGGCATATAGCGTGTATTCAGTAAAGATGTGTAAATGGAAGAAGGAATTCAAATGTGTCCAAATTTGAATTTAATATTCCTTCCCAATCTATTCTTCCTCCTTCTTTCTACCATAATTCATATAATAATTTACTCAGACCCCAAGTATAGAACCTGAAAACTGACAAGACCCTTTATCACCTGACTATACTTTCTATTCTCAACTTCTCCCCTCTTCTCTTCATACTAGATACTCCAGCTATGTTCAGCTACTTCCTGAATATTCTCTTCTACCTCCTTGTCTTCACATGCACTGTTCCTTCTGCTTTCGTGACACTCGTTGGGCAGAGATGGCAGAGATTTTTGTACAGTTAGCTCCTACTCATCCTTAAGCTTTAGCTGGTGTTACTTTATCCCAGAAGCTCTCTCTGAAACCTCCCTACCTCGTTAGTTTACTGTGTTAGGGTTTTGTTGTTGGTGTTGTTGGTTGGTTGTTTGTTTCAAGAAACAGTAATATGCTCAGAGTATGTTATGCAATTGGAGTTCCTTAGATGGATACAAAAGTAGCTTTTTTCTGGTTCTCTGCTCTTCTGGTGTCTTCTCCTCTCATCATGTCTTATATCATTTCTGGTTTCACTCTTTTTGTCTTTCTTGTTTTCTATGGGTTTCATTATTGGGCTTTTCTCCCATCTGCTATTGCAAGCATTACTATAACTTGCGTTCCTTCCAATTGGTGGACCCTTGATGCCACCATTAATTTGACTGAACCGCTTTTAGCTCTAAATCTCTTGTTCACTTTGTGGCTTCTCTTTTCTCTTTCAATACTAGCTGACTGGAGTAATTTTATATTTCCAATCCAGATGGATGATTGACCTTGCTACTGAGCAGTTTTTTGCACTGGGCCATTTCATAAAATACCATCCAGCCAATGGATTGGCTGCCCTTTGATAAGGTGCTCAATCCTTGTCCAGTCAGTAGCCATCCTTGTTTCAAAAACATCTTTCTCTCGGCAAGAGTTTACCGATGGGTCACTTTCCCTTGGAAAGGGTTGGATGAGCTTGGCAGGCACCAAGTTTACCAAATATGACCTTCTCTGTGTCTTCAAAGCCCCATCTATCTGAGCTTTATCCTCAGAGAAATCATACTGTTTTGTATTTGGCCTTTATGTGTTAGACTGTGGCTTCTTTAGAGGCTACAGAGTGGGTTTTATTCTAAAGTCTCCAGCTCCCAGCGCTGTGCATGGCACACAGGCTTTCAGTAAATGCTTATTGAATAAAAGTATAAATTAATCTTTTTCTCATGACTGGGTTTTTGCTTTGTTTTGTTTTTGGTTATTCCTTTCCCACAGGTAATTCCTGTCTCTCTGTCTTCCAAATACCTGGAAAGGCTTAAGAACAATGTGATGATAATTGAAACTTGGAACAAGGTGCGGAGCCCAGGACAGGACAAGCTGCTCGGGCTGGTGAAACTCCCCCTCCATCAGTTTTACGTGTCATTCAAGTAAATAGGATCTTTTGGAGTATTCTTTATTTTGCATCTTTCACTGTATATGGACTGAAAAGGAATTCGTTTGGTTTGCAAATATGACTAGCCCAATAATTCCTTGGAGGACTTTTCTAGATTTACCACAGTTGCTGCTCTTTCTCCTGTTTTAAAGTAATCTTATAGATACTGGTCACCACGTCACAGGTACTATGTGAAGTACCTTACATACACTAAGAACCCTCTCTCCAGTGCGGTAACGCAACCGAAAAAAAAAAAAAAAAGAACCCTCTGAGGCAGGTACTATTATTTTCCCTATTTCACAGATTAGTTAACAGAGGAACAGAGAAATTAAATAACTTATCACATATGTTGCAAATAGTGGAACTGGAGTTAGTACCAAGATAGCCTGGCTCTAGAATCTACTCTTTACCAAGAAGCACTACTGCCATAGGTTACTGCCTCTCAAAAATTGTGGTTTACCTCTCTGGCATAAAACTTCAGTATCATTCACTTCAGCTATTTAAAAGATTTCTGTAATGAGTATTATGTTTTAGTCCTTCAGATTTTATTACTGTACCTCATTTTACACCTAGATGAGATATTGATTTACTTGAAGATTATTTCTGTCCTCAGTACAATCTATTCACTGTTTTCATTCAAGGTGCTGATTTTAATTATTTTAGCACTGACCTCTTTCCTGTTAGGCTTCTCATAGTTGTATGTTTTAAATGTTATATTTTACATTTTACAAAGAGTACTTTTATGGGCACTATATTGTTTGAGTCTTACTATAAATACCATGAGGTATTATCATTATCCCATTTTGCAAATGAGGAAGCTTATCCTTTGACTTAGACAAGTCACTTAACCTCTCTGGCTTTCGTTTCCTCATCTGTAAAATGAGGGTAATGATAAGTCTTCTATCTCTCTCATAGAATATTTCTTAAGACCCAGTGAGAAAATAAATTGCTAATTCTTCTGTGAACAGTTAAATATTTGTGTTGGTAACATTGGAAAGCATTGTCAGGCTCAGTAGTACTACTGGAATCATGCCACTGTCAGCTATAGACTCTAGGCTTTTCTCCTTTCTTTAGTTGTGATATTAGTTTGGTATTCTCCTCCCCTTCTCAATCCATTAGACCCCATTCTTTGCTAAAAGAGTGTAAAACAAATAGTAGCTACCACTTCCTGAACAGCTACCATGTACCAAACATCATAGTTAGTATTTTATATTTATCACAGTTTAGTCCTAACAACAGTTGTGTTGGAAGTTTTATTACCTACATTTATTCCTACATTAGTTGAGGAAACAGACTCAGAAAGGTTAAATTGATTATCCAGAATCACAGAGCTAAGATTCGTCATGGTGTAATGGAGAGCATTTGGGCTTTAAAATTATATGGACCAGAGTTTGAATTCTGGCTCAATCATCTAATAGTTCTGTATCCTTAACTAAGTTACTTTACCTTTCTGAATTTAGCTTTTCCCATCTATTAATTGTGGATAATACCAACCTTTGCAGTGTTAGAAGGATGTAAAACTTATATTTGCCAACCACATAATAAATGCTCAGTCGATGGCAGATATTATTAGTATAATATCCAAGTCTTATCTGCCAGACTCCAAAGTCCACACTTTTTTTAGTTAACCACATTGCTTCCCTATAAAATAGTGCAGTGCAGCAAACCTCTACTGAGATACTGCTTGATCCTAGGTACTGGACTTGGGTCCATGGCGATACAGAGATAAATGAGACACATTCTCTGCCCAGAAATTGAACTTATCTGCCTGGTAATTTTTATTTGATGGGTTACTGATGAAATCACAGAAAAAAAAATTTTTTTAAAGCCTATTCCTTTCCCTGTTGTAGATCTTTAAGCTATATAGTATCCAAACAAAAAAAATTTTTTTTTACTTTATTGTGGTAACTTGTATACAACATAATATTTCCCTTTATTACCACTTTCAGGTATACAATTCAGTGGTAAATACATTCAAAATTGTGCTACCATCACCATCATCCATTACCAAAACTTTTCCATCACCCCAAACATTTTATACTCACCCATTACGTATTAACTATGCATTGTAGATCATTTTTAACAAACTAAGAAAATGAGCCAAATAGGAAGTGACATGATTGATGATGATTATTTGCTCATCCACAATTTTTCTTCCTCTAGAGATCCCAAGATTTCTCGCCTGCTGCTTGATGCCCAGTACCCTGTTGTTGCCGTGGACAGCTACATGCCTGTGATTGATGTGTTCTCAGGCCACCAAACTGGAAGCCTCCGAGTCTTTTTAGCGATGGGTTCTTCAGTTCAGATAATAGCATTACAAAGGTTAAAGAATGAAGAAGGAACACTCCCTCCCTTCAGCCCTAGGCCAGCCCATTTCCTGGACCAGCCACCTGTAGCGTCTGTTGCTATGGTAATGACTAATACTTGATTATTCACAAAAACTATAATCTCATTTTATATATCTTTCATATTTTAGTGAAACCATTGCTCCAAATCCTTATTTTGGTAAGGAAAGGCTGAACAAAAGAATATCACTGGCACTCCAGTGCTTGTTATAAATCAAAGGAATCATTCGTGTGTTTTTTTAAACATATCAATTTTATTGATACATATTAATAAAGCATACAATTCATCTAAAGTGTACAATCAATGGTATTTAGTATAATCACATAGCTGTGCAGTCATCACTTCAGTCATTATTAGAGCATTTTCATTATTTCATTAATAATAATAATAATAAACAAAAAAAAACAGGCAATATCTGATATGGCTGAAATGGATCCCTCTGTCCCTCTGAGCTCCTTGAATTATAAAGAAAATCCATTCGAGAAACCAGATCTTAATCCTCTAATTTACTAACTTAATTTCCATTTTTAAAATGTGTGTTGAGAATGGGAGGTGCATTAGGGATCTCAAATATAATAAGGCAGCAAAATCTTCTTGTTACTTAGCTAAGTCAATGTTGGAAAGTTATAGTGAGGGTCCTTGCTTTTCTTCTAATAGCTTAAAAGTATTTTGTTTTGTACAGTGCTTTACAATTGAGAAAGCACATCCACACACTTTATCATGTTTATTTCACTAATAACTGCACAAGGTGAGTCAATGTCATTCTGTTTTATAGGCAATGAAACAAAGATCAAAAAAAGCTGTATAATTTGGCCCAGGCCAAATAACTAGGATTGGGAGAATTGGGATTCAGACACAGGTCTTCTGACTCCAACCCCAGTATTCCTTCATTATATCATGTCCTACTCTATCACACATATCGTTCTTACCAGTTTAACCAAATCTCAGTCTCCACACCATTTTAATGTTTTTTAATCTGGATCTGAATGACAAATTTAAATGTCTCTAGCAGAGAAAGAACTATTAGAAAAAAAACATTAATATGTTGCTTATTTGTATGTTATGAACTCTAAACTGCTGTTTCTCTAAAGTATTAGTGTCTCTCAATAAATAGTTGTTATTTTTTTTTATTTAAAAGTTACAGAAAAACACAAATAAGAAAAATCACCTGTGATTTTCCCACAGCTGCTGAGGTGTTATATGGCCCTCACTCTGCAGAATAGACTCAGATTTTGTGAAATTCCTTACTGAAAGTTAGAAAATGTTATTCACTGTGAACACAGAAGAAGTCCCCTGAAAAGTTTGCCCAGGAGGTTAGAGAACTACAAATATAATTTTTAACTCCTACACTCATGTTCCTCATCCTGTTGAGCATTTGTGGAACTGAATTATTAAATTGCTACAATATTATGTGGCCAAATTAAACAGCTGTGATTCTTTCTCCCCACCCTACCGCCCATTTCTTTTTTTCTGGAGAATCAAATTGCAGTTTTCTGTTTCCCTAAGGAAAGCTTTTTTTTTTTAGTACCATATATACAACCTAAAATTTCACCCTTTAACAACTGCATTCAAATATATAATTCAGTGGTGTTAGTCACATTCACAATGTTGTGCAACTATCACCATCATCCGTAACCAAAACTTTATCACCCCCAACAGAAATTCTTTACCATTTAAGTGCTAACTCCTCTGCTCTTAGCCCTCCCCAGCCCCTGGTAACTAGTATTCCAGTTTTTGACTATGAATTTGTTAGTTCTAATTGTCTCTCATCAGTGAATTCATACAATATTTACCCATTTTGTGTCTGGATATTCTAAGCAAGTTAAAGCCTGCAAGTGCTTCTATTTCATTTAATAGGCGGAAGGCCAAGGAAGTGGATTGATGGAGCACCACTTTGAGTTCCATGTGGAGATGGTTAAAGGACTAACCCCTCTTCAGGCAACAGTCTGGGGAGAAGCAGATTGTTATGTCCAGTACTACTTTCCAGCTCAAGACTCTCAATCCAGTGTGCTAAAAGGACCTGAGATCCTTGAAAATGGTAGGTTTGAGAGATTATGACTTCTCATAGTTGTATAGTTCTTTTATTAAATATACTTAGAATTTTTTTTTTCCTGAATGAATTTTATGCTCCAGAATGTTTCTAGTCTTTACCTGCACAGTTAAAAAGGAGGTGAGCTAATTTTTTCTTTCTTTTTTTTTTTTTAGATTTTTTGGTAGCTTTTTAAAAATATGATTTCAAATTTACAGAGAAGTTGCAAGAATAATAAAAATAACTTCTGTATAACCCTTACCCAGATCCACCAATTATATTTGCCTCATTTTATGGTTTTTTTTCATGCCTACTCACTCTATCCATCTGCATACATACATTTTTCTAAACCTGGACCATTGTATTCATTGTGCTGCTTTATGTCTAAAGCAGTGGTTCTCAGTAATTTTTGTGATTTTACCCCCCAGGGGACATTTGGCAATGTCTGAAGGCATTTTTGGTTTTCCTCACCTGGGAGTTGCATCTGGCATCTAGTAGGTAGATGCCAGGAATGCTGTTAAACATCCTACAGTGCACAAGACAGCCCCCAAAAGAAAGACTTATCCAACCAAAACTCTTAGTAGCCACAAGGTTGAGACACTCTGCTCTAAGTACTTCTCTCTTACATAACCATGGAACACTAATCAAAATCAGAAAAATCTAACATTAATACATAGTTAATATTCTAATTCCAGATTTGTCAGCTGTCCCAATAATGTCTTCTATAACAATTTTTTCCTAGTCCAGAATAAAATCCAATATCATACATTACATTTAGTTTGCTCTAACCTAGAACACCTCCTCGTACTGTCTTTGTCTTTCATGACCTAAATGTTTTGAAAAGCACTTTATTTTCAGAGTATTCTGTAGAAAGTCCTCAATTTAGGTTTATCTGATATTTCCTTATGATAAGACTCAGGTTTTATATTTGGGGCAGAAATACCCAGAAGTGATAGGTTCTCAGAGCATCATTTCACTTGGCACATGATGTTACTTGGTCCCATTATTGGTGATGCTAACTTTGATCACTTGGTTTAGCAAGTGTGCCAGGTTTTGCCACTGTAAAGTTACTGTTTTCTCCTTTATAATCAGTAACTAATGTGGGAAGATGCTTTGTAAATATGTTGTTCCTCATCAAACTCACTGGTTTTAGTATCCAGTGTAGATTTTTGCCTGAATCAGTATTACTGCAATGGTTGCCAAATGATGATTTTACAAATCCATCGTTTTCTCTACATTTATAAGTTGGAATTCTACTATAAGACGAAGCTTTCCTTTCTTACCATTTATTTATTTATATCAGCATGGAATCATGAATTTTTATTTTATTTAATGGTTTATAATCAATTACCATTAGTTACTTTGATGATCAGAATGACCCAGATTTGGCCAGTGATACGCTATTCAAGCTGGCTTCAGTTCCTTTTCACATGTCCCCTTCATTCATTGATGTTGCAAGTTTATATTATGCTTTCTCTGCCCTGGGTCCTTTTAGTGGGGCATAATATTTAGAAATCAAGATGTGCCTACAGATGTCTTAATTTAAAAGTAAGGAAAAAGAAACTGTAAATCTACTTATTTTCTATTGCTTTTAGGCAGTGTTGTACTGGAGCCAATTGATACTGCACATAAGTGCCAATTGTTAAATTTTCAGTAATTTTATGAGCTGGTTCACAACATGTTGATAGCTTGAAATGGCCCTGATGTTAATATTTACAACACAGTATTCAGCAAATGCTGCACATCTTTTTACTCCCAGAGAGCTAGTTGTTAAATATTTATCAGCACACCCTGTGTAGGTACATTGATTCTTATGCACATGGAAAATACACATCAGGTTAAATCAGTTGTTATGTCTCCTAGCTGCAAAAATGTAATATATATGCAAAAGAAAGATTATTTTCTGCAGCAAAGACCTGTTAATTTACCAATGCCAGATACCCTATGCTTTGCTGATTGTGGCATTCATGATTTCTCACTAATCACAAGCAACCTGAAGGGCCATTTCATGTAGTGCTATTTTGCTGAGGCACAGGTTTGAATTGCATGCACCATGAAAATGACGGTAGGAGCCACTAAGGAATCTATAAGGTTCATCTAATCATTGAAACTAGCACAACTATCATAGGCCACATTTATTTGGCACCAATCTAATTAGGATATAGGGCAGGAAACACAGCTTGCTACCAGCACAATATTAAACATTCTTGTCATGTGCCAGCAGTTCACACAGCAGTCCACACTGCTAAAGCTTACAGCTCAAGTACAAGAAGACTAAATTCCTAACAGTAGAATGCAAGGTCCACCTTAGTTTTAAAGTCCCTGACCCCAGGAGCCAGTTTCTCTTATAACACTCCTTAGGCATAATTTCCAGGATCACTGCAAGGAACATGCAGGTTATAAGAGTCAATGCGGTCAGTAAAGCCCAAAACAGGGTGTGCCTTTCAGATATTTATAGTTCTTCCCAGTCCAGATGCAATTAACCAATCGGGTCATTTTTATTATAAGCAATGTTGCTTAGTAACTTGTTTGACACATACTATTCTTATCAGGTTACCAGGAGAATAGAGCTAGAGAATTTAACAGAAGGTCAGATTCTTATATAGTAAGGAAAAGTGTTTTTTAACCCTTTAACACCACTGACCTTCCAGAATCTACATATATATTGGTTTGGTTTTGTGGTTCTCTAAGTGTTCTGGCCTGGATATATGTATACTTTTTTTTTAGTTTTAATTGTGGTAACGTAAATACAACATTACATTTCCCATTTTAACCACTTTAAGTATGCAATTCAGTGGTATTAAATTCACAATGTTATATTACCATCACCACTATCAATTAGCAAAACTTTTCCATGACCCCAAACAGAAACTCTGTACCCATTAAGCATTAATGATCATAATTAAGCATTAACTCCCCATTCCCCACTCTCACACCCTGGTAATATATATTCTACTTTCTACCTCTATGAATTTTCACATTCTACTTAATTCGTATGAGTAAGATCATACGATATTTCTCTGGCTTATTTGTATGTCTGGCTTATTTCACTCAATACAATGTCTTCAAAATTCATCCATATGATAACATATATCAGAATTTCACTCCTTTTTAAGGCAGAATAATATTCTTTTTTTTAAGCTTTATTTTGCACATTTAATAATTGAAAATATAAATAAAAACTAAAAAGAAAACACAGTTGAATAAAAACATACATTTCTCAGTTAAATGTACTGAATACATGTAAATTATTTTATGGATCATCTGTACGTTAACCAATATATTTGGTTCATAATAATACAATCATACAGTATTTGTCCTTTTCTGTCTGGCTTGCATTGCTCAACATAATGTCCTCCAGGTTCATCCATGTTGTCATATGCTTTATGACTACAGTTTGTTTATCCATTCATCTGTTGAGGACACCTGGGTTGCTTCCAATGTTTAGCAATTGTGAATAATGTCACTGTGAACATCGATGTGCAGAAATCTCTTCGTGTCACTGCTCTCAGTTCTTCTGGGTATATACCCAGTAGTGGTATTGCAGGGTCACATGGCAAGTCTATATTCAACTTCTTTAGGAACTGCCAAACAGTCCTCCACAGTGGCTGTACCATTCTGCATTCCCACCAACAGTGAAAGAGTGTTCCTATTTCCCCACATCGTGTCCAATATTTGTAGTTCTCTTTTTAATAGTAGCCATTCTGATAGGTGTGAAATGACATCTCGTGGTTTTGATTTGCATTTCCTTACTCATTACTGATGTTGAGCATTTCTTCATGTGTTTTTTGGCCATCTGTATTTCTTCTTTTGAGAAACGTCTATTCAAGTCGTTTGCCCATTTTTTAATTGGGTCATTTATCTTTTTATTATTGAGCTGTAACATCTCTTTATATATTCTGGATATTAAACCCTTATCGGAGAGGACTTCCAGGAAGATGGCAGACTAGTAAGACACGGGAATCTCTTTTCCAGAAAAATAGCTAGAGGACAGCCTGAAAGAGCCCCGAGAAAGATCTTCTAGGGTTTAGGACAACAGGTGAAGGCTGTACACCACCTAGAGGAGAGAGGGACAAAAGAGGGAAATCGCAACGACAGAACCGTGAGTTGCAAGTAGCAGCTTCTGCTGCTGCTGGCACCATCCCCCACACTCTTCAGAATTCTCGGGCCTCTGGGCCTGCAACCACAGACAAAGGGGACTCCAGGGATCTACCACTCCTGGAAAGGGGAGAGAGAGGGACACAGCCTTAGGCTGACTCAGGTTCTGACCTGAAATTTGGGCTGCTGAGCCCCACGGACCCTTCCACATGGCGGTTTGCCCTGGGAGCCTAGGAAGGACTGGAGAAATCCGACCCTCGCAACCTCCCTCTCTTCTAGCCTGGACTAATTGTTGAGGACTCCACAGGAGAGGGGAGAGAGAGGCTGGGGCTGACCCTGCTTTTGACTCCCAGGTTTGCCCT
The DNA here is from genome assembly GCA_026826555.1 of Tolypeutes matacus. Lineage (NCBI taxonomy): Eukaryota > Metazoa > Chordata > Mammalia > Cingulata > Chlamyphoridae > Tolypeutes > Tolypeutes matacus. The sequence goes on along the minus strand of JAKSZT010031676.1, from coordinate 3,146,907 downwards.
GTCCCGAGAGCCCTTCCAGGCCGGGTGGGGCTGCGCCATTGTTTGCCTTGGAGCCTACAAGGGGCTAAAGATATACAAACCTCCCAATCTCCTCCTCTACTAGCAGGGAGTGATTGTTGAGGATTCAGAAGGGAGTGGAAATATTTCCGAGCTGGGAAAAGAGGGGCGCTACGAGAGAAGTCTGGAGAACTGTCTCAGAAAGTTTGAATCACAGGGCTCCTAGCCCCCAGACAGGAAGCTCTATCACATTGATCTGGTCTGTGTCACAACAAATACGCTCCGACCAGGCATTGAATTGAGAGTAGCCAACAAGCGCCATCTCCTGGCAGACCAAGGAAGTGCACATAAGAATATAAGTTGGAAAGGCTTTTCCTGGCCTCTATAGCCTCCCTGCCCAAGGCCCTAGGAAACAACTCTACAACCAATTACTGGGTCCAGTGCCCAGTTTTGAGCAACCAGCAGAACAATCCTAACAATCAAGTTTGAGCCAAAAATCAAAGAGCTGTGGTAACTCACAGCCTCCTTCCACTAAAACCCCATAAAAGAGAAAGAGATAGAGCATCTAAGTAAAATACAACCTAACCAGATGCCTAAGCACCAGCAAAAAATTATGAGCCATACTAAGAAAATAGAAGACATGGCCCAAGAAAAGGAATACAGCAAAGTTTGAGAGAACTAATCAGTGAGATGAGCATAAATTTCCAAAATCAAATTAATGAGATGAAAGAGAATATAGTTAAAGAGATCAATGATATTACGAAGTCATTGAGCGAACGCAAAGAAGAATTTGAAATCCTGAACAGAAAAGTAACGGAGTTCATGGGAATGAAAGACACAATAGGTGAAGTCAAAAACACATTTGAGGCATACAGCAGCAGACTCAAAATGATAGAAGAAAGAATAAGTGATACCAAAGACAGAGCAGCTAAAATTGAAGAGAGAAAAGAACAGAGAGAGAAAAGAATGGAAAAAATTGAGCAGGGGCTCAGAGAGTTGAATGACAACACAAGACACAACAACATACGTGTCATGGGAGTTCCAGAAGGGGAGGAGAAAGGAAAAGGGGCAGAAAGAGTATTTGAGGAAATAATAGCTGAAAATTTCCCGACTCTCACGAAAGAAATGAACTTACATGTCCAAGAAGCACACCGTACCCCAATGAGAATAAATCCAAATAGACCTACACCAAGACACATATTATTCAGAATGTCAAATGTAAAAGATAAAGAGAAAATTCTCAGAGCAGCAAGAGAGAAGCAAACAATCACGTACAAAGGACGTCCAGTAAGACTTAGTGCAGATTTCTCTTCAGAAACCATGGAGGCGAGAAGACAGTGGTATGATACAATTAGGAAACTGAAAGAGAAAAACTGCCAGCCAAGAATTCTTTATCCAGCAAAACTGTCCTTCAAATATGAAGGTGAGTATAAAGTATTCACAAACAGAAACTAAGAGAGTTTGCAAAAAAGAATCCACCTTTGGAGGAAATATTAAAGGAAGCCTTAGAACCTGAAAGAAAAAGACAGGAGAGAGAGGCCTGGAGGAGAGTATAGAAGAAAGAAAAGCAGAAAGGATAACCAAAAGAGTAAAAAGAGAGACAAAAACAAGATGACATATGAAAGCCAAAGAATACAATGGAGGAAATAAATAGTGCATTTTCAGTAATATCATTGAATGTGAATGGATTAAATTCCCCAATCAAAAGATACAGGCTAACAGAATTGATAAAAAAAAAAAATGAGTCATCCATATGCTGCTTACAAGAAACTCACCTCAGACCCAGGGATACAAACCGGCTGAAAGTAAAAGGTTGGAAAAAGATACTCCACGCGAATAGTAAACAGAAAAGAGGCAGGGATAGCTATACTAATATCAAACAAAACAGACTTCAAATGCAAAAAAGTGATGAGATGCGGAAGGCCATTATATATTAATAAAAGGGACGATCCTCCAGGAAGATATAAAAGTCATGAATATCTACACACCTAACCAGGGTGCCCCAAAATAAATGAGACAAACTCTGGCAAAACTGAAGGGAGAAATAGACATTTCTACAATGATCGTTGGAGACTTCAACACCCCTCTCACATCATTAGATAGAACATCTAGACAGAAGATCAACAAGGAAACAGAGAACTTGAACAATATGATGAACAAGTTAGACCTAACGGACATATGCAGAACACTGCATCCAAACTCAGCAGGTTATACATTTTTCTCAAGTGCCCATGGATCTTTCTCCAGGATAGACCACATGTTAGGTCACAATACAGCTCTCAATAAATATAAAAAGATTGAAATTATACAAAGCACCTTCTCAGATCATAACGGAATGAAACTAGGAATCAATAACAAACAGGAAAAAAGTAAATTTGCAAATGTGTGGAGACTGAACAACACACTCCTGAATATTCAGTTGGTCAAAGAGGAAATTGTAAGTAAAATAAGTAAATATATTGAGACAAATGAAAATGATAACACAATGTATCAAAACTTATGGGATACAGCAAAGGCAGTCTTGAGAAGGAAATTTATAGCCCTAAATGCCTATATTAAGAAACAAGAAAGAGCTAAACGCAAAGATTTAACTGAACAACTTGAGAAACTAGAAAAAGAATAGCAAACCAGTCCCAAAGCAAAAAGAAGGAAAGAAATAATAAAGATTAAAACAGAAATATATGAAAATAAGAACAGAAAAACAATAGAGAAAATCAACAAAACCAAAAGCTGGTTCTTTGAGAAGATAAGCAAAATTGACAAACCCCTCGCTAGACTAACAAAGAAAAACAGAGAGAAGATGCAAATAAATACAATCAGAAATGAAAGAGGGGTAATTACAAATGACCTCACAGAAGTAAAAAGAATCATAAGAGGTTATCATGAGAAACTGTATGTCAACAAACTAGACAACCTAGATGAAATGGACAAATTTCTAGAAACACATAACCAACCTACACTGACACAACAAGAAATGCAAGAACTTAACAAACCAATCACAATTAAGGAGAATGAATCCGTCATCAAAAATCTCCTAGCAAAGAAAAGTCCAGGACCAGATGGGTTCACAGGTGACTTCTACCAAGCATTTCTAAAAGAATTAACACCAATCCTGTTTAAACTTTTCCAAAAAATTGAAGTGGAGGGAAAATTACCCAACATATTTTATGAAGCCAACATCACCCTAATAACAAATCCAGACAAAGATTCCACAAGAAAAGAAAATTACAGACCAATCTCTCTAATGAACATAGATCCAAAAATTCTCAACAAAATACTTGCAAATCGAATCCAACAGCATATCAAAAGACTTATACATCACGACCAAGTGGGATATATTCCTGGTATGCAAGTTTGGGCAAGATTGACATCTTCACGATATTTATTCTTCCAACCCATGAACACCGAATGTCTTTCCATTTGTTTAGGTCTTTTTAAATTTCTTTTAACATTGTTTTGTCATTTAATCCATGTAGGTCCTGTACGTCTTTGGTTAAATTAATTCCTAGGTATTTTAATCTTTTTGTTGCTATTGAAAATGCAGTTTTTCCCCTGATTTTCTCCTCGGATTGTTCAGTACTAGTGTACAAAAACATTACTGATTTTTGCGTGTTGATCTTGTATCCTGCCACTTTCCTTAACTCATTTATTAGCTCAGTAGCTTTGTCGTGGATACTTCAGGATTTTCTAAGTACAGGATCATGTCATCCGCAAACAGTGAGAGTTTTACTTCCTCTTTTCCTATTTGGATGCCTTTAATTTTTTTTTCTTATATAATTGCCCTAGCTAGAACTTCTAGCACAATATTGAATAACAATGGTGACAGTGGGCATCCTTGTCTTGTTCCCGATCTTACAGGGAAAGCTTTCAACCTTTCCCCATTGAGTATGATGTTGACTGTGGGTTTTACATATATGCCTTTTATCATATTGAGGAATTTCTATTCCTATCTTTTCAAGTGTTTTTATCAAAAAAGATGCTCGATTTTATCAAATGCCTTTTCTGCATAGATTGAGATGATCATGTGGTTTTTTTCCTTTAATTTGCTAATGTGTGGTGTATTATGTTGATTGATTTTCTTATGTTGAACCAGTCTTGCATACCAGGAATATATCCCACTTCGTCGTGATGTATAAGTCTTTTGATATGCTGTTGGATTCGATTTGCAAGTAATTTGTTGAGAATTTTTGGATCTATGTGATTGGTCTGTAATTTTCTTTTCTTGTAGTATTTTTATCTGGCTTTGGTATTAGGTTGATGTTGGCATCATAAAATGTATTGGGTAATTTTCCCTCCTCTTCAGTTTTTTGAAAGAGTTTAAACAGGACTGGTGTTAATTCTTTTAGAAATGCTTGGTAGAATTCACCTGTGAAGCCATCTGGTCCTGGACTTTTCTTTGCTAGGAGATTTTTGATGACGGATTCAATCTCCTTAAATGATTGGTTTGTTATGTTCTTGTATTTCTTGTAACATCAAGGTTATTTGTGCCTTTCTAGGAATTTGTCCATTTCATATAGGTTGCCTAGTTTCTTGGCATATAGTTTCTCATAATATGCTCTTAATTTTTTTTTATTTCTGTGGGGTCATTTGTAACTTTCCCCCTTTTCTGATTGTATTTATTTGCATCTTCTCTCTGTTTTTCTTTGTTAGTATTGCTAAGGGTTTGTCAATTTTATTGATCTTCTCAAAGAACCAGCTTTTGGTTTTGTTGATTTTCTCTGTTGTTTTGTTGTTGTTGTTCTCAATTCATTTATTTCTGCTCTAATCTTTATTATTTCTTTCCTTCTGCTTGCTTTGGGATTGGTTTGCTATTCTTTTTCTAGTTTCTAGTTGTTCAGTTAAATCTTTGAGTTTAGCTCTTTCTTCATTTTTAATATAGGTATTTAGGGCTATAAATTTCCCTCTCAAGACTGCCTTCACTGTATCCCATAAGTTTTAAAACATTGTATTCTCGTTTTCATTTGTCTCAATATATTTACTGATTTCACTTGCAATTTCTTCATTGACCCACTGATTATTTAGGAGTGTGTGGTTCAGCCTCCACACATTGGTGAATTAATTTTTTCCTGTCTATTATTGACCAGTTTCATTCCATTATGGTCTGAGAAGGTGCTTTGTATAATTTCAGTCTTTTTATGTTTATCGAGAACTGCATTGTATCCTAACTTGAGGTCTATCCTGGAGAAAGATCCATGGACACTTGAGAAGAATGTATAACCCACTGAGTTTGGATGCCGTGTTCTGTTTATGTCTGTTAAGTCTAACTTGTTTATCATATTGTTCAAGTTCTCTGTTTTCTTGTTGATCTTCTGTTTAGTTCTATCTAATGATGTGAGAGACATGTTGACGTCTCCAACGATTATTGTAGAAATGACTCTTTCTCCCTTCAGTTTTGCCCGAGTTTGTCTCATGTATTTTGGGGCACCCTGGTTAGGTGCATAGATATTTATGACTGTTATATCTTCTTGGTGGATTGTCCCTTTTATAAATATATATTGGCCTTCTGTATCTCTCATAACTTTTTTTGCATTTAATGTCTGTTTTGTCTGATATTAGTATAGCTACTCCTGCTGTTTTCTGTTTACTATTCATGTGGAATGTATTTTTCCAACCTTTCACTTTCAGCCGGTTTGTATCACTGGGTCTCAGGTGAGTTTCTTGTAAGCAGCATATGAATGGCTAATGTTTTTTTATCCATTCCATCAGCCTGTAACTTTTGATTGGTGAGTTTAATCCATTCACATTCAATCATATTACTGTAAATGCAGTATTTACTTCCTCCATTTTATTCTTTGGTTTTCATATGTCATATCTTATTTTTGTCTGTCTTTTTACTCTTTTGCTTATCCTTTCTGTTATTCTTTCTTCTGTACTCTCCTCCAAACCTGTCTCTCCTTTTTTTTCTTTCAGGTTCTCAGGCTTTCTTTAATATTTCCTGCAAAGGTGGATTCTTTTTTGCAAACTCTCTTAGTTCTGTTTGTTTGTGAATATTTTATACTCACCTTCATATTTGAAGGACAGTTTTGCTGGATAAAGAATTCTTGGCTGGCAGTTTTTCCCTTTCACTATCCTAATTGTATCATACTACTGTCTTCTTGCCTCCATGGTTTCTGAAGAGAAATCTGCTCTGTCTTCCTGTATGTCCCTTGTAGATAATGGTTTGCTTCTTCCTTTCTGCTCTGAGAATTTTCTCTTTATCTTTGACATTTGACATTCTGAGTAATATGTGTCTTGGAGTAGGTCTGTTCGGATTTATTCTCATTGGGGTACAGTGCACTTCTTGGACATGTAAGTTCATTTCTTTCTTGACAGTAGGGAAATTTTCAACTATTATTTTCTCAAATGCTCTTTCTGCCCATTTTCCCTTCTCTTCTCCTTCTAGAACACCCATGACACATATGTTGTTGTGTTTTTTATTATTCAACTGAGCTCCTGCTCAATTTTTTCCATTCTTTTCTTTCTCTGTTCTTTTCTCTCTTCAATTTTCGCTGTTCTGTCTTCAGTATCACTTATTCTTCTCTCATTTCGAGTCAACTTTTGTATGCCTCAAATGTGTTTTTGATCTCACTTATTGTGTCTTTCATTCCCGTGAGCTCTGTTACTTTTCTCTTCAGGATTTCAAATTCTTCTTTGCGTTTGCTCAATGTCTTCTTGATGTCATATATCTCTTTAACCATATTTTCTTTCATCTCATTAATTTGATTTTGGAAATTCATGCGCATCTCGATGATTAAGTCTCTCAAATTCTGCATCTCTTCTGGGGCTTTGATATATTCCTTTTCTTGGGCCATGTCTTCTATTTTCTTAGTATGGCTCATAATTTTTTGTTGATATCTAGGCATCTGATTAGGATGTAGTTTACTCAGATGCTCAATTTCTTTCTCTTTTGTAGGGATTTAGTGACAGGAGGCTGTGTGTTACCACTGCTCTTTGGTTCTTGCCTCAACCTGGATTGTTAGGATTGTCCTGCTGCTTGCTCAAAACTGGGCACTGGATTTAGTAATTGGTTGTAGAGTCACTTCCTAGGGCCTTGGGGAGGGAGGGTTCAGAGGCCGGAAAAAGCATCTCCTACTTATTTTTAATTTTCTTGTGTGCACTTCCTTTATCTGCCAATAGTTGGCGCTCTTTGACAGCCCTCTCAGTTCAATGCCTGGTCGGAGTGTATTTGTTGCAATACAGACTGGATCAATGTCATAGAGCTTCTTGTCTGGAGGCTATGAGCCTTGTAATTCAAACTTTCTCTGAGATGGTTCTCCAGCCTTCTCTGGCAGCCCTCTCCCTTTTCCTGGCTAGGAAATATTTCCACTCCCCTCTAAGTCCTCAAGGATCAGTCCCTGCTAGTAGAGGAGGAGATTGGGAGGGTTGTATATCTTTAGACCCTTGCAGGCTCTGAGGCAAACAATGGCACAGCCCCACCCAGTCTGGAAGGTTTCCTGGGACACATCAGACCAAATTTGTGAGTCAAAAGCTAGGTCAGCCTTAGGCTGTGTCCCTCTTTCTCCCCTTTCCTAGGGCATCCTCAACAATTAGTCCCAGCTAGAAGAGAGAGTGACTGTAAGGGTCAAATTTCTCCAGTCCATCTCCTGTTCCCAGGGCAAACCACTGGGTGGTCCTACCTGGCATGGAAGGACTCCTGGGACACAGCAGACCAAATTTGTGGGTCAGAAGCTGAGTCAGCCTTAGGCTGTGTCCCTCTCTCTCCCCTTTCCTGGGTGGTAGATCCCTGGAGCCCCCTTTGTCTGTTGTCATAGGCCCATAGGCTAGAGAATTCTGAAGTGTTTAGTGTGGGGGGATGGTGCCAGCAGCAATAGCTGCTGGTTTCAACTCACAGTTTTTTTGTCAGAATTTCCCTCCTTTGTCCCTCTCTCCTCTGGGCCAGTGTCCAGTCTTTGCCTGGTGTCCTAAACCCTAGAAGATCTTTTTCTGGGCTGTTTCAACCTATCTTCTAGCTGTTTTTCTGGAGGAGAAGAGAGTCCTGTAGTCCGCTATCTTCCTAGAATTCCTCCTGAATAATATTCTATTGCATGTATACACATAGCACATTTTGTTTATCTCTTCCTCTGTGATGGACACTTGGGTTTCACCCACCATAGGTCACAAGTTATGCACTTTGCCATCATTATATCTTTTAATTCTCACAACAACCCTATGAGATAGGTTGTATTGTTATCTCCATTTTACACCTAGAAGACTAAGCAGTTAAGAAAAATCAGAATATGTCAAGATAACCCTAAAAATTAAGGCCAAGGTAACTAACTACGATAGGTCCAAATCTTATATGCTATTTTTATATATATACATATAATTCCATTCTGTTTTATGTAAAATTCATCACAATTCCCTGGAATATGCAAGATGCTCCAACAACCTTCAAACTCTGATGTACCCCACCCCCACTTACCCCACCCCCACTTGCGGGCTTGGAGCCAGAATAATGCGCATGCACCCAATTTCGACCACTCCCCATAATGCTTCTTGTATGCTATTAATGACTTTCTGCTTTCCTTCAATCTCTCTGTATATTTTCTGTTGTTGTCTCTTCGCATTTAGTCAAGTCTTCTTTAAAATTCCAGTTTCCTGTCAGTGCTAACAGGAATTAGAAAAGGAGTTTTATTTACAGTATTGGGCCATATTTTCCTAAACATCTATCCTTAGATAGATGGCTTCATATGTTCTTTCTACCACCTGGAATTCTTTTCTCTTAGTTTAGATTGTCCTTCAAACTTAGAGGCAAAACCACAAGCCAGCTGTCCAATTTTCTCCTGGTAAAAAATGAGAAGCTCCTGTTTTGACTCTTATCATGTCAATGTAATTGTTATTTAATTTTCTGTCACAGATTCTTAGCTCCTTGAAGGTAGGGACTAATAGGCACTTTGGCAAATAATGGATGAAGGAATAGATAGATGGACATACTAGATTACATTCTCTATACACATAGGAAACTGCACTGTGATAGAGATTTTGTGTGTCCCTTCTTATCTAGATACTTCAGCCTGATGTGATAGAAAAAGTCCATGACAGGAAATCTGAGGCCCAGGATTTAAATTAAAAATCTATTAAAGGAAACAGTTTTTAAATGGCAATAAAGGAAGCCTATCTCATAGAATTATTATGAGGAATAAATGAAGTAATACCTTTAAAAGTGCTTTGTAAAGTGTAAAATAGTACTGCATGAATAGCTTAGCAAAATTGTCTTTAACTCAGCAAGGGTATGAATTTGAATTCTTAACTACTTTACTCTTACTGCCTCCCTAACCACCTCATTCTTACTGTCTTCTTACATTGAGGAGTATCAGAGTTATCTAATACTTTAAAAAGCCAAACAGAAATGGAGAGAAGAGTCAAGATCCTTTGAACTGGACCCCTGTCCCCTTTCATTCTATCCAAATTGATTTACAGATTCAGTGTAATACCAATCAAAATTACCACAGCCTACTTCGCAGAAATGGAAGTCACTTATCAAATTTATCTGGGAAGAAAATGTATCTGGAAAGGTAAGGGGCCTCAAATAGCCAAAAACATCTTGAAAAAGAAGAACGTAGTTAGAATACTCATACTTCCTGCCTTTGAAGCATGTTACAAATACAGTGGTCAAAACAGCATAATACTGGCACAAGGATAGATTTATACAACAATGGTATTTAATTGAGAGTTTAGAAATAGACCCTTACATCTATGTCTAAGTGATTTTTGACAAGGCTCCCAAGTCCTCTCAATTGGGAAAGAATCATCTCTTCAAAAAAATGATGCTAGAAGAACTGTATATCCATATGCAAAAGAATGAAGGAAGACCCGTATCTCTCACACCATGTACAAATATCAAGTCAAAATGGTTCAAAGGCCTAAATATATAAGTTCAAGGATGATAAAGCTCCTAGAAGAAAATATAGGGAAGCATCTTCAGTATCTTGTGTTAAGCTTGGTTTTTTAGACTTTACACCCAAAACACAAGCAATAAAAGAAAAATTAGATAAATTATAATTGAAGTCTTTCAGGCATCAAAGAACTTTATCACAAAAGTATAGAAAAGGCAACCTACTCAATGAGTGAAAATATTTGGAAACCACATATCCAATAAGGATTTAATATCCAGAAAACATAAGGAAATCCTGCAACTCAACAATAAAAAGACAAAAATAAAAAAAACATTTAGAAAATTCTCAAAAGCCTTGAATAGACATTTTTCTAAAGAAGATATACAAATGGCTAAAAAGCACATGAAAAGATGCTGTGATAGTTATGCAAAGGTGTCAACTCAGCCAGGTAATTGTGTCCAGGTGTTTGGTCCAGCAAGCACTGGGTTATTGTAAAACAAGAGCATTTATGGACTTCGATCACCAGTGAGTTTACTGCGTGGATGGCTGATTACATCTGCATCAATCAGGGAGATTGCATCAGCAGTGGATGATGTTTTTATTCAATCAGTTGAATGCTTTAAAAGGGGAAGTGATATCAACATTTGGAGAGAATTTCCCAGCTCGTCTTTGGACAGCCAACTTCTCCCAGAAACTCATCAAGGACCTTTCATTGGACTTTTCATCGGAGCCCCTGGTTTGCAGCCTGCTTATGTAACCTCGACTTCTGCATCCCCATGGTTGCATGAGAGACTCTTATAAAATCTCATATTATTGACAGATATTTCCTGTTGATTCTGTTTCCTGAGAGAACCCTAATACAGATGCTCAACACCATTAGCCATTAGAGAAATGGAAATCAAAACTATAAGGAGATACCATTTTACATCCACTAAAATAAATACAATGAATAAAACAAAATTTCAAGTGTTGGAGAAGATGTGGAGAAAGAGGAAAACTCGTTTATTGCTGGTGGGAAAATGGTGCAGCTGCTGTGAAAGACAGTTTGGTACTTCCTAAGCAAGCTAAGTATAGAATTCCCAAATGACCCGTCAATGCCACTACTAGATATATTTCCAAAAGAATTAAAAGTAGGGACTCAGATATTTACACACTGATGTTCATAGCAGCATTATTCACAATTGCCAAAAGATGGAAGCAACCCAAGTGTCCGTCATCCAATGAATGGATAAACAAAATATGGTAAATATATACAATGGAATATTTTTCAGCATTAAAAAGGAACAAGGTTCTGATTCATGTGACAACGTAGATGAACCTTGAAGACATCACGTTGAATGAAATAAGCCAAACACATAAATAAAATATTATATGATATCACTGATATGAATTAATTAGAATAAGCAAACTCATAGAATCAGAATATAGAATATAGGTTACCAGGGGCTGGGTTGGGGGTAGGGAATGGGGAGTTAATGCTTAAAACATACAGAATTTCTATTTGGGTTGATTGGAAAGTTTTCGTAATAGATGGTGGTGATTGTAGTACAACATTGTGATTGTAATTAACATTACTGAATTATATATATAATTGTGGTTAAAAGCGAAAATTCCAGGTCGTATATTATGATACTAGAATAAACATTGAAATAAAAAAATTTAAAAGTAATGAAGTTCTGATACATGCTACAACATGGAAGATCCATTAAGACGCCATGTTGAATGAAATAGCCAAATTCAAAAGAAGAAATATTGTATGACCTCACTTATATGAAATAACTAGAATATGTAAATCCATAGAGACAGAAGGTAGATTAGTGTTTACCAGGGACTGGGAGGAATGGGGAATGACTGCTAATTAGTATGGAGTTTTTTGTGGGGCATGATGAAAATGTTCTGGAATTAGATAGTGGTAATGGTCATACAACTCTGTGAATATACTAAAAAACTGAATTCTATACTTTAACATGCTCAAATTTTATGATATGTGAATTATATTTCAATTTAAATATTTTATTTACTTTTTTTTTTTTTTTTTTTACCGGGAGGTCCCGGGTATCGAACCCGGGTCCCTCCATATGGGAGATGGACACCCAACCATTTGAGCCACATCCGTCCCCCTATTTACTTATTTTAATTTACCCTTTTTTTTTTTTTTAAAGATTTTATTTATTTATTCATTTATCCCCCCCTTGCTGCTTGTGCTCGCTGGGTCAGCTAACCACGCTGTGCGGGCAGGCTTGCCTTCACCAGGAGGCCCTGGGAACCGAACCCGGGGCCTCCCATATGGTAAACGGGAGCCCTACTGATTGAGCCACAGCCGCTTCCCAAATTTACCCTTTTGAGTCAGGCTTGAACCTGGATATTGTCTGATTTCTATCCTGAGGACTTAATGTTTCTCATAAAATCCAGCAAAGAATATCTTTCCTTTGTATTATCATGAGACCTTAGGAAACCGTAGGCACTAGAGAAATGTACCTTGGTAAGAGTAACAGTCAGAAGATGTAATTTCAAGTTCCAGGTCTGGGGCCTGCTAGCTCTGAGACCTTTGTGTGAATCATAGAACCTCAAAGTCTCCATGTCCTCATCTGTGAAGTAGGAGAAATAATACCTACTTTGTATTCCTCACAGGAGTATTATGAGAATAAAATTGAATATTGGCTATAAAAGTATCTTTTAAGTTAAAGGACCATTCAAAAATGAGGATTCATTAAGATGTTTCTTACTATATTTATAAAACATTAAATGATGTGTTGTACTTTTCTGAATTGCTTTTCTTTTCCAAAGACATCACTCTGAAGTCCTTCAGATCTGCAACCACACTCTGTGTTCCAGATCCCATCTTTAATAGTGAGCACCATCACTCTCTCCTCTTGCCAATTGAAGTTCCAGTGCAAAGACTCCTACTCAGTGCCTTCTCTGCACAGGGGCTCGTGCCTGGAGGTGGAGTCCAGTTTGAAATCTGGTGCAGGTACAGTACAGAAAGTCCAATCCTATGCCTAGAAAGGAAACGCACAATCATATATCATCCTATCCTTAACCAGTCTAGTTTGAATTATTGTAAAGAAGCTAAGCAGCCCCTTCTGCCTTGTTTTGTAGTAGTATTTGGGTTTGATAGCTACTCTTGTCCAGATTTACTGAAATCTGTTAAATTATTAGGCTCTTGGGAACAATTGTATCTCATACTTAATATAAAAGGAGGGCAAACCAGGAACGAAACTATGGAATAGTACCATCTACATCCCAGAATTTATTCTTAAATACAATATGGTGAAAACAGGTTTAATGAAATCACCTAGGTTTGATTTACAACTTTGTGATCTAAGGATGGAGTGTTTTGACATGAGAAGGAGTTACAGACTGATCCTCATTATACATCCAAATTTGAGGAGACTAGGCTGGAAGACAAGGGTGTAAGCCATGGAAAAAACTGGTACTTCACTTAAAACCAGTTTTGCTGCTACAGGATAGAAGCTTTCAGGAAGGGCTACTCCCAAAAGTTCAGACCAGATGTAGACACCCAAACAGAAAGCCCATGAAAAGATGGGTTTTGTCCTGAACCCAGGGAATGATTTGTGGAGTTCCTTCTCCACATAGTGGGCAGTAAATCCAGCCAAACACAACCACAACTATACCACCAGTACAGAACAATCAGGTTCCAAAGATAACTAGATACTGACCCCTGTGGCAAACTGAATCATTTATCCACCTAGTTCTTCCAATTAAAAGCTTGTGTTTGGTGACTTACAGATACTATTATCCTAATGTGAGAGACCAAATGGTCGCCAGAGGAACCTTGCCGTTATCAAGGATCTGTGCCATGGTAACCATGCAGCACCGTGAGGATGTGGGAATACAGACCTTTAATCTCCCTTTAACACCCAGGCTTGAGAACAGGAAAGAACTGAAGAATCAATCATCAGGTAACTGAAGACTAATTTATCTTTTCACTTTCAAAGTCAGTATATATAAATATCCCTTTTCTTTCTAAATTAGCAACTCTTCACCTTTTGGGGATACTTACCCATTTGAGAATCTAATGAAAATTTTGACACTCTCTTTTTAGAAAAATTAGTGTAGAACATACCCTGCAAATTTTGCATACAATTTTAGAAAATTCATAGTTCCATGAACTTCTACTCTAATAAATGTTGCTTATCTCAATTCACCTTTAACTTCAGCAAGTGTTTAATGAGCCACCATGGCATAACTAGAAAGTAGTACATAGAGGAGTACATATAGATGTATTCAGAGAATTATTATTCCAAGGCAGAATGAGCAGATGTGTGATTGGTAGAACATAGTCAGCATGCACTGGGAATTCCCTGTAAGGGAGGAGGGGGTTAGGAAGTCACTAGGCAATATTTAGAGTTTTGAGCTATATTATATCCTAATGCTTCCAGAAGGATGACCTAACCTCCAAATACATAATCAGGTAATTACGATTAGCCTTCTAAATCAGGTTACTGTGCATGCTTGCTGAAGAGTATCTGCCAAAACCAAAAGAATTTATGTTTGGGAAGCGGCTGTGGCTCAATCAGTAGGGCTCCCGTTTACCATATGGGAGGCCCTGGGTTCGGTTCCCGGGGCCTCCTGGTGAAGGCAAGCCCGCCCGCACGGCGTGGTTAGCTGACCCAGCGAGCACAAGCAGCAAGGGGGGGATAAATTAATAAATAAATAAAATCTAAAAAAAAAAAAAAAAAAAAAAAAAGAATTTATGTTTGCATAATTAAGTTTGTGTTGTTCCTCCTGACCCTCACTTATCAGCTTGTTCTCTTGTTGCCTAAAACTTTTCCTAAAATGTGCTAGTAGTAAGACTTTTATAAAATAATTGCATGTTCAGGAGGCAGTAGGAGGGTAGTAGAAATATGTGAAGTGTGAAAACTTTTTTTTTTTAAGGAGGCACGAAGGATTGAACCCAGGACCTCATACATGCAAAGCAGGCACTCAACCACTCAACACCCACTCTGCTGAAAACCTTTTAAATAACAAGAAAGCAAGAAAGGCTAAAGCCCAACTCAATTCTAGAAACACAACTGAGAGTTTTAAAAAAAAAATTGGGGGATTACATTTTTCTTCCGTTGGTTGTGCAATCTCAGCAAATAATTGTATCACTGAGCCATAGTTTCATTTCTTCTCTTTTCTTTTCCCTTCTTTTCTTTTCTTTTTTTTAAATGAGGCCAGTAAAAATATTTTATTAAGAAACAAGAAAGGAGATAGTACACACCCAAGACATGGATGTGGGCATGCTACACAGTGAGACACGCAACATGGGGCTCCAGGGTAGGCCTTTTTAAGGCTTTCCTACTCCTCCCTCCCCATATTAAGGAGGGATCTGTTATTTGCTGTTTTGATTGGCTGCCTTTCTACCTTTACATGTGAGCTTTCAGGGAACCAATAGGGAGTTATCTGGGGCTTCTTTTGAGCCCAGGAGTTTCTAATGGGACCTCATGACCAGGGTCTTGTCAGGCTTTTTGGCTGTAATGGTTACAGCTTTATTATCAAGCAGCTGTCTCCTTTCAGGGGGGTTGGCTATGTTCTGACCAGTAGGATCCTAGATGTTAAAGCTTAATTCTCAACAGCCATGTTCCCTAGTTTCCTTTACTAAAGTGCCTCAACTTTCCCCTCAGAGAGTTTACACCCATATTCTTAAGGGGGTTGCTGAAAGGTGATGGTTATTCTGTAGCTGCTTCCTGCTGGTTAAGGGCAGTAGTCCCTGTCTGACAGGGTGTGAAATTCTCTGTCTATTCCATTGAGGTTGAGGGAAGGGTGGTCCGGCACCATGATTGGAACTGGATGAAGTCTCCATATGACTAATACCTTGTTCTGGAAGGTGTTGATTCTAGAAGAAATAAACTTAATTATAATTTTGAAGATACATGGTCCTACTAAAAGGATGAAGAAGATGATGATAAGCGGCCCCAAAAAGAGGGCCAGTCATGACATACTGGACCATGGGAGGAAGAAAGACCAGATGCCTCTAGAGGCTACATCTTCACAAAGTTGATGGGCTTGATCTTATAGATTTCAGATGCTATCTAAGACTGTTTCAGAGCGAATTATTTAGAAACAGCATGCCTTTATTAACCCTAAAGTACAATAGTTAATATGATGCTGAACATGGATAGTCTCTCACTGCTAAGACCCCTTATCATTCATTAGGATTATATTTTTTTTATTTTTTAATTTTATTTTACCGGGAGGTCCCGGGGATCGAACCCAGGTCCCTCCATATGGGAGACGGACACCCAATCATTTGAGTCACATCCGCCCCCCTAAGATTATATTGTTTAGCCTTTTCTTTCCTTCCTTCCTGACCAGGACTTAGGGTTTGATAGAACAGAGATTCTTTTAACCAACCTTTTTCTCCTTATTCCTCAGGTTTCCTGGATGTGGGCCTAAGGTACAGGCGTACTCCAAGGACAGCAGAGGGAGTTCTTGCTGCCCGAGCTGTCTCCATTTCAGTCCAGATTATCAGGGCTTGTGGTCTGCAGGCAGCAGCCAAGTAAGTCCACCTTAGAAAAGCAACTCTCAAACCTCTTTCCACTTCAGTCCACATGATATATGATGAGTTCAGAATTGCACAAGGAAAAGATTTCTTGTGTACAATTTCCAGTTCACTAACCACAACTCTACTCTTCTCTTAAGAAAGCATTTCATAGTATAAGTGAGTAAATCACTTGCAAACTTTGCTCTTTTGACTGTTATTAGTAACCATAGTTCCTTGACCTTCTCAAACAACCTTATCCTCTACCTTATTTAACCATATACTCCCATGATCATAGTCTACAACTTCAAACCACACCACGACCAATCACTACAACTCCTTTCTAGTCTCATGTTCAAGCATTTAAGTCTCTGAGTACCACCTCCTATTTTTCCAGCATGTTTCCCTTCAGTCTCTTCTCAGTACTGTAGCCAGTGGTCCTATTAAAACTTAAGTAAGATCTTGACACATCTCTACTAAAACCATCAATGACTTTCTGTCTCATTCAAAGTAAAAGCCAGGGTCTTTAAAATGGCTGTAAGTCCCCACATAATCTAACTCACTGTTATTTCTGTGACATCATCACATCCTGCTACTCTCTCCTCTGCTCACTCCACTCCAGCCACTGGCCTTCTTGTTCTTTCTGAACAGGTCAGGCTATTTCCCCGTCAGGGCCATTGTCTTGCTGTTTTCTCCGACTGGAACACTACTTCCATAGAAAAACACCATAGCCCCTCCGTCACCTTCAGGTCTTTGCTCCTACTTCTCTTTAGCTTGCTCACTCTTCCTCCTTTTGTCACTAAATCTCTTTTCCTTTAAGACTTTGCACCTTCTTTATAGTCTTCCTTTATCTCTTCCTGCATGTCAGCAGAGTTGGTGCTTGTTCTTTTGGTTGTAGCACATATCACTGTTTCAGTTATTTGTATACATGAGATTTCCTCCACTAGGCTGAGTTCCTCTAGTCAGAGACACAGCCTGAACTCCTCTCTGTATCGCATAGCTCTAGCACATAATAGGTACCCAATAAGAAGGAGAAATAGGTCAGGCTCCTGCTTCAGACTTTGAACATGAGTTCAAGAAAGAAGCGAGCAAGTGCTCCCTAACTTTTTTTCTTGTTGAACTTAGAGTCAGATTATTTGCCTTTAACTTCATAGTCTCCAAATAACTAACTGTAATTGAATTACCACCCCTACAAGATCTGACACTGAAGCAGGTGGAAAATTTCAATCTAGTTATTGTTTTTCCTTACTAAATTGTCCAAACAAACTGGTCTTTTTCAATTAATTGCCCTAGAACATCTTTTCTTTTTTTTTTTTTTCAGGTTTTCATTTTATTTTATTTTATTTTAAACAATTTATTGAAGTATTCATACATGAACATTCATAAACTATTAAGTGTTCAGTAAACTTTGTGAACTTACAAAACAAACATGATGCATAACATCATACAGGGCTCCCACACATCAACCCACCACAAACACCTGGTTGTGAAACATTTGATAACAAATCATAAAAGAGCAACGTCAAAGTAGTGCTACCAGCCATAGTTCATACCTTCCTCCCCTACACATTTTATTTTAAGGATTTATTTATTTATTTATTTACTTTTATCCATTCCACCCCACCCCCCATTTTTGCCGTTTCTGTGTCTATTCGCTGGGCAACTTTCAGTGTCTGTTTCCTGCCATCTCTTCTCATCCTTCTCCTCCTGTCTTCACTAGGATTCTATCCTCAGAACCTCTGATATGGGAGAGAGGCGTTCTACCACCTGCGCCACCTTAGTTCCTGGTTTTTCAGTGTGTCTCGTCTTGACTATCCCTTGTGTCACTCTCCTGTTACATCATCATCTTGCTGCGTGGCTCTCGGGGCCTGATGGCGCACCCGAGCACAGGGCCTGGTGGCCCATGCACCTTCTATATTTTTCTTTTTTTAATTTCTACTGGGAGGTCCTGGGGATCGAACCCAGGTCCCTCTATATGGGAGACAGATGCCCAACCACCCGAGCCACATCCGTCCCCCTGCTATATCTCTTAAGGTTGACCAAAGATACCCAGAGCTAGTCTTTTCCCATACAGGATAGTCATATAATAAATCAGGCTTAGTTTATCACCAGCATTCTAAAAACCAGACCTAGGGAGAAAAACTAGGTCTGGGGACAAACGCATGGTTTCTAATATAGCGAATGTTTAGCCTACCCTGATTATCACAAAATCAGGACAACGAGAATATTCACATTAGAACATCATACCATGAGTGAAAGTGACACCAGCACAATTTTTAAATCATGTCACTCCCTTATGTTTAAACTCTTGATGGCTTCCCATTGTCAATAGCAGTGATATCTTAACTTTAGTTGTACATTCCTATTAATTAAAAAAAGTTTTAGCATGCCCTTCAAATGCATGTGTAACTTATTCATGTATAAATCATGATATGCTGCTATACTAATATATTAAATGCATTATAAAGTATATTATACTGGGACATATGGGTATCCCTATATTTTTTGTGTAACATGTATGTAATCTATCTTTTTAAAAAAAAATTTTTTTTTAATATGTTATAAAATAGTAAAACTTTAATATAAGAGACAACAAACATAAAAATTTTAATGAACCACCCCCCAGGTTGTATATACTTTACTATAGGGTCTACTGGTCCACAGGATAAAATTCAACCTCCTTAACTTGATATTTAAGGCCTTTCATAATGTCTTAATCTGAGTCTTAAGAGAAGAATAGGAGTTACTGAGATGCCCAAGACGGGTGAAAATTATCCTGGTTAAAGAGAAGAAAATGTAAAAGGTCATGGAGGCATGAAACTTGTGTATATGGAGTACCTTTTCTCTGTAAGACCTAGCCAAAGTCAGAAGTCTCAGATATAGCATTAAATTAAGTAGCGCTTAATTGGCAGAGAAGGATTCAGAATTTATATTTCCCAGTAGGTCTCAGAGAAACTGGCTAATAGATAAGAAACTCAGTAGTTCCTCTCTCTGTGGGCTGCTATGGAAACAGCACTGTTCTACAAATCAGACACCTTGATTTCTAGTCTCAACCCCATCTCCTACCAGCTGTGTGTGATCTTGGTCTGTTTTCTTCTTAAAAGCCTCAGTTTCTTCATTGGAGAAATGAGAATTAAAAAATCTTCCCTGTTTTATAAGAATCACTGTAAAACTTAAGAAATATGAAATCCTTATAAACTACCAACTACTGTACAAATATAAGGTTTTTATGATTATGTCTACTTGTAAAGATAATTTACCTTTAATAGCTAGCAGCATATAGTAAAATCAGAAACAAGTTTTGCATTGCCTCTCATAGAAGAGAGGAGTTCTTAGTGTTCTAAACTTACCTCTCCTTTGAGCCTCACTCTTGTTCTAGATAGCAGGTGCTCTGAAGTCAGCCTACTCTATTCAGAGACACCAGCCCTCACCTTACCTGCCAGTGGTCTTCCTGAAAATACATTTTCCGCGTCTATGTAAAAAAGGCACTTCTTTCTAATTCATTTGCCTCTTCTAACTCACCTAATCTTTAACTGAGTGTGAGTAGAAACTTCCTTGGACATAGCCACTAGTTTTTAAGTTCCATGAGGGTATGAAATTGTAATTCTCTCACTACTATATGTACAGCTCTGAGCCAAATGCGTGACACACAGGGCAAATAGTCAGTAAATACTTATTGAATGAATGAATTCAGACCAACTTGGGGCCAAAGCCTTTCTACCATCTCACTGCTATCACTGAAAGTTCCCTGTTAAGAGTGCTTTTCCTGCCAATAGGCAGGTTCTCTTCTTCATATATATTAACTTAAAACACCTTATTTCCAACTCAATTTTTCCTAGGCATATATATACATATATATATATCATAATATGCTATAGTATGGACAAACTATAATGTACTTAACCAGTCTTCTATTAATTGATCATTTAAGTTGTTTCCCTTTTTTCATTAGAAACAAAATTACAAATTGCAGCAAGCTTCCTAGTGTACATACATCCATACATCTTTAGTATTTGTTGTATTCTTGTGTTATCCTCACTTTAGCAAAGAGGAAACCGAGACTTAGAAGAGGTTGAATAACTCCAAATTACTACATACATAATATATATATAACTCCAAATTACTACCCTTTACTGGTATATACCAAGTACTTGAAGATCTTACAGAAAGAAACCCCTAAGTCTTCTTTGAGGACATCAGGGAATACTTTAAAAAGAGGTGACTTCATTGCCTAAATGTCACATTTATCCCCTTAGGGAATTTGGGTGAAAGAGTTTGTCTCATATTGTTTATGAGACAATTGACTATTGACTATTTTTTGTGCATGTCAATTAAAGGAGGGGAGATTCTATCTGTATATTGTGGAACATCTATATTGAGGAGAAAAAGTAATCCCTGATGTCTGGGAACTGGTCTGACAAACCTTGCTAGGCTTTGGTGTTTTCCTGTTGAACATAAACAATCTCACAGAACACCTACATCTGATAAGGCTATTGTGTGACCTTGATGAAGTGAAACAAAAAACAAAACTACTCCATAATCTTGTCTAAGCATAGATAAAAACAAGGTCACTGTGCAAACCACAAAAATGCCAAACATCCCCCTATCCTTGCCAAAATGAGTAGCTGTTGCTTCTTTACCAGTCCCAGCATTAGCCTTACTCTACGCTTCTCTCCTTCTATATAAGATTTAAGAAAACCAATCCTGAGCAAAGCCCCACTTCTTTGAATCTTCCCCGGTATCATTAACAGGAGCCCAATCCTAAATGTCCTTTCTGACACCTTCTTACTAAGACATCCCATGGTTTCCTATGGTATATGTTCTCCTTCATTGCAATGAGCATAAACTCAACTTGTTCAACTATAGTTGATTCCTGGTGGTCTTTTGCTGAAGAGCATTGACTGTACAAATGGAGTGTCCTCAGAGTGTCACTCTGATAAGCAGGTAAATGTTATTATCCCACCCCCATGCACATACTTCTAGATTACTAAGAAAGCACATCGTAGCACTGCCTAAAGCCGTCTCAGGAAGCAAGTGAATCTTCTTGGTGGCCTCATGGAAATAGTGGAGACATTTTCTAGGTAATCAAGCCAATTTCTGATATTACCATGGCTCTTTCTTCTCTTTCCCACCCTTCTCTCCTACAGGGCTTTGGCTGAGCAGGAACCCACTTTACAGTTTAGTGCCACAGTTGGAGTCAATGCGTCTGTCACTGCTCATCTCTCCTTCCTGCCCAAGGGGGAGCAGCGCCGAACCCGCCCCGTGGCTTGTTCCTTCTGCCCTGAGTTCTCCCATCACGTTGAGTTCCCATGTAACTTGGTAACTCAGTACTGCAGTGGAGAGGCCTGTTTCCTGGCAGAGCTGTTGGAGTTTTCAGAGGTCACTTTTGCTATCTATCATGAAGATACCAAGTCAGGTGAGTACCAGATGACTCATCACAATCAAGATTAAAAAGGGCTCAGTTTTGAATGGTCTAGCCCTTCATTATGGGTTCAGCAGATAATTGGGTACATACTATAAGCCAGGTAGACTGTTCTGGTTGCTAGGGATGTGATAGTGAACAAGTGACTGTCCCTGTCTTCATTAAACTTGGGTTAGGGAGACAGTATGTTATGTCATAAAACAAGTATAAGTGTATAGCTTAGGGGTCGATAGGGAGAGCATCCAGGTGAATTATAGGAGGTCAGGAAAGTACTGGCCTGGGTTCTAGTTCCTATTCTGCTGTCTTTCAAGATTTTTGTGAAAAAACACGAAAAACTCTGGGATATATTATCAAAATACATTTGAAAAATCACTCTCTGGACATTTTTAAGATCAATCATATTTTAGAATTTGTTATGTACCAGCTACAGGAAAGGAAAAAGACATTACATCTATCTTTAAGAAGCTTACAGTGTGATAATAAACTTTTGTACAATTACTGTAGAGAGGGAAAAAACTAGCATTTTGGTACTACAGCTGTCTTTCTGTGCTAATTTTAATTCTGCTCAAAAGCCGAGAGATGGATGAATTCAAAAATCTGTCAAGGACTTACCCAACCAAGGATTCCTTATTGATTGCCAGTTTTTATCATGAACATTATATTTGATTCTTTCTAAATTGTAGTCATATCTGGACTTTAAACACTGCTAATGTAAGTAAAATTATTACTTCATGAATATAAAATATCTTTTATGAAAAATATGGAAAACACAAAGTATATTAAATAACTTAACCCATCAAGTGATAACCACTCTTAACACTGCTGTATTTCCTTCCAGTCTTTTTCTATGCTTATATTAGATTATAACTTTTTGTGTCTTGCTCTTTTCATTACCACTGTAATTGAACCTTTCCTAAGTCATTAGATAATCTTTGGGAAAAAAATTGATAGACTACATTTAAAGGTGTATCAGTTTCCTTTGACTGCTCACAAAAATACCATGCAGTGGGTTGGTTTAATCAATGGAAATTTATTAGCTCATACTTTTAAGGCTAAGAGAAAATCCAAATTAATGTGTCGTCAAGGCGATGCTTTCTTCCTCAAGACTGGCATTCTCAGGTTGGCTGCCAGCAATACTTGGTCCTTGACTCCTCTGTCACATGGCAATGCACATGGTGGCCTCTCCTGGGCTCTCTGTTCTCTTCCAGGTTCTGTTGAATTTCAGTTTCTTGCTTCCTGTAGCTTTCTATCTGCCTGAGTTTCATTCTCCTTATAAAGGACTCCAGTAACCTCATCAAAAGGTCCTACTTACAATGGGTTCACACCCATAGGAATGGATTAAGTTTAAGAACGTGTTTCTCTTGGGTACGTATCCATAATAGGGATAAGCTATAGGTTATCAATTCCGTATTGTAGAACACTGAAAGTTTTCCCCCTAATTTCTAAGACTTTAGATCATAGAAACAGCAACCTTTGTGAGAGCTTCCTTTTTTAGAAAGGGTCGTGACAGGCTCACCTACCATCATTTACTCAAATTAATTAGTCCCTTCTGCTTATATCTAGGCAGCCTGTCATCCACCTTCTACCAAATCTGTCCTTGTCATTGCTAGAATTTGAAATAAGAGGTTCATATGCCTTATTGGAAGCCCTAAGACTTTTCCCTTTTTGGTAAAGTTCAGAAAGATATGTTATCAATTTTATCCCTTTAAACTCTTTTTCCCCTCTTTTTCTTTTAGGGGGAGGGGTAAAGGAGGAGAATTTTAAAACATTGACAACTCTCAGCATGTTAAAACCATACTTACCTCCCACCCTCTACCCCAGAGGGGTTTCCCAACTCACCTAACCTTACCATATTTGTTCCTTTCAGCATATGTAGGTAGGGCAAGTGGTGGTATCCCCCTTATGTAGACGAAGAAACTGAGGCACACAGAGGGGAAGTGGTTTGCCCAAAGATACACAGCAAGTTTTTTTAGCAAAGCCAGAATTTTAGAAGGCATACTTCCTGATTCTTGCCCAGTGAATATTATATGCTTCACATTGCTTCTCTGAATTTTTTTTAACTGAATAACTTTCCTTTCCTTATGGTCAGACTTCTAATAACAACTTTTTCTTTTTTTTTTTTTTTTTAAAGATTTTATTTATTTATTCATTTATCCCCCCCTTGCTGCTTGCGCTCGCTGGGTCAGCTAACCACGCCGCACAGGCGGGCTTTCCTTCACCAGGAGGCCCCGGGAACCGAACCCGGGGCCTCCCATATGGTAAACGGGAGCCCCACTGATTGAGCCACAGCCGCTTCCCAACAACTTTTTCTAATTGTCTTAGGTTAATTTGTAGTTAGTGGTGAGTTATTTATTCCTCCAAAAGAGCTGTCTAATTAATAAACAAGTATATATTCAGCACTTATAATTTTTCGCAAAACTATTAGGTACCAAGCTTAGCAGGGAATGGGGGTGTGGTGGCAAAAATACGAGAAAAAAATGGGTTGAGTTTTGAAACTCAAAGAACTCACAGTCAGTTGATAATTTCTATGGATCCTCCCCTTGAGGTCTCTTATTTGCCTCTCTCTGGATCAGGACTTCATTATCTCTTGAATAGTCTGTTGTAATTTCCAAAGTGGTCTCCTTTCAGGTATCTGTCTTCTCAAATTATTCCTGCAAACTACTGCTAAATGATTTTTCCTAAAGCACAATTTTATCACACCATTATGCAGAAATCTTCATTCATTGCCTCTCATTGCCAGCTAAATTCAATGTAGACTCTAACTTTAGCCTGGCATTCAGAACCTCTCTCTACACTAGTGGTTCCTAAATCTGACTGTGCATCAGAATCACTTAAGGAGCTTTTTAAAATTCAGATTCCTGGGTTCCAACCTAAATCAATCAGAATATCCAGAGAATATATATCCATAGAATCTGAATTTTTTTTTTAAGATTTATTTAATCTGCCCCCCTTGCCGCTTGTGCTCACTGTCTGCTCTTTGTGACCATTCGCTGGACGTTTTTCTGTGTCTGCTTGTCTCCCTTTGTTGTGTCATCTTGCTGCACTAGCTCTCCGCAGGGGCAGGCCATCAGCTTTCCGCAGGCGTGGGCCATCAGTTCTCCATGGGCACAGGCCAGCTTGCCTTCACCAGGAGGCTCCGGGAATCGAACCCAGGGTCTCCCATATGGTAGACAGGAGCCCAATCGCTTGAGCCACATCCACTTCCCAGAATCTGTGTTTTTAAAGTTCTCTGGGTTATTCTTTTGCAGCAAGCAGATGAAATCACTGCTTTGTAATCTATCTTCAGTTTTACCTATTTGCCCTTATGTTCTGCTTCTCTCTCCTAATTTTGCTGTATATTCTGGCCAACTGGGATAACTCTCTTTTCAGGAATTTACCACACACTTTACCATCTTCATGTTCTTGCCTCTACCTGTAGTGGCCTCCCCCACCCATCTCTCTGCCTACACCAAATTGAACTGTCCACCTTGTGTGTGATCTGAGCTAAATGCAATGCATAATCCTGGATTAGATTCTAATTTGAGAGGAGGAGAATGTTGCTATGAATGACAGAATATTGGAATAAGCATTAAATTTTGAACGTGACTATATTAGAAAATAGTATCGTATCAACATGAAATCTCTTAAATTTGATAATTGCGCTGTTGTGTATATGGGGGAGAAAGTACCTTTGTTCCTGGGAGAGAAATGCTGAATTATTTAGGAGTGAGGTGTGATAATTTCTGGAACTTACATCTGAAGAGTATAGCAAAATATAAGAATGTGTATTGTGTGTCTGTTGGGGAGGGGGTGGTGTAAAAGAAAGAGAAAGAGAAAAGCAAATGTGTCAAGGTGTCAATAATAGGTTAATCCAAGTGTAAGGCACAAAGAAGTTGGTTGTGATATTCTTGAAACTTTTCTGTATGTTTGAAATTTTTTCAAAATAAAATCTTTCATTTAAAAAATGATTTAGAGAGAATTCAAATTTTTACTGGGATGTGAGCAAGATGACTTCCAGAGTATCTCCCAACACTGAGAGTCAGTGAGTGTATGTGTCGGGTTATGTGGATAAATATAAACATAAGCCCTTTGGTCACTAGACCACCAAATAATTTTTCCTTTTTCTTTGATTTAATAGCCGGTGACATAGCCAGTATCCAGCCACCTAAAGATTATCTGCTCGGAGTCGTAAAAGTTCCAACAAAAGAGTTACTGGTGAAGCGATCTGGTAAGGATTCTGGATTATCACCCTCTGATCCTACCCTTTCCCACTCACATCCCTACAATAATTCATCTTGTTTGGTTCCCTTGCAAGAAAGCCAAAAGAAAAGGAAAACATGACCCCTTAACACATTCTGATTCTCCCAGGTACTTCAAAGGTTCTCTGAAGCATTTTAAGTTTTCTCTGAATCATTCCAGAGGTCTTCTAATAAAGCAAAGAAGCTCAAAACATTGTACTGTCATCCTATTCTAGGAAAGATGATGCTAACAATATGGCAATACTGATTACATTGTTCAGTACTTGGTAAAAAAATATTTTTTTTTCAGATCTTGTTTGAGCCTCATGATAACCCTGCCTAGCAGGCATTAAGGATCTTATTTTCATTTAACAGACAAGAAAATTTAGGCTCAGAGAACTTAGGTAATTTGCCAAAGAGTGGTAGGGCTGGAAATTAAGTCCAAATTCACCCATTGTTTTTCACTATACTCTCTCATGAAGACGATATAAGAGTAGGGATTAAAGGCCCAAAAGAATAGACATAACCACCAGGGCAGTCTGAAAATATTGGTCCCATCTAACTGAATTACCAAATGATTTGACCTCTCTTAAGTTTTCTCATCTCATGGATGGAGGCATTTAATCCTCTGACAAGTCTGCAAGGTAGGAATTGATGAAATAGGATATATAGAATACCTGGCACATAGTAGGCACTCCATAAATGTTAGTTTTCCTTCTCTTGCCCATCTTCCCCTGTAGGATTGTATAATCTAGTCCAGAATTCTATCACACGTCTCCCAGGTTTAATTACAAATTAATATTTGACCAATACCCTTAAGTATTAGTTAGGGTTCTGCAGAGAAGCAGACCAACAGGATATGTTATATATAAATATTAAGAGATTTATTATAGGAATTAACTCATGTGACCATGTGGATTGGCAAGCCACAACCTGAAAATTTCAGAAACGGTAATTCTGAAATCTGGCGCTTCCAAAATATGCAGAGCAGGTCGCAAGCTGAAAACTCCAATGGAGGCAAAGTTGTATTCCCCAGGAGAAGCTGGCTGACTGAAGAAGAGGCAAAATTCTTCTTTCTGACTGCTGAAATCCTCATTTCTGCTCTACTGATTAATTGGATAAGGTGATGCCCCTCATTGCCAAGGACTGTTTACTCTGTTGATTATAGATGCAGTCAAGTGACTATAGCTGCTGCTTCATCTATGAAATGCCCTCACAGTAGCAATCAGGCCAGTGCTTGCTTGACCCAACAACCGGACACCATAAAGCAGCCAAGTTGACACATGAAGTTAACCATCACACTTTATGAGCAGGTACTTCCTATGTGCCTGCCAGATAGAGGTCTCTGCAACTTGATACAGGGTTCAGATCTGTGATCTAGAACAAATCATTTCATCTCCCAGACCCATAGTTTCCTCTTCTGTAAAAATGGAAATAATAAGATCAACTTCACAAGATTATTGAAGCATTCAGTAAAATTATATGTGTGAAATATCTTGGCACAGGGCTGGACACATAGGGTACCTCAGTTTTCGTCCTCCTGAAATTTATACTAGAGTGTCAGGGAATAGGTATCATCTGGTAAATTCCATCTATTAGCATTAAAATTAATCCCTGGGAAATAAATCTTTTAAACAATTTGGGGTACATTTGTCTTTGCATTCAGAGTTATTCTAAAGTAAACATTCTGTTTTGTTGCCTCCTGTCAGTAATCTTAATTAAGGAATCAGTTTTATTAATGCTCAGCAATAATCTTAATTTTAGAATCATAGAGCTAAAGGCATTTTTTAATCCAGCAGTTCTTAAACTTTGAAGTTTTGAGTGTATATGCATTTGAGGATAATAGCTTTTATCAGAGCTAGAGGGATCTGTGACCAAAAAATTGGTAAGAACCTCTAGGCCGTGGGAAAATTAATACCCAGAGATGAGAAGTTATTTAAGCCAAGCCTGAAGGAGCCTTAGAGATTAGCTGTTATTATTTTGAAATCTAGTGCCTTGTCCTTGGTCTGTGATTACTAGGTGGCAGTTCCCTTAGTGGATGACCTGGGAGTAGAGCCCAGATCTCCTGACTTCTGTCCCATACCTTTTCCATTATGTTCATAATACCATTTCACAGTTTTTATGGCACTTCTTTTTCAAAATCCTTTCAAAACCATGATTTCATTTGACGATCATTACTTTGTCTGATAGGCAAGATCAGTGTTAATTTTCCCATAAGTCAGGTAAAGAAACCAAGACTGTGGGAGATAAATAGCTTACTCAGAAGGAACCACTATTTTGGGCTGAGCAAAGAAAAAACTCAGGTCTTCTGACTGCTAGCCTTTGTTCTTCCTACCAGATTTCACTGCCTTTCACTGGTCAGATAAAGCAAAGACTCCATTTGACTGTGGATACATGTTTTCTGTTCTGCCGTGGGCCAAGATGATGGTGGCTTTGCGGTGAGGAAAGTTTTTTTGTTTTGTTTTGTTTTTTCTAAAGACAATATTGAAAATCTTTCTTTTCTCCCATTAGGTATCACAGGGTGGTATCCTATAATTTTTCCAGAGGATGGAGTCATGCCTCATAGTTTGGAGCTCATGCAGAAGATTGTGGGTGGTCTGGAGCTTTCAGTTTCCTTTACCCATCCTGGAGACAGAGAGCGGGTATTGGAAGCTGCCAAGCTATTGGGGTGGAGCTTTGAGAACAGCCTGACAGATCCTGTCAAGATGACCGAAGAGGAGCCAGCCACTGTCACCATCTCTACCCCACGACTCTGGCTGCCCATCCATTGTGTGCTGCTTGCTGGCCAAAAGCACATTCATAAGAACACCTATTGCTATCTCCGCTACAAGCTATATGACCATGAAGGCTTTTGGACCCCTCTCAGGAAGCCTAAGGAATCTACAAACAAAAAACAGGTCGTGGTTGCTTTCAAGGCATCCAAAAGAGCAGAAGTCACCAGGGGTCCATCACTGCTTTGGTACTTCAGGGAGGAGAGGCTAGAGATACAAGTATGGCGGGCATATGGCAATGATAGTGTGGAGAGGCCTTACCAGACAGACAGCTGGATTGGCTCAGCCTACGTGGACCTGTCCAGGCTTGGGGAGAAGTCAGCAAGGACACTAACTGTCAGTGGTAAGTGAGGAGCCAGGCTTAACTCTCGTGCTTTGAGCACCTACTTTGTGTCAAGCACCATGTGAGGCACTTTATTAATCAGCCAAAAGGGTGCTAATGCAAAATACCACATATTGGTTGGTTTTTATAAAGGGTATTTATTTGGGGTAGAAGTCCACAGTTAACAGGCCATAAAGCATAAGTTTCTTCCCTCACCAAAGTCCATTGCCACATGTTGGAGCAAGACAGCTGCCGACATTTGCCAGGTTTCAGGCCTCTTGGGTTCCTCTGTTCCCAGGGCTCCGTTTCTCTCCAGGCTCAGCTCCTTTGTTTCCTCCACAAGGTCAGCTGTAGACTATGAGGTTCTCTAGGCTTTGCCTCCCTCCACAAGGCCAGCTGAAGACTCCCAGGCAAATGGCTCGTCTCTTTTCCTGGGGTCTTCATGACCAAGCTCTCTTACTTCCCAGGGCTCCAGCTCAAGACTCCAACATCAGAACTTCAACATCAAAACTACTCCAACTCTGTCCTTTGCCGTGTCTTTTTATCTTTGAGACCCCACCCACCAATGCCCTAATCATAACTTAATCATGCCCAGATTAACAGACCAGTTTACAAGCATAATCTAATATCTATTTTTGGAATTCATAACTGTATCAAACTGCCAAACTGCTACAGGCACTCTCTCAGACGTTATTTTATTTGTCTTCCCAGCAATCCTGTGAGAACTCAAGCACAAATATCCCTTTTTATTGAGTGATATCAGAGGCAGTATTTAACTTTCCAGATCCTCCATTTCCCTCAGACTTCTCCACATCCCACTATGTTAAGTTTTTTATCCTCAAGGCCTGTACAAAACATGGCATTTGATAAGTTTGTTGAATGAGTAAATCAGTCCGTCCAGTCATCTACCCAACCATCCTACATATTAACATTCTTGAAGATAAGGGTTTAACTATGTTGCTTTTGGGTAACTTAGCTCCTACCATCATTTGCCCTTGTTTTCTGCTTATGATGATCATAATAATTTACATGTTGCATTTAGAAGAAAACAGGTTACTGAAAAATAGCAAAAGACAGGAAAGGTTCCATTTTATCGCCATCTATGAATCAATTCCATTTTCCTGTTTTGAAATGAGTCTTTTCTGGAAAGGAAACTTTGAGATTCTGAAGCTGCTTTATAAATAAAATCTCATTTTAATTTTCAGCAAGCCAGTAAATTTCAAATCCCTGGGTTAAATCTGCCACTTACTGAAGAGTGATCTTAGAGAGGTTCTAAGATACCCCTTCTGAGATTCTGGCACATGAAAAACACTCAACAAATATTAACTCCCTCCTCCTTCCTTCTTGGCCTCCTTCTGCCACCACCTCCTATTTCCCTTCTGACTGATCTTCAGGGCTACTGCCAATTTCCCAGAACTTCTTTAGTTTAGTTAGTAAAACAAGGCTAAATTGAGCACCAGAGAAGCTTTCTGATGCTGAGAAGATCTAAGAGCCCATGGAAATGTAGAAGAGAAGATTTCATCAAATCTTAGATTTACAAGAGGGCCTTCGCATATTAATCTCTTCCACAACAGCCTGCCTGGTAGTCATTTGGCTTTGGCTTCAAATCAGAGACCTCACTACTTTACATTTTCAGAATAGTAGAGTTGAGGTAAAACTGCTAGCATTTGTACCAATTTCAGTATCTTTTGCATATTGGTATATTCAGGCCTATAGGCCTGTCAAAGAAGAGAGGACCACAAGCACTCTCAGGAAGTATTTCCACCAAGAGTGTTCTTGGTTCCCAGCCTTATTCTCCTCCTTCCTCTTGCAGGGGTGTATCCTCTGTTTGGACGAAATGCTTCCAACCTCTCAGGAGCTGCTTTGCGAGTTCATGTGGTTCTATCCTCTCTTTCCCCACACCCTGGACCCACTCGTGAACCCGATTCCATGGACCTCAGCAGCCACAGTGAGGATGAGCCTCTTTCCAGAAGAGATGAGATCCAGCTCTCTCCCCCTCAGGGCAACCAGAAGTCTCCTCCTGCCCAGGTCCCCTGCCACAGCACCACAGCTGAAGCCTCCTCACCCCAGGAGGGCCCTACTGAGTTGGCTGGAACGTTTACAGTCAGTATACTGGTAGAAAGAGCAATGCACTTAAGCTTGAAAGGTAAGCTCTGCTTACTTATATCTAAGAACATATGTCTGACAACTCTGGATATTCTGTTTATTCTGTTTTCAATAATATTTCAAATCATGGCAATATCTATAAGAACTGTTAAATCACCTTAATAATTATTACTTTTCACAAGCCTGATAGTGTTAGCAACTTGAAAGCTTTTCTGAGCTTACTGTGGACCTTATCAATTATCCTAATTTTGAATATATCATAAATTCCCCAGTCCAGAAACTTGAGTATCAACAGAGATCCTTCTCTTTCCCTTATCTACCATCAAATCATCAGGTCCATTTGATTGTTCTCACTCTTAAATTTCTCTCAGATCTCTTTCTTCTTTTCCATCCCCACCAATCCAGGCCCTCTTCCTTATGTACCTACAACCAGGGGTTCTTAAAACTGGGTCCATAAACCCCCAAAGGGTCCATGGATAAAACTCCAGAGTCAGTGAACTTAGATCGGAAAATAATTACATCTTTATTTTTATTAGCCCCTACTTGAAATTTAACGTTTCCTCCATTATAAATGTAGCAATAAACCCTTGTAATACTTTTTTTTACTTTATTTTGTACATTTAATGATTGAAAATATAAACAATTAAAAACTAAAAAGTAAACACAAATGAATAAATATATGCATTTCTCAATTAAATGTAATGGATACATATAAAAAAATTTTTGAATCAAACAATATGTTACACAATATATTTGGTTCATAGTAACACATTCATACAGTATTTGTCCTTTTGTGTCTGGCTTGCTTCACTCAACATAATGTCCTCCAGGTTCATCCATGTTGTCATATGCGTTACGACTTCATTTCTTCTTACAGCTGCATAATATTCCATCATGTGAATAGACCACAGTTTGTTTATCCATTCATCTGTTGATGGACACCTGGGTTGTTTCCAACTTTTGGTAACAGTACCAGAGTTATTGCAGATATCTTGGAATATCATTTATACCCATCATTACTTTGAATTAACAGTAGTTACTAAACTTATGGTTAGATCTTACTATGTGTTAATAAAGCATATAGATTACTGTATCACAAAGTTTTTAGTGTTTTGATAACCATATGTCAATGTATTAGATTTCTTTGTAATCTATGTATTTTACATTATGCATTAATTTTTTTTTTATTAGAGCAGTTATAGATTTACAGAAAAATAGTTTTAAACTGCTTACAAATACTATTTTTTTTTTTTTTTTTTTTTTTTAGATTTTATTTATTTATTCATTTATCCCCCCCTTGCTGCTTGTGCTCACTGGGTCAGCTAACCGCGCCGGGTTCGGTTCCTCCCATATGGTAAACGGGAGCCCTACTGATTGAGCCACAGCCGCTTCCCTACAAATACTATTTTAAGAAGAGGCCCATGGATCTCACCAGACTACCAAGGGAGTCCTTGCCACAAATAACCCTTGCCCTACCTTCATTTAGTCTTGTAATCTCTCCTAAATTTTTCCCTTTGACAGCACCCTTCTGAGGGCTTCCCTGATCTAAAGGCCTCCCTCCCATTTGCTCTCCTAGCACTTTTGCACTCTTAAACATAACATATATCACACAGTATTGAAATTGTTTGCATGGTTTTCTTCTCTAATAGATTTGAGCTGTTTGAGAGCAGAGACCTTATTCATTCATTTGTTCATGCATTCATTCAGCAACAAAATTCATGTCTCATTTGCTGTGTGCCGGACATTGTCCTTGGTTCTGGGACTGTAGCAATGAACAAAATAGCCAAATACCTTGCTCTTGTGGTGCTTACATTCTAGTAGGAATATATTGAATTCTGTATCCCCAGCCAATAAATGTGTGTATGTAACTTTGAGCAAGTTATTGTTTCTCTATCTTGAAATCCCCATCTGTAAACAGCTGTGATGAATGGCTGAGATGTGTGATGGCTATGAAAGCCAAACAACCGTAGTCTTATGAACCTAGAAGGTGTGAGTATACGCCATTTTTTAAATTTATTTACTGCCCCCCTCCCCTGCCCCCCAGATGGTTCTCTTGTCTTGTCTGCTGCTCAGTATTACTCACCTTCTCCAGGAGGCCCGGGGAACTGAACCCGGGACCTCCCACATGAGAGGCGAGTGCCCAACGGCCTGAGCCATATCCACTCCCTGCGAGCTGTGGCATCTGCTGGCTTGTGGCATCTGCTCATTTAGGTGTCTGCTTATTGCAAGGGTGCAGCATCTGCTTGTTGCGGCAGGTGCGGCATCTAGTTCGTGGCAGTGGGTGCAACGTCTGCTCCCACTGTCTTCTTTAGGAGGCACTGAGACCCAAACCCAAGAACTTCTGTATGGTAGGCGGGTGCCCACCTGGTTGAGCCACATCTAAGCTCCATCATCTCTGTTTTGGCTTCTATCAGACTATGCTGTGTGTCCTTATTGTTTTGGTACAGAAACAAAACTAATGTTCATAGTAACTGTTGTTTAGCTTTCATTCCTGTCTCCCTGCCACCACCATCACCTAAAGCCATTACTCCTAGAATTTTAAGCTTCAGAGACTTTGAAATATTTTATTTCAGGACAAAATCTTCCCTAAGCACAGTCTTGCTTTGCTGTATTAGAGATACCAAGAGCCCATCTGAGTCACAAAATTGGGATGCAGTCTGTGCTCTTCAACTGCCCCCTACCCAAGCCATCCAATCTTGACAAGTCTGATATATGAAAACTGAATTTTTATAGTAAGAATAAAATCAATAGATGATTGGGTTTAAGAAAAGTACAAAAAAAGCTTCTTTCATTTTTTCAAGGATTCATTTTTTGTTGCATTGATAATAAAATTTAATATACAAACTATGATATACCTTCCATTTTAGGAGGATCCCCTTGCATTGCAAAAAGCAAAAATACTTGTAACTTTTCAATTAGACAGCAAATTATGTTTTTTAAATACGACTTAGCAAGGTAATTTGACAATAATGTATTGAGTATTTTCTGTGTGCCAGGTTCTATTCTAGTTTTTAGACATTGATTATCTTGTTTAATCCTTACTGCAAGTGGGATTATAGTATAATAGGTTACAGTACATACTCATTTTACAAATGAGGAAACTGAGGCTCAAAAAGGTAAAATGACCTGAAGTTATATCATTAATAAGCTACAGAACCAGAATTTGAATCCAGCAATTTCTGGATCCAAAGTCCATGCTCTTTCCTCTATACTGTTTTGCCTCTCAGGTACTACATATAACTATGTTTACCAATTACCCTGTCTACACTCTGTGTTTACCAGTCAGTTGAGCGCAGGTTGGGTATACTGTGGGAATGGTAGTTCATTTCAGCAAGTGCCAGGCACAGAAGATGCAGAGAAAATGACATAGTCTCTGTCTTCCAGGAGCTGCTTACCCAGTTTAGAGGATTAGTATTTACACAGTAATGATATACAAGGCAGAATGTGCTGAAGGCCAAAAGAATAATACAATATCTAGTGTTTAGAAGGTTTAGAAAACTGAGAAATTGGATCTTCCTAGGAAATTGGGAGAACTTTTTAGACTGAGTAGGATTTCAGAAAGGTTGGAATGAAATTTCAGGAGGATGTTTCAACTTGAACAAAGGCATTGGAGAGGGAAAAGTATGTGTCCTGGGCTTGCTCAGAGAGAGGTGGATAATAGTTGATCCAGCTTTGCTGGAACTCATGGTCCTCGTGGTCATTGCAAGGGACCTATAAGAAATCATGAAAAGATAAAGAAGAAAATTGCTGAGCAACAGCAAGGCCTGCCTACAACTAATTGACATAATTTTAGAGTATCCTTGGATGGCACAGTGGTAGCTTTTGTCTAGCACTGCTTGGCTTCCTTTTCCTTCCAGTATAACAAATGACAAGCTACTTCCTGTACCTGTGCTCATGTACCTTTTTTAGCCAGGATTCCTTTATCCCTTTCCCAGGTACCAAAATCTACCCATCAGTATGCTCTTCCCTTCATTCACTCTGTTCCAGCCACACTGGACTCTGCTTTTTCTTTTTTTTTTTTTTTTTTTTTTAAAAGATCTTATTTATTTATTTGTTTATCCCCCCCTTGCTGCTTGTGCTCGCTGGGTCAGCTAACCACGCCGTGCGGGCGGGCTTGCCTTCACCAGGAGGCCCCGGGAACCGAACCCGGGGCCTCCCATATGGTAAACAGGAGCCCTACTGATTGAGCCACAGCCGCTTCCCTGCTTTTTCTTGAATGCATAGGCAATGACCTACCTCAGAGCCTTTAAATTTGATATTCCCCTTGCTTAAAATACTCCTCACTTCTGTTAGGTCTTTACTGAAAAGTCACCTTGTCTCAGTGAGACCTTCCTTGGCCATCTCATCTAAAATTGAAGCTCCTTCCCAACATTTTCTAAACCCCTTTCCTGCTTTATTTTTTTCTATATCTTTTAGCAGTGTATTTTATTTTCTCCCTTTCCTAGAAAAATAAAAGTCCTACAGAGGCAGGGAATTTTTTTTGTTTTATTATATTTACTGACAAATTCCCAGCCTAGAATTGCACCTGGCACTTAATAAGCAGTAAATACTTGTTAAATGAGGAAGTGGGTGAATCTGAGAACTTAATACCTTCTGTACTTTTCTCCTTTGCTTTTTACAGGAAGGTTGCTTGTGTAGAATTTAATATAGGATAAAAATAACAGGGATTAATAGATTCATTCAACAAATACTTATTAAACTTCCACTGTTTCAAAGACAGGGTATAGGATCATGGCCTCTTATACAGAAAGTTTGTTACCTTTTTTCCATTCTCACTGCCACCTTGATGTTCAGGCTCAGAACTTAGACTAATGTAATAGACTTCTCAATGGCTCATGTGTCAGTCAGGCACTGTGCTGGGCCCTGACATTACACAATGCTCATCATCTCTCTGAAATGTACCTTCCAAATTATGATACAAGGAAAAGGGTTCTGGAATAGGAGTCAGGAAATCTGGGTTCTGGCTTTAGCTGAGCTGTTAGCTTGCTTTGTGACTTTGGGCAAACCCATTTCTCTTTTCCTCAGCTAATTCTCCATCACTCATATTTTTAAAATGGGAAGCCAAGGGCAGCATGTGCCACTCTGCGAGTCAGCTACAACTTGCGGAGCTACTGCAAAAATCATGGAGATGCTTCCTTAGTACCCATGCTGGCTTACCTCCTGCCTTCACCAGAGTTCTCAGTCCGTGTCCATCCCTCATATGCATTGGAAGCTTCTTCCTTTTTTTTTTTTTTTTTTTAACCGGGAGGTCCTAGGGATCGAACCCAGGTCCCTCCATATGGGAGATGGACACCCAACCATTTGAGCCACATCCATCCCCCATTGATTTGTGTTTGTTTGTTTGTTTGTTTGTTTTTTATTTTACTGGCAGGTCCTGGGGATCGAACCCAGGTCCCTCCATATGGGAGACAGATGCCCAACCATTTGAGCCACATCCGCCCCCCTGGAAGCTTCTTCCTTGAGGAAGGAAGTGAGTGGTTCCTTAGTGCAGAGCTACCTGCAGAGGACTCAAAAAAAGCAGCTTTGAAACTTTCTGTGGTCCTGGTTCTGAAAATAAAAGAATGTTTTGGACACTTTAGTTAGAAAAATCTCTGGGGAACCTTCCTTAAAAATTAATTTCAATACTCTTAGGATGTATGCACTATATTATTAGACAAGACAGGTGCCTCTAGCCTTGTTTTACAAATGAGACAACTGAGGACCACAGAGATAAAGTGATTATATCAGTTATACCTCAGTAAAAAAACAAAACCACCTTCAGTATCAGCAGCTTCCAGAGGCTGTCTTTGACCAATCCAGGCAGGGTTAGGTGCCTCTTTGGGTTCCCAAAGCCTCCTATGTATTTTTTTTTCCCCTATGTATTTTAATTATCTGTTTGTGTGTGTCTTCCCCAGAGCAAGAATCCAATCTGACTAATCTCACACAGGACTCAACACAAGAGTCAGTTAATGTTAGCTTAATAGAACTGAACTAAATTTTTATTAATATACAAATTGAGCATTGCTTGAGGGGAAAGCTTCCATCCATTCAATCCAGGCCATATGGGAAGCTTATGTGTTAGCCAGGAAGAACTATTAAGAACTATCGCATTAAAAAAAAGATTTATAGGGGAGTAAGACATGGACTATAGTTAGTAGTAATTCTTTGACGATGCTCCTTCATAATTTGTTAACAAATGTTTAACAACATTTTGTGGTGGGGTGATGTGTGGGAGCCCTGTATGATGTTATGCATTTTGTTCCGTAAGTTCACAATGTTTACGGAACACTTATAGTTTATGTATGTTCATGTATGAATGTATGAATGATATGCTTCAATAAATTGTTTTTAATAAAAAAATAAAAAAACTATTGCAATGGAAAAACCCTGGAGTAGGAGTCAAGAAACCTAGCTGGTTCTTCCAAATACTAGTGAATCAGGTGTGTGACTTAGGCAAACCGACTTTGCTCTCTGGTCCTCAGTTGGCTTATTTATAAAATAGGAATAGAGACACTTGTATAATTTTCAGGGATGTCATCAGCACAAGTTTAGTGTGTAAGAAATCAGTTTACAAGCCATAAAGTATTACTCAAATATAAAATGTTATTTTAATCTCATTGGCACAATTATATGCCTTTCTTGATGTACAAAACTACTTTCCAAACTTAGGTAAACACAGGAACTTCCACAAAAAGTCTTGAAGTGGGAAAGGTGGTTTATCTCCAGTCAGGTACAATGGCTATTTTCTGGGCTGCCTCCAGCAGTATTTCAGATTTTGACTTTTTCCAGAAATATAACAGGCCCAGCTGAATTTCCACCCATAAAGGGAAAGCCAGAAACACCTGATAGACTGTTCTCCCAAGCTGATTTCTTTATCACCTGCCTTTTGGGCTCAAAGGAGTGTTTCTGTTCAAGAAGATAAGGAACAATTTTCCTCCAAATTTAAAATCATAGTTTTGTCTCAAGGCCTTCTGCAAATAACAGCTTCACATATAACAAACCTCATAGGGAAGGGAGCATGGTATGAAAGAGGGATCTGAACAGTTCTCTTCTGTTAATATCATCTAGAACAGGGGTTCTTAACCTTTTTTGTTCCACAGACCCCTTTGCAAGTCAGGTGAAATAAATACTACTGTAATTTATTTATTGCCTATATTCATAAGTGAAGGAACTGCTAAATTTCAGTTAGAGGTCAGAGAAAATAAAGATAAGTTGATTCTTTTCAATTCAAGCTCACGGACACCCTGAAATTAAGGGGTCCGTGGACCCCTGTTTAAAAACCCCTGATCTAAAATCAGGGAATTTTATTGTTGCATGTGATTTGAGAGCACATTTTTCAGTTGAGGGAACAGAGGTCCAGAGAGCCAGAATCATACTAAATCAATGGCAGTGTGCCCTGGACCCTAGGTGTCCTGCCTCTCGGAACAGCAATTGGTCATCCTGCTGATCTCTCTCAGAACCTTCAAGAGCAGAAGTTGCCATACTCTGCTGGTATTCATTGCAAGCAGACAAGATATCTTCTCTCTCTTTTCCAACGCTGGCAACTCTCAGCAGATGAAGGACAATGGAGAGTCCACAATCCTGTAAGAAGGGCCTTGAGCGCACTCAGTGCCAAACCCAGGCCCTATATAAAAAATTCAAAGGAGTCAAGCATCAGCTCTTCATTCAAAGAGCTCTCAGTCTAGCAAGGGAAACAAAAGTGCACAGATTATTATAGAATACTATGGTAACTGCTGTGATAAAGGCAGATTAATCCTCCCTATTTATGACATTCTGTTGGAAAAAAATCAGTTGAGAATCTTCAGACTTACTAAGGGAAGTGTGTGTGCATGTGTGTGTGTGGGGGGGAGAGAGATGAAACCTTTATCAGGAAAAGTCCAATTGTAGGAAACAGAAACCACTCCAGCCATTTTAAGCAGAAAGGAGTTTTATAGAGAATATTAAGTACTTCAAGTCACTGGAAGTGCTAGAAGAGTGCGCTCTAGACTAAGCTCTCAGGAGGGAGCCTCTTTTAAGCCAGAATACAATGTCAGAGCTACAATCCAAGGATACCACTGTCATTACCACAGGGCCTTCTGGCACCCAACCAGATAGGAACCAGTCACTGGAGAGGAAAACTCAATGCCTCTATACTCATCCTTGCTTAGTAAGAAAAACAGAAGGAATAAGAAGATATCCTCTGCCTTGAGTCTACATTCCAAATCTTTTGTGAGGGCATCTGAATGGTAGAGGCCAATTTGCATCCATATTCTTAGCTATAAATAAGTCTGGGAAATGTAGTTTTTACCTTCAAACCGACATAACTAGTAGGTGGGGGTAGATGCTGGACAAGTCAATTCGTATTACTACTTAGTTTCATATAAATAAAACTTTTAAGAAGAGAGCTTACTATATTAAGTTACAATGAACATTATACTCTCTACATTTGTAATGATGATTACTATATTATTAATTTCCATTAACTGTTCTCTGCTTACAGAATTTTATTAGAATTGTCTTTCCCACTCTTTCAAAAATTTGCTTATAAACTGATTTTGCCATATTGTAGCCAAGACTTTATAAATTATTTTCCTCATTAAGTTCTCTATACCTCTAGTGTTTTTCTGATTCTGAGACTCTTCTGTGTCCTGGCTCAGTCTTTCTCCAGATCCTGCTTTATTGGCAACTCTTGCACATGCCTCAGTTCCCTCCTGCCTTGCAGATACCAGCAGATTGTACTTCTTCTTCCTCCTCTTCAGTTCTCTTCTCATTTCCAGTTTCTTTCTTTACTATTTATCCCCAGCAAGAGGAACTAAAAATTGTAGTGCTTTCTGGTCTGGTTGTGTACCCTGAGGTGCTAGAAGTCACATATTAAATAACATAAGTCAATTTTGACCAAGATTTGAGGACAAAAGTATTGTTTTTAATTTAAGCAAATATGGCTGTTTTATGGAATATAATATAAAATCGTCATGAATTTTTAAGATAAAATATCAGAATTTTTAAGATGTCATGTTTATTGTATCTGTTACAAGGCAAGTGGGAACTCCCACACTCTAGAGTTTGTTTACTGTTCTCTAGGTTACTATTACATTGGGGGGGGGATTTGAAAAGAATTGATCTACTCACATTTAAATTCTTGTGTTGAGGAAAATATATCAAAACAAAGCTACAAGTACTTCTGTTTTCCAATAAATTTCTTTAAAAGAAATTTAAAGTTGGAGAGATCTAGCTTCTCAGTGATGAT
Source organism: Tolypeutes matacus (assembly GCA_026826555.1). Classification (NCBI taxonomy): domain Eukaryota; kingdom Metazoa; phylum Chordata; class Mammalia; order Cingulata; family Chlamyphoridae; genus Tolypeutes; species Tolypeutes matacus. The sequence goes on along the minus strand of JAKSZT010031676.1, from coordinate 3,106,565 downwards.
TCTCCCTGGAGTCAAGAGAGGCTTCCTAGATGGTGCTAGAATCTATCTTCTAAAGGCTACTTAATAATGTAAATACTTCTTGTAGAAGAGAGTAAAATCAGTAGTTCCTGAGTATGAATTCATTCATCAGATTTCTATTTCTCCACGAGGAGTAGTAGTTACTGAAAGGAACAACCAAGTAGAGAAAGAGCATGGTGGATCCCCAAAGATGAACTTCACCTACAGGGTGTAGTGGGAGTGTGGATTTGGGAAACCTTGAACTAGACAGGTAGAAGGAAGACAAACCAGTTACAATCCACAAACAGAATTTGTTCCTATAGATCAAATAAATTAGGTTTAAAATACACTTTTCCCCCCTCTCCTCCCTTCCCCTTTCCCCTCCTCTCCCTCTACCTCCCCCTCCCTTTTCCATTTGTAATCCTTAGATTCATAGCATTTTAGGGCTGAAAGGGATTTTATGGAACTATAGAGACTATAATTATATAGAGTTTCTTATCCAGTGCTATTCAAAAGAGCTCTCTACTATGGTAGAAATGTTCTGAATCTTCACTGCCCAGTATAGTAATCACTAGCCACATGTGGCTATTGAACACTTGAAATGTGATTAGTGCAACTAAAGAACTAAGTTTTTTATTTAATTTTATTTTAACTAATTTAAAGTTATATAACCACATGTGGCTAGTGGTTATCGTATTAGACAGCTCAGACCAGTATCAAGCCAGCCATCTTCATAAATGACTTGACTGAGTCTCCCACATTGGAAACCTGATGTAAAAATTAACATTATATGTCATCACGACACACTACCATTGTTTTACAGTCATTATCTCAGTAGTAGAGGCGATACAGGAGATGGCATAGAGCATGGACTCTGGAGCCAGCATGCTTGAATTTGACTCAATTCACCATTTAATTCCTCTATTTAATAAATGTGGATATTGAGCAACTAATACAATCTCTCTATATGCATTTTCTCATCTACATAATGGGAAATAATACCAATCTCACAAGGTTATTATAAGAATTAAATGAGTTAATATATGTGAAGTACTTAGAACAATGCCTGGCACACATTAAATGATATATATGTTACCTACTAATATTATTTATTTTTAATCCTTACAACATCTTAGGATGTGTAAGTATAATATGTCGTATTTTACAATTAAAGAAGCTGTGGCCTAGATAGTCCTTGCCCAAGGTCCCACAGAATATATGTGGCAGAGCTGACAATTGACCATTTGAATCTAAGTCCAGGACTCCTTGAAGTACAGTTCTATCTTTTGCTTCTCAATCTGGTATTTTCCATCATTGCACAAAGTGTAAGGTAGACAGAAAAGAGTTCAATGATGGGAGAAGTCACTTCTTACTGGGTAATATTTATGAACTGGATATTGAAAGAACAGTTGCAGTACCAGAAAGGTCACTGGAATCACTCAAGCAAAGACCCAAAGATAGAAGCGGGCTGGGAATGACCCTGCTTGCACATGTATAACAAGGGTCCTCCAGCACATTCTTTTCTGGTACCTTAACATGCAGTCACTTCACTCTGTTCTATTTCAGGAACCCCCCTGACAGAGCGGAAAGTATCGATACCCAGTAGTTGTGTATCTTTTGCAACAGCCGACGGGCCATCTCCTGTATACACCCAAGTAATTGAAAACACAGATTCCCCCATCTGGAATTTTCAACAGCAATCAAGGTTTGTATTTTCTGATGTGCCCTCACTCTTCATGGAAAGCCTTTTGTTCCATGAGAACAACTGAAGGCAAGGAATATAAGAAACACAACAATATTTGAGCAGACTTGGAAAATGCTTTCCTTATCCAAGCAGGAATTTTATCCTAGTGCTTATGAATTCACAGCTACTAGTGGTTTGGAGGTTTTGTTGTTGTGTTTTTAACTCTGCTCAGTATAGCTCAAAAATTATTTAATAAGGACCTCTTATATGCCCAGTTCTGTTCTAAGACCTGGAGAATTAAAGATGATTAAGATAGCCCTTGCTTTTGAGGAGTCATGGTCTACCTGGGAAGAAAGACAAGTAAAAAATTACAGTAGAATATGAACATGCTATAACAGAAGTAAAAAGGATGCTACAGAGCTTTGAAAAAGTTTATTTAGGCCAATCTGGGGGTTCAAGGAAGGCTTCATAAATAAGACACCTCAGCTAAATATTGAAGAATATATACAAGTTATCTAGATGAAGACGGGTAGGAAGGGTATTCCAGGCACAGAGAACTAATCTCAGGAAAGGCTGTGGATTATCCATCTTTGGAAAAGACTCCTGAGCAGTAAAAAGATCCTGAGCTTTAGAACCAGAGAGACTTGGCCTCCAACACCTTATCTATCTTTTATTAGCTGTGTGAACAAGTTATGTAACATCTCTGAGCCTCAGATTCATCGTCTGTAGACTGAAGATAATTTTTTCAGGATTGTTGTGGGTTCTAAATTAGATGACATTTAGAAAAATTACCTCATGATATATAATAGATAAAAAACAAATGTTAGATCTTTTTTGGAAAGCTCAAAAAATAGGAGGTGGTTTCCTGTCAGTTATGTTGTAGCATCGCTCAGAGGTAAGAAGCTGGCATAGAAGACCAGTTTAATTCTTGTCTGCTAACACAAATCACCACAGTATGTCTGAACTGCTATTTTCTTATACTGTTTGAATATTTGAGTCTCAGCAGTTGTTCACATGTTCAGTGTTTTGTAATTTGAGAAGTTGGCATGAGTCAGCAGCTAGAACTGCAGTGAAAACTCAGTATTATCTAGGTGAGCTTCTGAAATTATAAAAATTCCAACCATACTGTCCAGGGTACTTTATCTAAAATATCAAATCTTCCCCAAAAGGCAGAAGACCAGAGAGCTGAACTTCTGAATGAAGTTGTTTTTTTTTCCATTCAGAATCCAGTTTTACAAACTTTATTAAGGGACATTAGCAGTCTCCTAGTTTCATCCTCTCATTTTAGAGTTCAGACTGTGTGGCTCAGAAAGTTATGTAGTCTTTGTGTAACATAGGCAGGATTTGAAGAATAATAGTTTTGTATACAAATTCCTTATCACAAAATTGCTTCATTTGATCATCCTAGAAACCTTGCAAGTTAAAAAAAATATTACCCCATTTAACAGGTGAGAAAATCAGAGCTCTAAGAGGCTACTTATATGCCCAGCTAATAATAGGAGAGCTGGAATTCAGAGGTGGGTCTTTTGACCCCTAGCTAAAATTTGAATCTCTTGACGTACTTTTTTCACTTTAGCACATTGCCTCTCATTTAAAATAGGTTCTCTTCAGTTCCCCAGTGGTGCTGGGAAAGAGCTGTAGGAGATTGTACTTTGTTTTCCCTGGATCTCCATCTTGCTCACCTGGAGCAATGGGATCTGATTTGGAATTTCCCAAATCTTTGTAGTTTTAAATTATATAACTCACTGCATAAAATGTATTAGGTGTGCTCAATGAATCCCACGTTGATTTCTTTGTCTGGAATGAAAGTTGGACCCTTTCTTATTTTGGTGCCTGGCCTCTGCACAGTGTTGCTTTAGAGTCAGAAAAGCCAGGGTTCAAATCCTAGCCCTGCTACTTCCTAGCTCTTATGTGACCTTGATCAAATCACTCACCAGTCTAGGTTCAGCTTCATCATCTGTAAAATAGGGACAATAATCCAATAATGACCGTGTCATAGGTTTTGTGGTGATTAAATGTATATGAAACGCCTGGTACCATGTCTGACCCAAGATAGGCACTCAATAAATGTTCTTTTTCCCCTCGTCTTCCATTCTCACTACTCCCCACCCATGGCATGAGAAGAATCCACACCCTTTCCTGTATTACTGTTCATTACATGTTAAGGAGATCCATTTCCACACTCCCTCCCCTGTTTCAGAGAAACAGTGTTTGAATATGGCAGATACTATGGGGGGTGGGAGTGGTACTGAGTCAGGGGAATCTGTTTTCAGGTCTTTGCAAATTGCTTTAGCTCTCAGTTTCTATCCCCTCATTTTAACTGTGAAGATAATATATCCTAGAGGATGGGCATGAAGATAAAATGGAATAGTGTTTGGGGAGGTGCTTTGCAAATGGTAAGATATTCTTCAAATGTAAGTTTCATACTAGAGAAGCTTCCTTTACAGTTAATTTATGGTAGTGTTTTTTCTTAATAGGCTACCAAAAGAACTTCTTCTGGATCCACAGCAAACGCTGGTCTTCAAAGTTTGGCATAAAGGAGGTATGCACCCTGTTCCGTGATTATTTAGTTCCATGAATATATATCTGATTGTGAAAATAAGTTCATATCCTGTTGACAGTTTGCTAAACCTTTCCCTTTTTTGAGCAACTGAAACCACGGCACTGATGGTATTAGGTATGCATATATGTCAGAGGGTAATCTCACAGAAATGTGCTTCTTTAGAGATCATATCATTTGACTCTTATCTTCCTATTCTTCTCTTTTTAAATTACTCTGGAGATTGTCAAGACCAGAGTTTGCTTCAATTCAGCAAACACTTACTTTAGCAAGAAAAAAAGAACAAGCTTGTTGGGAATCTGTCCTTCAGAAATAAAACCAGCAGCAGGTAAAGAAGAAGAAGAAGAAAAAAGAACAAGCTTTGGTCTTGTGCAGACCTAGGTTCAAATCTTGGCTCTGCCATTTATTAACTGTGTGACCTGAGGTAAATCACGTTACCTCTTTGAGCCTTTATTTTCTTATTTATAAAATTATGATAATAGTACCTTCCCTGTGGGGTTTTTGTAAATATTAGTGATAATATATACGTAAAGTGCTTGACAGATAATTGGTGCTTAGTAAGTGAGGCTATTTTTATTATTATGCCTACTATGTGTCAGGCACTATGTGCTAGACCTGTAGGGTATAGTAAGAAATAAAATATAGTCCCTACCCTCCAGGTTTATAGAGTCCTATAAGAGCCTGTTGTAAATGGAGGTGGAGGGAAAAGCCTAGACCAAACTGACACCGTTCACCTAGTTCTGTCATCTCAGTGTAGATATGTATCTCTCTTTCCTTAATTCCATCCTTTCCACACAGAATCAGCAAATCTATTAGAAAAGGTACTCAAACAAGACAGAGCTGCTTTCAATATGAGTTTTGAGTTCCTGCTATGTGCTAGGGATACAGAGGTGAAATACAGACATGATCCCCATCCTCACAGAGCTTTACAGTCTAGTAGGAAATACAGACAATTACAATATAGTATGATTAGACAAATACAGGGTGCTCTGGTAGGGATCCTCCAACCCAGACTTAGGATGTCAGGGAAGGCTTCCTGGAGCATACCTCACTGAGAAATCAGGGGGTGGGATATAGTCATAGGGAACGGCAAATACAAAAACCTGGAATAAGGACGGGGTACGAAGGAAGTTCAGACTAACTAGAACATAAACTGCAAAGGGGGAACGGTGAGTTGTCCTGCTAAATCTACTGTCAAATTTAACACTTTAAGGCCACTGTTTTTTTTCTCAATGATCTCTTAACCAGAGGTCTCCTCAAGTATGTTTAGGATATGGTGTGCTCACGTTAGGCAGAACCCTCAAAGTGAGGTTACCCAAAGTTACATTATATCAAAGACAGGTTACATGTCCAATAGCCAAATAAAATAAGGTTAGTTTTCTTTGCAAAGCTAAAATAAATCTTTAGAGTGTAAATTAATGGTTCTAGTCATCACTCTTCACTCCCAGTGAGTAAGAATTACTTGACCCCTGCCTTGGAACACAGCTTCAAGCAGTCATAGAACCAAAGACTATCCAAGTTGAAGGGGGTCTTAAATCTTAAATAGATGAGACTTGAGACTCAGGGAGTTAGACTAATGTGTTCAAGTCAAAGCCAGGCTCAGATTACTCCTCTTGAAAATTTGTATTCCTTGATTTATTTAGCAATTTGAAAATCTGTAGTGTATGTCAATGTTTCATAGATTTGGCCTTTGCTATTCAGTATAAGGAATGGAATCTATTAAAAAAAAGGAACTTGTGTAATGATAAGAGCCTTATTGTACCCAGCTGTTTTCATGTCAGAAATTAAGAACAAGGAGCAAAAATCTGAAAACTAAAAGGTCATTGCATGGTACTTTGTCCAATCAAGAAGACATCTTCCAGGCATTAAGAGCAGCCCCTTCACCATGTAGAAGAGAAGCTGAGCCCAAGTTAATTTTATACCCTGTACTAGTTTTATAATCTGTGTCACTTTTGCTCTTAATTAGATATAATATACATATGTTATAGAAAAATCTGGAAAACACAGGTGAGTATAAATAGGAAAATGCAAATCCCTCCTAATTCCAAGGGTGGTGGTTTTGTAAATGATATTTTTCAAGATCCACTTCCCTGAGAAAAATCATTGGGACATGATAGCTTAGAGAAAAGAACAAGTGTTCTTAAGTTTAAGGGGTATTGTTCAGTGGCATGTTTCAAGAGGATAGAACTTGAACCTGTCAGCTTTTCCTTGCCATACAGAAAGGGAATTTGTAATAGCCAAAGCAGGTTGTGGTCACCAGTCTCTCTCACCCCCATTAGCTGTCTTCTCTGTTGGCTCTTAAATCACTGAACTCCCCCAACTGAATCAAATTCTCTATGTGCTGCCTCTAATCTTAATGGAAGGACATGTCCAGCCGCACTGCCCAGTTCTTCTCTTTTCCCATACAGATGAAGAGAGGGTAATTGGCTTTGCCTCCGTGGACCTCTCCCCACTTCTCTCTGGCTTCCAGTTTGTCTGCGGCTGGTACAACATCACGGACTTTAGTGGAGAGTGTCAGGGGCAGATAAAAGTTGCTATCTCCCCTTTGGAGAGTTTGTTGCATTTCAAAGAAGAAAGGCAAGCAAGACGTGGAGTAGAGACCCCAGGATCACTGGTATGTATCCTGATTCAGTTCATACCCCTATAACCAGTAAGGGTTCTACTGAACAAAACCTATAGGAAGATCTTTTACACATTTGGTTGCTTTACAGCTTACAGAACACATTATATATTTGTGTCTTGTAACCTACCTCATGAAATAGACAAGGCAGTATTCTTATCCCTGTTTTAGAGTTGAAGAAACTGAGATTCAGAAGCTACTAACTCGGGAAGCGGCTGTGGCTCAATCAGTAGGGCTCCCGTTTACCATATGGGGGGCCCCGGGTTCGGTTCCCGGGGCCTCCTGGTGGGGGCGGGCCCGCCCGCACGGCGTGGTTGGCTGACCCAGCGAGCACGAGCAGCAAGGGGGGGATAAATGAATAAATAAAAAAAAATAAAATCTTTAAAAACAAAAAAAAAAAAAAAGAAGCTACTAACTCAGTGCCACTCAGCTAGAAAATAAGAGGGGCCAAATCTGCTTCTAAATCAAGTTGTTTATAATCGATGAGTGGAGGATAGGCACATGAACAAATAAGTCAATGAAATAATATGATAAGTACTAAAGAAAGTATAAATCCACAGAGAACAGGGGAGAAAATGACACCAAATGAGAGGTGTCAACAGAATTTTGGAAAGCAAATAGACAAGGGATAAATGAGTTAAGACTACAAAAAGCTGGCACCTGACTGCCTGCTATGGGGGAAGCCATAAAGATATAAGCCTACATTTGAAACAATACTAAAAGGTTCAGGAATTGAGAGATAATTGGTGTTTCTGAAGGTGAGGGGGTACAATTGTATGAAAGACTCTCTAGATTCCCTGAAACAGCATTCTGGACTCAGGTATATCAACCTCAATCAGTAGGAGTAGAGCTAAGATCTTAAAATAGAGGGATTAAATGAAAGTCTGTATACTAAATGGTGATGTACTCTTCCATCAACCCCCACGCTGCCACCTCATCTTTCAACACCCAAACTTTTGGCAACCAGACTTATATTTCCCAGGCAAGAGATTAGAGGAGTTTTCTTTGGGGAAACTAATCATAAAAGATACTGTCACATAGGGTTTTCCACATGAAACAGCTAATTCTCTTCCCCCATCATCCTATGGAGAAGACTTCTAGTCATCAAACTCTGCCCAAACACACTAATCTTTCAGGTAGCTCTTTTTGATAAAATTTTCTTAAATACAAACAAATGACAAACAACAGACAGTTTTAAAAGCCTCTAATATCTGAGATGGAGACCTAAATAATCAGATAAAATTTGTCCATTTCCCTCCCCCCCAAAATCTAATTTTATCAGAGAGATAAGGGAAAATTTAGTGCATCCATGAAACAAGAATAGGATGCTATAAAAAAGGAACACTCAGAGCAAGAAAGAACTATTGGAAATCAAAAATATTATTGCAAAACAGAAATTTCAGTGCTAAGGTTGGAAGCTAAAAAGTTGAAGAACACTCCTAGAAAATAGACTGAAAGAAGTAGATGGGAAAGAACAGAAGAAACTTAGAGGAAATTATATTCTCCAATCCACTCATCTTGCAATTGAAGAAAATGAAGGTTAAAAAAGTAAAGTGACTACAAATCATCAGAAAGGTGGGATTAGAATCCATATCTACTGCCTACTACTAAAAACAGTGTTCTTTTCATTTATTAGGAATAGATTTCTTTCAGTGGCAGATTAGAATTAACTTTTTAGAAAAACAGTCAAAATTTTAATACATCCTACCTAAAATACAACTGCATTTTAAGATTCAAAGATAATTTTATTTGAGGAATAATAGCTAATATTTATATAGCACTGTACCATGCTCTATGCACTGGGAACACAACTGTGAGGGGGAAAAATAAACAGATAGGAGCTCACATCCTAGTCAAAGAGACAGACAATAAACATATATGTAAAATATATATGGTGTTAAAATGTGGTAAGTCCTTTGGAGGAAGCATAGGACGAGGAGTAGCCAAGATGGAATGGAGTCTGAGAATGCACTTTTAAATAATTGGGTATTTAAAGAATCTAAAACATATTAATTGAACTTTTTTACTCTGTTACATTAAAATCTATTCATCAATCATAAAAAAAATAAAAATAAAAAGAATGGGAAGAGAGGAATTAAAGAATGAGTAAGCATAGGCAACTCTTGTAAGGAGTTTAACTGTAAAGGAAAGAACTTTCTTACTACAGACTATCCCAGATAGGAGAGCTCTATCAAGATAAAGCTGTTTTATTCACCTCTTTATCATGCACACCTGGCCCAAGGTGTGGCATAGAGTGGGCCCTGATAAATATTTAATGAATGAATATATGTGAAAATGACAAGAGTTCAGTGGTCCCTCTATAGAAGAATGTTTTCTTCGGTTCAATCCTGGTAATCATGGGACAAGAAATGTCACAGCCAGATTACCCTCACATGTAAAATAAATGTAAGATGATACCCCAGCAGGAGTTAACAAACTAGCTGGAAGAATGAAACCATAAACTAAAAAGCAATATGATAGCATAGTCTGTAAAGGGAGGGTAATAGTTCCTACCACATAAGATTTTTGTGAAGTTTAAATGAGAATATGCATGTAAATTGCTTAGCAAGTGTTCAGCAAATAGAAAAGTACTCAATAAGTTATATTTATATATACACAATCAGTTTTACAAATTTATTTATACCCTTCTTTGTGACAAAAGGATTTATGGTAACAAATGCACCGTTTTTCTCCTTGCTACTACAGATTCCAAAATATAGTCCCTTTCCCTTCCCTGCTTCTGATATGTATGCTGCATTTCCCAGCTGCGTTGCAAGACAGACCCCAGAACAACCTACTCACATCTCTTCAAAGGAGCTTGGTTTCTCCTCTCCTGGGAGGTGAGTAGTTTCATGATGACAACAAGAAATGGAGTTAAAGAGTAAAAGTGGTAAACTAGCTTGTCATCACTCTCTTTATTAGAGGAAGAAACTGGACAGGGTATGGTGGTTTGGAGCTGTGTACCCCAGAAGAACACACTCTTAATCTATTCCTGTGGGTGTAGACCCATTGTAAATAAGATCTCTTCCAAGATTTTACTTTAGTTAAAATGTGGCACAAATGAATCAGGTCGGGCTTTAATTCAGATTAATGGAGTCCTTTATAAGTAGAGTGAAAGTCAGACACAAAACCCAGAGGGAGCAGCCAGAAGCTGAACCCAGAAGAGAAGGTAGAGGCCAGGAGAGACCACCATGTGCATTGCCATGTGCCATGTAGAAAGCATTGCTTTGATGATACCTTGATTTGGCCTTCTAGCCTCAAATCCATGAGCCAATAAATTCCCCTTGTTTAAGCCAACCCCCTTTACATGGTATTTGTTTTAGCAATAAGAAAACTAAAACACAGCTAAAGAGCTTTGTTTGATATGTCACATCTCCTGGGAGCCACAGGGTCATATTAAAAAATGATATTTATAAGCTAGAAACCAGAACTTCTACTGCTACCCAAAGGTTCACTTCAGTTGGAAAGAACACTTTCGTCATTCTCACAGGCCCTTAACCTTTATCCTTAATATTTGTCCACAGCTGTGTGAGAAATATGTCATGATCTTTCCCCTCTCAAACCTATGTGCCAAGTTGTTTTGCAAAAGAAAACTGGCCCATCTTTCACTAAGCCAACCTTGGATATGCATGGGATCAAGACTAGAGCACATTTCATCCTGTCAAAGGGCAAGGTCTAAGAATAAGATTGCTTCTATCCACCCCCACTCCCTTCCAGGCTTTAGTACAATTTGGCATACCCTGCCTCCACCAGAGACTTTCCAATATCTCTCTTCACCTGGGGGAGAAGGAAAGAGATGTACCCTGACAGCAGGCATTCTTATAGCAGCAGTTACTGAGTATACCCTTTATTCCAAGAAATACTCTAATATTGTTTAACCACTCAAAGGCCAGTTTCAGTGCTGTGTAGCTTTCTACTTGCTCATTGCATGAAGAGATCCTCTGCCCTCTACATAAAGAGAGCCCATGTGTCTGTCAAATCCTAACATCCTAGGTTTACAGAATGTCTTAGTTTGCCAAAGGGGTGCCAATGCAAATTACCAGAAATCTGTTGGCTTTTATATGGGGATTAATTTGGGGTAAAAGCTTACAGTTCCAAGGCCATGAAATGTCCAATCGAGGCATCAGCAGAGATGCCTTCTCACCAAAGTCAGCCTCTTGATGCCCCTGTATTGCCACTTGGTGAAGCAAGATGGCCACCAGTCTCTGCTGAGGTTTTAGCCTTCCCCTCCAAGCTCACCATCTCCTCTTAAGCTGCCCTGTGGGCCCAGCCTTTTGGACCTTCATACTTAAGCAATCCTGTAGTCCTCTCTCACATTGCAGAATAAAATATGCCTTTTCCTCTCTCTGTCTGAGTGAGTCCATTTCTATCAAATCCAGCAAGGGAACCGGGACTCAACCCCAGTCACACCTCATTGATGTAGTCCAATCCAAAGCCCTAAAGCAATCTTATCAAGTAATCTAATCAAAGGCCCCTCAACTGAATTTAAGGCAAACAATCTTTTTCTTTTTGGGATTCATAAAATAATCTCTAACTGCCAAAGATGATTCCTCCAATATCCCTTTTATATAAGTGTTACTTTGGCATGGTCATTCATTAGAGACACAAGGGTAGGACAAAGGTGTCTCTTTGATTCCATTATTTGGTCATTTTAAAAGCTGAAAGTTTAATGTTTGGGTTTTTGTCCACATCAAAAATGTCCCTATTGCCACTTCTAAAGGACCACATCAGAATGTCATATTAACAGCGAGGGGGATCACTGCCTCAAAAGTGGCGAGGTGGCTGCCCAGATCTCGCTGAGCCCAGGGCCGTCCCTGTAAAGCTCATTATACATGTGCATTAGGACCGTATTCACCTGTCAAGCCTCTTCCGAGGAATGGGCTTAAAACGAGCATCCTAATAAGGATCCTGGACACATAAATTTGATTGTCTTATTTTTAAAATATGACAAGAAACAAACAAGCAGAGCTCTAACCAAGTCTATGTAACCATATGATAAATATTAAATTCATCTTCCTTGGGAAAAAAAAAAAATGTCATATTAGGGAGCAGATCTGGCTCAAGCAGTTGAGCGCCTGCTTCCCACAAGGGAAGGTCTCAGGTTCGGTTCCTGGTACCTACTAAAAGCAAAAAACAAAAACAAGCAAACAAGCGAGAAAACTAACTCAGGGGAGCCAATGTGGCTCAGTGGTTGAGCACCGGGTTCAATCCCTGGCCCTGGTACCTCAAAAGAAAAACAAGTCATATTAGTTACAACCACCATCCTCCTCAGATGGTTGTCCATTCTCAACCCCAGTTACGAGGTAAGTGCCTTCTGTAGGCTTGAGTCAAGAACTGTCCTCAGTCATCTTAGTAATACTGGGTTAGATGTCTAAAGTTGCAGGAAAAAGACCAAGAGAACTTTAAATAACTGTATCCAACAATTCAGATATGGAAGAAGTGAAGTCAGTATTCTGGGAAGTTCCTCCAAAACAAGGGCAGTTGTCTGTGGAAGATGTAACCACAGTGGTACTGTGTAAACCCAAACTTTTAACCTTAAAATCTCTCACTGGGAAAACTGGAGAAAATACAGCAAGCTGTACAGGACACAGTTCACCAACAAGAAATGGCAGAGAAAGAACAGCAGCAGCAAATAACCAACTGAGTGATGATTTATCACTTCCATGAACACTCCATCTACTATTTAACAATAACTAGAAAATAATTTGCATCTGTATGCTAAAAGTAGTATTTGTTAATAAAACCAGTAGTATTCATATAAATAATATAAAAATACCCAAGATTGATGAAACCTGTATTGTGAGTTTTTAAATTTTGGTTTGTGTTGAACACAAAACTTTGGACCAAATGTTATGGTTTGATTACCCAAGTGTTTAAAATTGCAAATTAAATTATTGTTCAACATTCCTATTGCTATCAGTTTTATGGATAACATTCTTAGGCACAAGTAACTAAATGCAACATTCTGTATACAGAGGATCATTACACTTTTATTAAAAACCTGCATTCGAAGATATATTCTAATCTTGTGTAAGGTGTTCATGCTGGACTTTTATGTTACCTAACATAATATTTTACCAATTTTATGTGTCATATGTTTATGGCTATCTTGCCTGACCAACTAACCCTACCAATAATGACAAAACTGTGTTTCTTAAACAAATTTGATTCTTTAAAAACCCTCACCTATTCTGTAAGGTCACTATAGCAGTTTGATATTATTGATGAATTTCAAAAAGAAATATTGGATTATGTTTGTAAACTGGTCTTTTCCTCTGGGTATATTAGAGTGTATTGGATTCAGAGGTTTTACTTTACTTGATTAAATAATTATTAAGGCTTTGATTGGGCCACGTCAGTAGGACATCAGTAGCACCACAGAGAAGGAAGTTGGAGTCTTGAGCTGGAGCCCTGGAAAGTAAGCATGCAGAGGAGCTTGGTCGTGAGGAAAGAGAGAAAGCCCCGGGAAAAGAAACAAGCCATTCACCTAATAGTCTACAGCTGGCCTTCTGGAGCTAACAGAGCAGCTGAGCCTGGAGAGGGGCAAGCCCCGGCAAGAGAGGAACCCAGGAAACCTGAACCATGGCAGATGTTGGCAGCCATCTTGCTCCAACATGTGGCCATAGATTTTGGTGAGGGAAGTAACTTACACTTTATGGCCTAGTAACTAAGCTTCTACCCCAAATAGATACCCTTTATAAGAACCGACGATTTCCGGTGTTTTGCATCAGCACCCCTTTGGCTGATTAATCCAGTCACCTATATTTTTAGTTATACTAATTTTTAAAACTTAAGAATTACATAGCTACCTTTATGTTCCAGGTATCAAACAATTAAAAACCTGAAAATGGTTATATAATTATCTAGATAAGAGCTCAGGGGATAAATTTGAAGGCTAAGTTTGGAGTTTTAGTTCTAAAAGACTGTACCTAAACCTATAATAACTATATTCCTAAGAATACCTTTGTAAATTCTAAATATAATTCTAGATTGGTTTGCTGTACCACAGTGGTGAGGTAGGCTCTGAGACCAGATGGATTTAGATTTCTATCCTGACTCCATCTCTTACTGGCTATATATGACCTTAGGCTAATTACTTCAATTCTCTGAGTGTCAGCTTTTTTTTTTTTTTTTTTTTTTGATAAATGAAAATAGTATATTGCCTCAAGGGTTGTTATGAAGAGTAAATTTGTTATTATTTTTAAAAATACAGCCTAGAACAACAGTTTCCAGGCTTTTGGTCTTTGTGCTTTATTGGTAACAGCCAAAAACAACTCAAACGTCCATCAATAAACAGGTGAATGAATAACCAAATTGTGGTATATTCATACAATGCAGTGCTACTCAAAAATACATTAATGATATACAACAAAATGAATCCCAAAATAATTATGCTGAGGGAAAGAAGCCAGGGCCCCCTCCCTCCACCAAAAAAAAAATAGGAGTCCAGAGTGTACAATTCCACTTATATAAAATTCTAGAAAATGCAAAATAATCTATAAGAACAAATCAAATCAGGGGTTGCCTAAGGACAGGGCAGGATAAATGGGGAAAGAGGGAATGATTACAAAGAGCAGGAGGAAATTTTATAATAAATATTACATTAGTTCTTTGTCTTGGTTTTAGTAATGGTTTCATGGGTGTATTCATATATAAAAATTCCTAAAATTGTACATTTGCAATATGTAAATTTTATTATATGTAAGTTATACCTCAGTAAAGCAGTGGTTCTTTGACTAGGAGATAATTTTCCATATATAAGTCACTCTGTGGTAGTTAACTCTTTAAAAATATGTATTGGCTTTTGGTTGACCAAGATGGCAGTAAAAAATGCTCCAGGTTGTTTTTGCCCCTACAGAATCTTTGAACAGCTAGCAAAAATTGGAAGATCCATCTTCCTCAAAACTCTAGAAAAAGCTTAAAAGGTTGTAGTAACTGGTCAAGGACAAAATCAAGAAAACATAGTTTTAAAAGTAGAGAAGCTTGTGGCATCCTTGCTGGCCCCACTTTTACCTGGTCCCCAACATGGAGTGAAGCTAGCCTGCACATCCATTGTGAGTCCCTGGCCCTCTTCCAGAAAGAGTAGAGCAACTTATATGTACTTACTGGGTTTATGTACATATGAACCTATATGTCAGTGCCAGTCTATCGAGTAGCTACCTGAACAAAACCAGGAAACTTGTCTCAGGATCATCCTCCCAGAATTTGCTCTTGATACAGAAGCAGCGTGCAAACCACTAAAGCACTGTAAGGCATAATTAAGTCAAAGTGACATGGGGCAAAGGATTACCTGCCGTAACTCCTGCAATAGAGCACCTGTAAGGAAGAGAAAGTCAATTTCATAGGGAGTATAAAGGGCATTCAAAATTCCTGTAAATAAGAGAAATCTTAAGGCCATGAGCAAGCATAAGACCAGGACAAGACTCAGGCTCACAAAAGATGGAGAGGACCCTCACTTCACATGTGCCTTAGCCAGATCTTCTTGATAAGAGGATTAAACTCTACAAGAAACACCAGTCAACACAGTCAATTTGCAAAGACTGTGAAAGGAACTTTTTGACTTAGTTTGTTTTTTTGTTTGTTTGTTTGTTTGTTTGTTTAAAGATTTTATTTATTTATTCATTTATCCCCGCCTTGCTGCTTGTGCTCGCTGGGTCAGCTAACCACGCCGTGCAGGCGGGCTTGCCTTCACCAGGAGGCCCCGGGAACCGAACCCGGGGCCTCCCATATGGTAAACGGGAGCCCTACTGATTGAGCCACAGCCGCTTCCCTTAGTTTGTTTTTGTTAGCTTCTATCACTCAAGGAAATCTCTGTACTATCACTATCTGGATACAAACTGAAGGAACAGACAGCTCAGGGAGTTAATCCCAACATTAACACTTGAAAATATTAAAATGTGCAGTGTACAACAAAAGATTTCAAGACAAAGAAAAACAGGAAATGATGGCCCATCCAAAGGAACAAGATAAAAATCTAGAAATCATCAACAAACAAGACCAGACTTTGGTCATACTGCATAAGATTTTAAAAAGTGATCCTCGGTATGGTCAAGGAGAAAAAGGAAAACACAGAGAGAGAAGGAAGTGAAGGACAACAGGAAAACAATGAATGACCAATATGAGAATCTCAATAAACAGGTAAATTTTTAAAAGAAGCCAAACAAAAATACTGGAGTTGAAGACCATAATAACATAAACAAAAAATTCTGTAGAGAGTTTCAATAGCATGTTTGACCTGGCAGAAGAAAGAATCAGTGATCTTAAAAACAAGAAAATTTAAATTATTCAGTCTGGGAAGCAGAAAGAAAAAAGAATTTTAAAAAGAGAACAGAGACAGCCTAAAAGATTTGTGGGATACCATCAAGCATACCAATATACATATTATGGGAGTCTCAGGAGGAGAAAAAAAAGAGAAAGGGGCAGAAGGAATAATCAAAGCACTAATGGCAGAAAATTTCCCAAAAAAAAACAAAAGCTGTAAATATACATATTCAAGAAGCTCAACAAACCCCAAACAGTATAAACTCAAAAGAACCATATCCAGACATAGTAGTCACACTGTTCGATACCAAGTCCAAGGAGAGAATTCTGAAAGCAGCATGAAAAAAGCAACATATTATGTACAAAGGAGTCCCAATAAGATAAAGTGCCAATTTCTCATCAGAAACCATGGAGGCAAGAATACAGTGGGACAAAATATTTAAAGTGCTGAAAGAAAACAATTGCTAACCAAGAATTTTATATCCACCAAGACTGTCTTTGAAAAATGTAGGAAAGAGTAACACATTCCCAGATAAATAAAAGCTTAGGGAATTCATCACCACTAGACCTGCCCTACAAGCAACACTAAAGGGAGTTCTTCAGACTGAAAGGAGAAGACACTAGACAGAGGATCAAAGAGGCACAAAGAAAAACCTCCAGTAAAGGGAACATGTAGGTAATTATAAATGCCAATACTATTGTATTGTATTTTTGGTATGTAAATCCACTTTTTACTTCTTAGAAGCTCTAAAATGCAAACACATAATAAGTAATGATAGGGACTTGTAGCAGTTGGCATTGTTTTTGAATGCCAAAAAGAAATATTAGGTTATGTTAACTGATCTTTTCCTTTGGGTGTATTAGAGTGTATTGGATTCAGAGGTTTCACTTTTACTTGATTATATAATAATTTAAGGTTTTGATTGGGCTGTGTCAGTAGGACATTGAGTCCTTGCCCCCTTGGTGGGTGGGGACTCCAAAAGAAACTGCACCACAGAGAAGGGAGGTTGGAGTTTTTGTTGTTGGAGTTTTGATTCTGGAGCCCCGGGAAGTAAATGCATGGAGAAGGAGAATACAGAATCTAAGAGAGACAGATCATTAGACAGGAACCTGCAGCCCTGGGAAGAGAGATGAGCCATTTGCCTGATAGTTTGCATCTGTAGAGACCAGAGCCCTGAGCAGCTGAGCCAGTAGAGAAACAAGCCCTGGGAGAGAGACTAGGCTTGTCCCAGCCTGCGGCTGAGATTGGAAGAACCTGGGACCATGGAACCTTGGGAGGAGGAGGAAGACTGAACCCTTGCAGACATTGCCCGCCATCTTGCGTCAACACATGGCAACAGAATGGTGAGGGAAGTAACTTATGCTTTATGGCCTGGTAACTGTAAGCTTTTACCCCAAATAAATACTCTTTGTAAAACCCAACAGAGTTCTGATATTTTGCATCAGCACCCCTTTGGCTGAATAATACAGGAGTGGATGAGGCTCACGCAGTTGGGCGCCCACTTCCCACATGAGAGGTCCCAGGTTCAGTTCCCAGTGCCTCCAAAGGAAGACGACCAGATGTTGCAAGGAGCAGTTACCGCAACCAGCAAGATGCTGCAACCAGCAGACAACACAACCTGCAGGGAGCAGAAGTGGCTCAAGCACTTGGGCACTCACCTCCCACATGGGAGGTCCCAGGTTCGGTTCCCAGTGCCTCCTAAAGATGAGCAGACAGACAAGGGAACCATCTCAGGGGTGGGGGGTAAAAATACTTTAAAAGAAAGAAAGAGACTTCCGGGAAGATGGCGGACTAGTAAGACACGGGAATCTCTTCTCCAGAAAAATAGCTAGACGACAAGCTGAAACAGCCCCGAAAAAGATCTTCTAGGGTTTAGGTCACCAGGTGAAGGCTGCACACCACCTAGAAGAGAGAGGGACAGAAGAGGGAAATCGCGACTACAGAACTGTGAGTTGCAAGTAGCAGCTTCTGCTGCCGCCGGCACCCTCCCCCACACTCTTTAGAATTCTCGGGCCCCTGGGCCTGCGACCACAGACAAAGGGGGTTTCAGGGATCTGCCACTCCCGGAAAGGGGAGAGAGAGGGACACAGCCTTAGGCTGACTCAGGTTCGGACCTGAAATTTGGGCTGCAGAGCCCCACGGACCCTTCCACACGGCGGTTTGCCCTAGGAGCCCGGAAAGGACTGGAGAAATCCGATCATTGCAACCTCCCTCTCTTCTAGCCTGGACTAATTGTTGAGGACACCACGGGAGAGGGGAGAGAGATCCTGGGGCTGACCCTGCTTTGGACTCCCAGGTTTGGTCTGCCCTGTCCCGAGAGCCCTTCCAGGCTGGGTGGGGCTGCGCCATTGTTTGCCTTGGAGCCTGCAAAGGGCTAAAGATACACAAACCTCCCAATTTCATCCTCTACTAACAGGGACTGATTGTTGAGGATTCAGAAGGGAGTGGAAATATTTCCTAGCTGGGAAAAGGGGGGCGCTACGAGAGAAGTCTGGAGAACTGTCTCAGAAAGTTTGAATCACAGGGCTCCTAGCCCCCAGACAGGAAGCTCTATCACATTGATCTGGTCTGTGTCACAACAAATACGCTCCGACCAGGCATTGAATTGAGAGTAGCCAACAAGCGCCATCTCCTGGCAGACCAAGGAAGTACACATAAGAAAATTAATAAGTAAGAGAGTCTTTTCCTGGCCTCTATAGCCTCCCTGCCCAAGGAAGGCCCTAGGAAACGACTCTACAACCAATTACTGGGTCCAGTGCCCAGTTTTGAGCAACCAGCAGAACAATCCTAACAATCAAGGTTGAGCCAAAAGTTGAAGAGCGGTGATAACTCACAGCCGCCTACCATTAAAACCCCATAAAAGAGAAAGAGATAGAGCATCTAAGTAAAATACAAACTAACCAGATTCCTAAGCACCAACAAAAAATTACGAGCCATACTAAGAAAATAGAAGACATGGCCCAAGAAAAGGAATACAGCAAAGTCCCAGAAGAGATGCAGAATTTGAGAGAACTAATCAGTGATATGAGCACACATTTCCAAAATCAAATTAATGAGATGAAAGAGAATATAGTTAAAGAGATCAATGACATCAAGAAGTCATTGCGCGAACGTAAAGAAGAATTTGAAATCATGAACAGAAAAGTAACGGAGTTCATGGTAATGAAAGATACAAAAGGTGAAGTAAAAAATACATTTGAAGCATACAACAGCAGACTCGAAATGATAGAAGAAAGAATAAGTGATACTGAAGACAGAGCAGCTAAAATTAAAGAGAGAAAAGAACAGAGAGAGAAAAGAATGGAAAAAATTGAGCAGGGGCTCAGAGAGTTGAATGACAACACAAAACGCAAGAACATACATGTCATTGGAGTTCCAGAAGGAGAAGAGAAAGGAAAAGGGGCAGAAAGAGTATTTGAGGAAATAATAGCTGAAAATTTCCCAACTCTCACAAAAGAAATGAACTTTCATGTCCAAGAAGCACACTGTACCCCAATAAGAATAAATCCAAATAGACCTACGCCAAGACACATATTATTCAGAATGTCAAATGTAAAAGATAAAGAGAAAATGCTCAGAGCAGCAAGAGAGAAGCAAACGATCACGTACAAAGGACGTCCAGTAAGACTTAGTGCAGATTTCTCTTCAGAAACCATGGAGGCGAAAAGACAGTGGTATGATACAATTAGGAAACTGAAAGAGAAAAACTGCCAGCCAAGAATTCTTTATCCAGCAAAACTGTCCTTCAAATATGAAGGTGAATATAAAGTATTCACAAACAAACAGAAACTAAGAGATTTGCAAAAAAGAATCCACTTTTGCAGGAAATATTAAAGGAAGCCTTAGAACCTGAAAGAAAAAGACAGGAGAGAGAGGCTTGGCGGAGAGTATAGAAGAAAGAAAAGCAGAAAGGATAACCAAAAGAGTAAAAAGAAAGACAAAAATAAGATGACATATGAAAACCAAAGAATAAAATGGAAGAAATAAATAGTGCATTTTCAGTAATATCATTGAATGTGAATGGGTTAAATTCCCCAATCAAAAGATACAGGCTGACAGAATGGATAAAAAAACATGAGCCATCCATATGCTGCTTACAAGAAACTCATCTCAGACACAAGGATACAAGCCGGCTGAAAGTAAAAGGTTGGAAAAAGATACTCCATGCGAATAGTAAACAGAAAAGAGCAGGGGTAGCTATACTAATATCAGACAAAACAGACTTCAAATGCAAAAAGTGATAAGAGATGCGGAAGGCCATTATATATTAATAAAAGGGACAATTCTCCAGGAAGATATAACAGTCATAAATATCTACGCACCTAACCAGGGTGCCCCCAAAATATATGAGACAAACTCTGGCAAAACTGAAGGGAGAAATAGACATTTCTACAATAATCGTCGGGGACTTCAACACCCCTCTCACATCATTAGATAGAACAACTAGACAGAAGATCAACAAGGAAACAGAGAAATTGAACAATATGATAAACAAGTTAGACCGAACAGACATATACAGAACACTGCATCCAAACTCAGCGGATTATACATTCTTCTCAAGTGCCCATGGATCTTTCTCCAGGATAGACCACTTGTTAGGTCACAATACAGCTCTCAATAAATATAAAAAGATTGAAATTATACAAAGCACCTTCTCAGATCATAATGGAATGAAACTAGAAATCAATAACAGACAGGAAAAAAGGAAATTTGCAAATGTGTGGAGACTGAACAACACACTCCTAAATATTCAGTGGGTCAAAGAAGAAATTGCAAGTGAAATCAGTAAATATATTGAGACAAATGAAAATGATAACACAACATATCAAAACTTACGGGATACAGCAAAGGCAGTCTTGAGAGGGAAATTTATAGCCCTAAATGCCTATATTAAGAAACAAGAAAGAGCTAAACGCAAAGATTTAACTGAACAACTTGAGAAACTAGAGAAAGAACAGCAAACCAATCCCAAAGCAAAAAGAAGGAAAGAAATAATAAAGATTAGAGCGGAAATAAATGAAAATGAGAACAACAAAGCAATAGAGAAAATCAACAAAATCAAAAGCTGGTTCTTTGAGAAGATCAATAAAATTGACAAACCACTCGCTAGACTAACAAAGAAAAAAAGAGAGAAGATGCAAATAAATACAATCAGAAATGAAAGGGGGGAAATTACAAATGGCCTCACAGAAATAAAAACAACCTGGATGAAATGGACAAATTTCTAGAAACTCATTACCAACCTACACTGACACAACAAGAAATACAGGAACTTAATAAACCAATCACAATTAAGGAGATTGAATCTGTCATCAAAAATCTCCCAGCAAAGAAAAGTCCAGGACCAGATGGCTTCACAGGTGAGTTCTACCAAGCATTTCTAAAAGAATTAACACCAATCCTGTTTAAACTCTTCCAAAAAATTGAAGAGGAGGGAAAATTACCCAACACATTTTATGAAGCCAACATCACCCTAATACCAAAGCCAGATAAAGATTCCACAAGAACGGGAAGCAGCTGTGGCTCAATCAGTGGGGCTCCCGTTTACCATATGGGAGGCCCCGGGTTCGGTTCCCGGGGCCTCCTGGTGAAGGCAGGCCTGCCCGCGCGTCGTGGTTGGCTGACCCAGCGAACACAGGCAGCAAGGGGGGGATTAATGAGTGAATAAATAAAATCTTAAAAAAAAAAAAAAAAAAGATTCCACAGGAAAAGAAAATTACAGACCAATCTCTCTCATGAACATAGATGCAAAAATTCTCAACAAAATACTTGCAAATCGAATCCAACAGCATTATCAAAAGACTTATACATCACGACCAAGTGGGATATATTCCTGGTATGCAAGGCTGGTTCAACATAAGAAAATCAATCAATGTAATACACCACATTAACAAGTTGAAGGAAAAAAACCACATGATCATCTCAATAGATGCAGAAAAGGCATTCGACAAAATCCAACATCCTTTTTTGAATAAAAATACTTCAAAAGATAGGAATAAAAGGAAAATTCCTCAATATGATAAAAGGCATATATGAAAAACCCACAGCCAACATCATACTCAATGGGGAAAGGTTGAAAGCTTTCCCCCTAAGATCAGGAACAAGACAAGGATGCCCACTGTCACCATTGTTATTCAGCATTGTACTAGAAGTTCTAGCTAGGGCAATTAGGCAAGACAAAAAAATTAAAGGCGTCCAAATAGGAAAAGAGGAAGTAAAACACTCACTGTTTGCGGATGACATGATCCTGTATATAGAAAATCCTCAAGTATCCACAACAAAGCTACTTAAACTAATAAATGAGTTCAGCAAAGTGGCAGGATATAAGATCAACACGCAAAAATCAGTAATGTTTTTGTACACTAGTACTGAACAATCTGAGGAGGAAATCAGGAGGAAAATTCCATTTTCAATAGCAACAAAAAGACTCAGATACCTAGGAGTTAATTTAACCAAGGAAGTACAGGACCTATATGCAGAAAACTACAAAACAATGCTAAAAGAAATTTAAAAAGACCTAAACAAATGGAAAGACATTTCGTGTTCATGGATTGGAAGAATAAATATCGTGAAGATGTCAATCTTGCCCAAACGGATTTATTGATTCAATGCAATACCAATCAAAATCTCAACAGCTTACTTTACAGAATTAGAGAAGGCAATTACCAAATTCATCTGGAAGGGTAAGTGCACCCGAATAGCCAAAAGTATTCTAAAAAAGAAGAGCAATGTGGGAGGAATTTCACTGCCTGACCTTGCAACATATTACAAAGCTACAGTGGTCAAAACAGCATGGTACTGGCATAAAGATAGACATATCGATCAGTGGAATAGAATTGAGAATCCAGAAATAAACCCTCACCTATACAGTCAACTGGTTTTTGACAAACCTACAAGCCCACACTGATGGGAAAAAACAGTCTCTCAACAAATGGTGTTGGGAGAACTGGATATCTATAACGAAAAGAATGAAAGAGGACCCCTATCTCACCCCCTATACAAGAATCAACTCAAAATGGATCAAAGATCTAAATATAAAAGCCAGGACCATAAAACTACTAGAAAAAAATGTAGGGAAACATCTTCAAGACTTTGTAGTAGGCGGTGGTTTCTTGGACTTCACACCCAAAGCACGTGCAACAAAAGAAAAAGTAGATAAATGGGACCTCCTCAAAATTAAACACTTTTGCACCTCACAGGACTTTGTCAGAAGGGTGAAAAGGCAGCCAACTCAATGGGAAAATATATTTGGAAATCACATATCTGATAAGGGTTTAATATCCAGGATATATAAAGAGATGTTACAGCTCAACAATAAAAAGACAAATGACCCAATTAAAAAATGGGCCAAAGACTTGAATAGACATTTCTCCGAAGAAGAAATACAAATGGCAAGAGAACACATGAAGAAATGCTCAACATCACTCATGATTAGGGAAATGCAAATCAAAACTACAATGAGATATCATTTCACACCTATCAGAATGGCCACCATGAAAAAGACAAAGAACTACAAGTGTTGGAGAGGATGTGGAGAGATAGGAACACTTCTTCACTGTTGGTGGGAATGCAGGATGGTACAACCACTAATGGAGGACTGTTTGGCAGTTCCTAAAGAAGTTGAATATAGACTTGTCACGTGACCCTGCAATACCATTACTGGGTATATACCCAGAAGAACTGGAGCAGTGACACGAACAGACATCTGCACACCAATGTTCATAGCCACATTATTCATCATTGCCAAAAGTTGGAAACAATCCAGGTGTCCATCAACAGATGAATGGATAAACAAACTGTGGTCTATTCACACGGTGGAATATTATGCAGCTGTAAGAAGAAATGAAGTCATAAAGCATATGGCAACATGGATGAACCTGGAGGACATTATGTTGAGTGAAGCAAGCCAGACACC
The DNA here is from genome assembly GCA_026826555.1 of Tolypeutes matacus. Classification (NCBI taxonomy): domain Eukaryota; kingdom Metazoa; phylum Chordata; class Mammalia; order Cingulata; family Chlamyphoridae; genus Tolypeutes; species Tolypeutes matacus. The sequence continues at coordinate 3,082,527 of JAKSZT010031676.1, read as the reverse complement.
AAAGGACAAATACTGTATGAATGCATTACTATGAACCAAATATATTGTGTAATATATTGTTTGATTCACACACACAAAAAAACAAAAAAACAAAAAACAAAACAACAAAAAAATTTACATGTATCCATTACATTTAATTGAGAAATGTATATATTTATTCATCTGTGTTTACTTTTTAGTTTTTTATTGCTTATGTTTTCAATTATTATTAAATGTACAAAATAAAGTTAAAAAATAAAAATTAAAAAAAAAATAAAAGAAAGAAAAAAGTACTGATAAATCCGTGGTTTTGAATATAAAATATGTACAGATATAACCTGTGACAAGTGCAACAAAAAGGTGGGAGGATAGAATGATATAGGAACAGTGTATGTGTATGCTATTGAAGCCAAGTTGGTATCAAATCAAATATGATTATTAGAGATTTGGGATGTTAAAGTTTAGCCCCATGGTAACCACAAAGAAAATATATGAAAAATATATAGGAAAAAATGATAAGGGACTCAAAATGGTACAATACCAAAAAATCAAATGAATATGAAAGTAGGCATTAACAGAAGAATAGAGGGTCAAAAAAGTTATGACTTATAAAGACAAAATAGGAAAATGGTAGAAGAAAATATTGTATTGTCAATGGTTATTTGAAATGTAAATGGATTAAACTCTCCAAAGGACAGAGATTGACAGAATGGATAAAAAAGGATGACTCAACTATATGCTGTCTACAAGAGACTCAGCTTAAATTCAAAATCTTGAGTAGGATGAAAGTAAAAGGATGGAAAAAAGCATACCATGTAAATAGTAACCAAAAGAGAGCTGGGGTAGCTATCCTAATAATAGACTTTAAGTCAAAAATTGTTATAAGGGACAAAGAATGTTATTATATACTAATGAAGGAATCAATTCAACAAGAAGACATAACAATTATAAGTATACATATACCTAATGGCAGAGCCCCAAAATATCTGAAGAAAATATTGACATTTGAAGGGAGAAATTGAATGTTCTACATTAATGGTAGGAGACTTCCATATACCACTTTAATAATGGACATAGGAGGTCTAGCAAACCTCAGTGGCTGAGTGCCTGCTTCCCATATACAAGATCCCAAGTTCAATCTCCAGTGCCAAAAATAAATAAATAAATAGATAGGTAGGTAGGTAGGTAGGTAGATAGATAGATAGATAGATAGATAGATAGATAGATAGATAGATAGATAGATAGATAGATAGA
>JAKSZT010031676.1:3047335-3081284 GCA_026826555.1 Tolypeutes matacus | reverse complement strand
AGATAGATAGATAGATAGATAGATAGATAGATAGATAGATAGATAGACAGACAGAACATCTAGACAAAAGATCAATATGGAAACAGAAGACTTAAAGATACTCTAAACCAATTAGACCTAACAGACATATATAGGACATTTCACCCAATCACAGCAGAATACACTTCTTTTCATTTGTACATGGATCATTCTTCAGGATAGACCATATGTTAGGTCATAAAATAAAGCAAGTCTCAAATTCAAAAATACTGAAATCCTATAATGTATCTTCTCCAAACACAATGGAATAAAGCTAGAAAAGGTAACACAGGGAGAACTGGAAAATTTACAAATATGTGGAAATTAAACAATGAACTCTTAAACAACATATAGTTCAAGGATGAAATCACAAGGGAAGTTAGGAAATATCTTGAGGCAAATGAAAACGAAAATACAACAAATCAAAACTTATGAGATGCAACACAGGCAGTGCTGAAAGGGAAATTTATGGCTCTTAAGTGCCTGCATGAAAGAGGCTGTGGCAGTTTGATATTATTTATGAATTCCAAAAAGAGAGATTATGTTTGTAAATTGATCTCTTCTTCTGGTCTTGATACCCTTTGATTGTATTAGATTCAGCTAAAATGCCTTTGATTAAATTATGTTAAGATTAGGGCTTTTGGGACCAGGCACGCTTGTGCCACGGGGGCCGGGCAGGCCGGGTGTGCGGTGCGTGCCTTCCTCAGCCCCCGGCCCACGTGCAGGCAGGAACCAGTTCACCTGGAAACCTCTACAAGGACACCATCCTCCTCCTTCGAGTGAAGGACGGTCCAGACTGAGGCAGGGCCCACCGCGCGCAGCAGCTGGCAGCATTCCCAGCAGGCAGGCGGTGTCTCCAAGCCCCCGCGGGGGGTGGGATGGCTGCTGGGGCAGCTTGACCACCAGCTGCCCGGGACCCACCAATGAGGGGGGCACACAGGGGACCTGGCTCCCTGCCGCACCTTTCTCTGCTGTAGGAAGCCCCCTGCCTCGGGCTAACTCCCTCCTGCCCCCACCCTGACAGAGGAGACCCTCACTCACTCTTTCCTCCTCCTCAGCTCAGCGCCCCTGCCCCAGCCGGCTCCCCCCCCCCAAAGGCACTTCCTGCCACTGGGCCACCTGCTCCCAGGAGGGTCCCTCGGCGCCTCTGGACTCCATGTGACCTCTTCACCTGGAGCAGATGGCACCCCAGGAGCAGGAAGCCCAGGGCCTCCCACGGGGCGCGCCTCCGAGGGACGGGAGCAAAGTCCCCACAGCCGCCCTGCATGTCCACAGGTCGGTCTACGCGGCTGCTCCTGACCAATGCAGCCTGAGCCCTCTGAGAGAAGAGACGGTGAGGCGCCCGTGCCCGCCCTGCACAGCAGAGACGCAGCCCTGGGAGCAGCCGGGGGGGTTGTGGCTGTGGAGCAGGGGCCCGGGAGGAGGGCAGGGGGCACATCAGGGCTCCCAGAACCCCCAAGGAAATCAGGCGGGCAGAGGGGCGGCGTGGCCTTGGCCGGGCAGTTAACCCGGGCGCCGGGCCAAATGGGAGCCGGGGCGCATGTCTGCGGAGCACCAAGATGCCGGCCGCCGCCCTGGGGTCTCTGGGCTCACGAGAGCCGTGTCCGTGGTGGGTAAGGGTAGCGAAGCAGGGTGGTTATGGGCCCGACCAAGGAAGGCGAAGAAGCGTGGGCTGCCCGGCACGGGACCTCCTGGGACCCCCCCAAAAAAAAAAAAAAAAAAGATTAGGGCTTTGATTCAACCACATCATTAGTGCAATGCAGTTTGAGTCCCTGCCCCCTTGGTGGGCTCTATAAACAGACGCTCAGTCAAGAACACAGAGAAGATAACACAGGATCCTGCAGCCCCAAGGAAGAGCGCTGAGCCTGATAGTTTACAGCTGACCTTGTGAAGAGAACAGAGCAGCTGAGCCAGGAAAGAAACAAGCCCCAGAGGAAGAGAGATGAGCCTCATGCCAGTCTACAGCTGAGATAGGAAGAAGCTGGGACTGCGGAGCATTAGGAGGAAAGAGGAAGGCTGAACCCTCACAGACATCACCCACGATCTTGCTTCAACATGTGGCAACAGACTTTGGGTGAGGAAGTACCTCTTATGGTACCTTGAACTCTTTAGGGCCTTGTAACTGTAAACTTTTGCCTTAAATAAATAGCCTTTGTAAAAAACCAACAGATTTCTGGTGCTTTGCATCAACACCCTTTGGCTGACTAATACAGAGGCATTTCCCAATAGGAATCAGGCTTTCTGCATCTCAGGACTGCAGTGGACACTGACAACTCTGAGACCATGGGGGATCCAGTCTCTCCAGGTTTTCCAAGCCAGCCTTTCCAAAAGAAACATGATGCCCCAGAGTTCAAGGAGGAAACAGCATCAGGTTAACTGAGGCCAAGCAGAAGCCTGGTTTAAGTTCTGCACTCCCTGCATATTCCCGAGGCTTGCTACTAAAAGTACTTTGCATCCTGAAAATGTGGTCAGGTGCAGGCAATCAGAGGAGAACTTGGAAAAGCCACAGCAGGTATGTTGGTATAGGAGACTAGAGGGACTCCAGGACTGCAGCAGCGCAGGAATAACTTTAAGTAATCCTGGATTTCCCAAATGCTTTACAAATAATTGCACCAGGTAGTCTAGCCGAGCCCATGGGCCATGCTGTTGCCAGAGATCTTCACACCAGGCCCAAGCCCACCGCTGGCTGAAGGTTGGATAGAACCAGGCTTTCAGGTCTCTCAGAGCCCCTCAGCAGATGACAGGTAACTTACGAGGAAACAGGCACGGAAAGTGAAGAAAGTAAGGGAGAGACTGGCTGAGGCTTTAAAGGCAGACAGCCTAGCAAGGGAGACAGAGCGAATGACAGGCCCAGAAGAAAATCCTGAAAAGTCAGTGAAAAAAAGATGGTAGTTATGAAGAAACTGAGACTGGCCCATGAAAAAGAAGTTCAACATGAAACAGACCTTAGCATGTCTGTGTAATGTCCATCATGTTTACTTGCTCTGAACTATGAACGTCACGTTATACCCAAACTCTTGTTTATTAAAGTTTTTAAGGGACAAATAGTGTGAAGAATGCTTTTGGTTTGGGAGTATGAGGTTGGCATTCATGCAGAGAGAAAAGAGGTCATTGTACACCATAATTTTAAATTTTCTATTTACCATGATCTTAATTCATTTCTTGAGTTTTTTAAAAGTTTATTAAAATTTACAAAAGTAATCCGTGCACATGGTGAAAAGAGAAACAATATAGACAGTTAGTTGGTAAGGAAAAGACATATAGTTCCTTCATTCTCCTCGTCTTTTGAGGTAACTAATATTAACAGATGAGTCTGTAAACTGCAGCATCTTACTTTATATGCATACAGATGCACACGATGTAAGTACATGGGATTTTTTCTTTTCAAAATGTGATCATGCCACAACTATTAGTTAGCAACTTCTTTTCTCACTTAAACTGACATCGTAGATATTCTGCAGTTTAACTGCTACAGATCTAAATCATTGGTTTTTTTGTTGTTGTTTTGTTAGGGATATTGTAGATGTGCAGAAAAATCAGAAAGTATGTAATTCTCATATACCTCTTACACACAGAGATGTCCCTATTCTTAGCACTTGGCATTGTGTGGTAACTGTTGTAATTGATGAAACAATATGATTATAATTGTTCTACTAACTGTAGTCAAGAGTTTACAATAGTTTACAATAGTTTACAATCTTTCTATTGTACAATTGTATGGTTTTCTAAAATATTTATACCAGTTATCCTATAATTTCCCCTATGAACTACATTCAAATATAATTCATTGGTGTCAATTACATTCAAAATATCGTGGAACCATCACAACTAGCCACTACAGTGTTTTTATCAGCTCACTCTGAAATTCTGCAAGTCATTAAGCAATGACTCCTTTCACTACTCCCCAGCCCCAGGTAGCATACCATCTGTTTCTATGAAATTTTCTTCTAGGTATTTCATATAAAAAGATAAAATATTTGTCTTTCTATGTCTGCTTTCTTTCACTCAACATGTTGTCTTCAGGGTTCATACATGTTGCAGTCCTTTTACAGCTAAATGGTATTCCATTGAGGGTATGCAACATTTTTTGTTTCTCCATCCGTTGATGGGACATGTGCTACTTCTACCTTTTGGCAATATTGAATAAAGCCAATTTGAACATCAGTGTGCAAATAGCTGTTCAAGTCCCTGCTTTCAATTTGTTTTGGTAAATACTATTATGTGGGATTGTTGGTCATATGTCATTCTGTTGTCAACTTTCAGAGAAATTGCCAAACTGATTTCTGTAATAGCTGCACCACTTCATAATGCCACCAGCAATGAATAAGTTTTCTTATTTCCCTGTGTGGTGGAATGAGTTGTGTTCCCAAGTTTGGACACGTTCTTGGTCTTGGTCCACATTCTGGTGGGTGTGGGCCTATTTTAAATAGGATCTCTTGAAGATGTCGATTCAAGCAAGTGACACAACTGAATCAGATTGGGCTTTAATATGGAATACTGCGGTCCTTGATAAGCAGTGTTTAATCAGACACAGAGAGAGAAAGCCAAGGGGAGAAGCTGGAAGTCAACAGAACCTGGCAGAGAAAGGAGAAGATATCACCATGTCACAGAAAAGTCAAGAATCAAGGATGACCAACAGCCAGCCCTTGATGCCACATTGTTTTGGGTGAGAACATCACCTTACTCATGCCTTATTTTTGTACTTCACCTTGCTTCAAAAACCGTGCTCCACTCTTTTCCCATTGATTAAGCCAACTCATTGAATGTTATTTGTTTTAGAAGCCAGGAAACTAAAAGTTCATTGCATCCTTACCAACACTTATTGTTTTCAGATTTTTTTAAATAAATTAATAGCATCTTAGTTGGTGTGAAGTAGTATCTCATTCTGATTTTGATTTGCATTTCCTATTAACCAGTTATATTGAGCTTGTTTTCATGAGCTTATTGGTTATTTGTAGCTCATCTTTGGAGAAATTCCTTTACTTTAATGTTATTTTATTAATGTATTATTCTTTGATGTTATATTAATTTAATCCTGTATAATATTATTTTGTTAAGTTTGGTTTTACATCCATTTCTAACCATTTTCCTTCTCTTCATTCTCATATGTCAATTCAGACGTAGAATATTTTTATATAATAAATTAAATAACTCTTATCAATTAAAAAGAAGAAAGATTTCAAATCAAGATCATTAGAGAAATGCAAATCAAAACCAAAATGAGTTATCATTTCACACCCATTAGAATGGCTACAATTAAAAAATTGGAAAATAACAAATTGGAGAGGTTGTGGAGAAATAGGAACACTCGTTCTTTCTTGGTGGGAATAAAAAAGGGTGTTGCCACTCTGGAAAACAGTTGGATGGTTCCTTAGAAAATTAAGTATAGAAATACCATGTGATTCAGCAATCCCACTTATAGATATATACCCAAAAGAATTGAAAATAGGAACTTGAACAGATATTTGCACATTGATGTTCATAGTGGCATTATTCACAACTGCCAAAAGATGGAAACAACCCAAGTGCCCATCAACAGGTGAATGGATAAACAAAATATGGAATATACATACAATGGACTATTACGCAGCCATGGAAAGGAACAAGGTTCTGATTCATGCAACAACATGGATTAACCTTTACAACATCATGTTGAGTGAAATAAGCCAAACACAGAAGGACAAATACTGAATGATCTCACTGATATTAATAAGAAAATTCATAGTGTCAGAAGCCTAAATACAGGTTACCAGGGACCAGGGTCAGGGTAGGGAATGAGGAGTTAATGCTTAATTGTTAGAGTTTCTGGTTGGGGTGTTGGAAAATTTTTGGTAATAGATGATGGTGATGATAGCACAACATTGTGAATGTAATTAACACCACTGAAATATTTGAAAGTGATTAAAAGCTGGAAATTTTATGCTGTATATATATATGTATATAACATTGTGAATATAATTAACACCACTGAATTATATATTTGAAAGTGGTTAAAAGGTGGAAATTTTATGCTATATATATGTTACTAGAATAAACATTTTAAAAAAAGAAAACATAGGACTATACAACACAAACAATAACTCTAATGTAAACTATGGACTATACTGAATAGTATCATTATAATGGTAGTCCTATATCATTTGTAACAAAGGTACCACACTAATGCAAAGGGAAAATTGCATGTGTGAGGGGTGGTATATAGTAACTCTGTTTTCTGCATGATTTTTCCGGAAACCTACAACTTCTCTAATTTGTAGGTTTAAAAACAAACAAACAAAAAGAACAAAACAACAAAAACCACTTACTGCAAAGCTACAGTAAATAACACTGTGGTACTTGCATAAGGCTAGATCTACAAATCAATGGAATGGAGAGTTCAGAAATAAACCCTCACATTTACAGTCCATTGATTTTTCACAAGTGCCAAGACAATTCAGAGAAGAAATGATAGTCTTTCAACAAATGGTGCTGGAATAGCTGGATGTGCATTTGCAAAAGAATGAAATTGGAGCCCTTCCTCACATAACACCAAAAAAAAACAAAACTCTAACTCTAAATGGATCATAGATCTAAATGTAAAAGCTAAGTCTATAAAATTCTTAGAAGAAAATATGGGAGTAAATCATGACCTTGGATGAGGCAGTGGTTCCTGAGATATGACGCTAAAACACAAGCAACCCAGAAAAAATAAATTAGATTTCCATCAAAATTAAAGTAAGAAGACAATCCACAGAATGGGAGAAAAAATTTGCAAATTAAAGATCTGATAAGGAACTTTATATGCATGTCAAATACATAAATAACTTACAACTCAATTATTTTAAAAAATCCACTTTAAAAATGAGCAAAATATCTGAATAAACATTTCTCCAAAGATATACAAATGACTGATAAAACACGTGAAAAGATGCTCCCATCATTAGCCATCAGGAAAATATAAGTGAAAACCATAATGAGATAACCACTTCACACCTACCAGGGTAGCTGTAATCAAAAAGACAAGTGTTGGTGAAGATTTGGAGAAACTGAAAGTCTCACACATTGCTGGTGGGAATGTAAAATGTTGGAGCAACTTTGGAAAACAGTCTGGCAATTCCTCAAAATGTTAAGCATGACCTAGGAATTCTACTCCTAGGTATACCCAAGACAAATAAAAACATATGTCCACACAAAAACGTATACACGAATTTTCATAGCAGTATTATACATAATAACCAAAAAGTGGAAACAACCCAAATGTTCATCAACTGATGAATGGATAAATATGGTATATCCATACTATGGAATATTTTTCAGTCCTAAAAAGGATTGACCTGGCGAGGAGACAGTGATGGGCAACGGCCAGTCCAGAGAATGGAGAGAGCCTGCATCTGCAGGCAGGATCATCCCACCCACCATATCCATGGGATATAAGCCCTCTCTCACTTGGAGGTGGAGTGGACATCACCATCCAAGTCCCCTCAGGATTGGGGGAAGAACTATGGAGTAGAGTAGACTTGATGGTATTCTGTTGTACACATATGGTGATTCTAGCAATGGAAGAAATTATAACAATGAGGTGGAGCCAGTGGCCACTTGACACTTTCGGGGCAGGGAGGGGATGTGCAGTTGAAATACAGGGGCTTCTTTAGGATTTGGAGGTTGTCCTGAGTACTATTGTGGCAATGGATATAGGCCATTTTAAATCAGCACACACCATGCAGAACTGTGTGGGAGAGAGTGTGGTCTACGATGTGAACTGTGGTCTATGGTTGGTGGCAAGGCCCCAGGATGTGTAAGTCCATTGAGGGTGGTGGGCCACACTTATGGGAGATGTTTGTGTGGGATGTGGTGGGAGGTGGGCAACATGGGAATCCCGGTGGGTTCCGTGTGATGTTTTGAGTAATCTGAGCACCTTTTGAAATATATTTATATATATATATATATATAAATAACATTTTTGTAAGTGGATGCACATATATGCATATATATTTATATATCATTTTCAAATATTGGTATGTATTGTGAAAATTTTGATTTTTACCCACAATAAAAAATAAATTAATTAAAAAAAAAAAAAAGGATTGAAGTGCTGATACATGCTACAATATGGATGAACCTTGAAAACATAATACTAAAGCAAAAGAAGCCAGTCATAAAAGGCTACATATTATATAATTCCATCTGTATGAATGTCTAGAATAGGCAAATCTGTAGAGATAGAAAGCAGATTAGTGTTGCTTTAGGACTGGGAAGATTGGGGGAAATGTGGAATGACTGCTAATGGGTATCATGAAAATTTCTTTCTGGGGTGATGAAAGTGTTCTATAATTGCGGTGATGGTAGTGCAACTCTGAATATTCTAAATAAACATTGACTTTTACACTTATTTTTAGGTGCATTGTATAGTGTGTGTATTACATCTCCATAAAGCTTTTATTTAAAAACAAAAGATTGCTAAGGTCAAGTTTTTTAATGCCATGGTAAGGAATTTGAGATTTATTCTTTTTTTTTTTTTAAGATTTATTTATTTACTTATTCACTTTTTATCCATTTTTACTCCCCTCTCCCCTACCCCCATTTTTGCTGTTTTTGTGTCCATTCACAGGGCAATTCTCTGTATCTGTTTCCTGCCCTCTCTTCTCATCCTTCTCCTGTCTTCACCAGGATTTGATCCTGGAAACCTCTGATGTGGGAGAGAGGCAACCTACCGCCTGCGCCACCTTAGTTCCTGGTTTTTCCATGCGTCTCATCTCGGCTCTCCCTTGTGTCACTTTCCTGTTGCGTCATCATCTTGCTGCGTGGCTCCGCAGGGCCTGACAGCACACCCACACACAGGACCTGGGGGGCTCCCCCACGCACAGGGCCTGGCGGCGCACTGGCGGCAGGGCCTGGGGAGCTCACCCGCTTGCAGGGCCTGACGGCGCACCTGCACACGGGGTCTGGCGGCCCACGTGTCTTCTGTATTTTTATTTTTACCAGGAGGTACTGGGGATTGAACCCAGGTCCTTCCATATGGGAGACGGACGCCCAACCTTTTGAGCCACATCCACCCCCCAAGATTTATTTTTTATCTAAAAAGGATAAACTAAAAGGGTTAAGGAATCAGCGATAATTAAATAGGTTAATACATGTCCAGAGCTTAGACCAGCACTTGGCACATAATAAGGACAACATAAAAATTGTTCTTGGTATTGTTATTTCAGATTTACGTTTTAGAAAGATCATTCAAGCTGTAATGTGGAGAATGAATTAAAGAGAAGTGGGTAAAATGGAAAGCATAACTATTTTGGAGACAGTTGTAATCTAAGCCAGAATTGATGAAGCCAGAACTGTGGTAGAAAGGAAGGATTTGCAGTACTATTTCAGAAGGGTAATTTGTTTATTGTCACATTAGTAGTTTTCTCATTGGTTGGGAGTTTATTTTCCCTCCATTTACTCGGAGGGATATATATATCTCTTCCTTAAAATTGTGGATAACAATAGAAGTAGACTTGGATTAAAAGAAGATGTAGGGAAGCGGCTGTGGCTCAATCAGTAGGGCTCCCGTTTACCATATGGGAGGCCCCGGGTTCGGTTCCCGGGGCCTCCTGGTGAAGGCAAGCCCGCCCGCACGGCGTGGTTAGCTGACCCAGCGAGCACAAGCAGCAAGGGGGGGATAAATGAATAAATAAATAAAATCTTTAAAGAAAAAAAAAAAAAAGATGTAAAGGGAAGCAGATGTGGCTCAAGCGATTGGGCTTCTGCCTACCACATGGGAGGTCCTGGGTTCGGTTCCAGTTGCCTCCTGGAGAAGGCGAGCTGGTGTGGTGGGCAGGCGCAGCGAGCTGATACAGCAAGATGATGCAACAAAAGAGACAAAAAGAGGAAAGACAATGAGAGGCAAAACAAACCAGGGAGCTGAGGTGGCTCAGGTGATTGAGCGCCTCTCTTCCACATGGGAGGTCCTGGGTTTGGTTCTTGGTGCCTCCTAAAGAGAAGAAGAGCAGACACAGAGAGCAGACAGCGACCACAAACAATGGGGTGGGGGATAAATAAATAAAATAAATCTTAAAAAAAAAAAAAAAGAAAGAAAATGTGAAGGTTAATCTGAGTTAGAATGTGTAAATTATATTCTGGATATATATTATTCTGGAAAATAAAGTCAAAAGGCCAATTCCAGGAATGGCCAACCTAATGCTTGGTAATGCTACTTCACTCATACGTTTCATTGATCCCATATGCATGAACTAAATTCTGTCCAGTTATGGACTTCTCACCCTAATTTACCAACAGATTATAGGTCTATTGGGTTTTTTTGGTTGGTTGGTTTTTATTTTTACAAACAAATATTCCCCCCTACCCCCATCCCTCCCTTTTCCAATAATCTCTAATCTGTTTTCCATCTCTTTGAATTTGCTAATTTTAGTCATCCAAGTGATATCATACAATTTCTGTCCTTACATGCCTTGCTTATTTTACTGAGCATAATGTTTTCAAGATTCTTCCATGATACAACATGTCTTATAACTTCACTTTTTCTTATGGCCAAATAATATTCCATTTTGTATATGTACCACATTTGTTGATGGACACTTGGGTTGTTTCCATCTTTTGTCTACTATAAATAATGCTGCTATAAGCATTGGTGTACAAGCATCTGTTTGTGACACTGTTTACACTCTCTTTGGGTATTGCATGGTCATATGGTAGTTCTCTCTTAACTTTTTGAGGAGCAGCCATATTGCTTTCCACAGTGGCTATACCATTTTACATTCCCGCCCACAGTGCATGAGAGTTCCAATTTCTCTGCAACCTCTCCAACACTTACCTCGTGGTGTTTTTTTGTTTTTTTTTAAATAATAGTCATCCTTGTGGGTGTTAGGTAGTATCTTGTTGTGGATTTAATTTGCATTTCCCTCTTGCCTGATGATATTGAGCATCTTTTCATTTTCTTCTTGGCCATTTGTACATCATCTCTGGAGAAATGTCTATTTAAATCCTTTACCCATTTTTTTTCTTTGCCCATTTTTTAATTGGGTTGTTTGTCTTTCTGTTGCTACATTGTATAAGTTCTTTATATTTTTTAGATATTAAGCCTTTATCTGATACATGGTTTAAAGCTATTTTCTCAGGGAGCAGATGTAGCTCAAGTGGTTGAGCACCTGATTCCAATATCCAAGGTCCTGAGTTAAATCCTCGGTACCTCCTAAAACAAAACAAACAAACAAAGAAATCAACTCTTATTGGGGAGATGTAGCTTAGTGGCTGAGCACCTGCTTCCCATGTATGAGGTCCTGGATTCAATCCCTGGTACCTACTAAAAAAAAAATTTACTTTCTCCAATTTTATAGGTTGTCTTTTCACTTTCTTAATAATTTGCTTTGATGCACAAAAGTTTTTAATTTTTATTAAATTATATTTATTGTTTTGATGCTCATGCTTTTGGTGTCATATCTAACAATCCATTGCAAACCCAGGTCATGAAGATTTGCCTCTATGTTATCTTATAATAATTTCATAGTTTTAGCTTCTTTATTTTGGTGGTTGATGCATTTTTAGTTGGTTTTTATATAGTGTGAGGTAGGGATCTAACTTCATTTTCTGCTCGTGGATATCTAATTTTCCCACCATTTGTTGAAGAGACTATTCTTTCAGCCACTGCATGCCTAAAATCAACTGGCCGTGGATGTGTGAATCTGTTTCTGGACTATCGGTTCTGTTCCACTGATCTATTTGTCTGTCTTTATCCCAGTACCACACTGCTTTGCTTACTATTGCTTTATAGTATAATTTGAAATTGGTAAGTATGAGTTCTCTAAGCCTTTCTTTTTCACGATTGTTTTGCCTATTCAGGGCCCCTTAAAATTCCATGTGAATTTGAGGGTTGTTTTTTCCATTTCTGGAAGGAAAAAAAAAAACTGTAATTTTGACAGGGATTGCATTGAATTTATATATTGCTTCGGTTAATATTAACATATTAATAATATTAACTCTTTCGGCCTATGGACACGGGTTGTCTTGCCATTTATTTAGGACCTCTTTAATTTCTTTCAGCAGTGTTTTGTGATTTTCAGTGCACAAGTTTTTTGTATCCTTGGTTAAATGTATTCCTAAATATTTTATTATTTTAGGAACTATTGTAAATGGAGTTGTTTTCTTAATTTCTTCTTTAGATTGTTCATTGCTAGTATATAGGAAAACAGTTGTTTTTTTGTGTTGATATTATACCCTGACACTTTGGTGAATTCATTTCTTAACTCTAATAGTTTTTTTGTGGGCCCCATTTATTCTTGACAGAAGCAGTATCTCAAGAAGCCAGGCATTACGCCATGAAGAGCATGTGCAGAATATCCGTCGATATCATGAATCCCTGCAGCAGGGAGAGTCAGTCCTGCTAAGTGACGACAAACTGAGCACATCACCTTTATCCTCCCATACCTCCCTTCTGAATTCTCTCAGGTAAGTCCGTCTGCAGAGAAAAGACACAGGAAGCCATAGTGGAGCACCAGGTGAATGGGTTATGGCAAGGTGCACACAGCTTTTCTATCTGCTGTCACCACTCTGGGAGGTTTAGCAGCATGCTCTCATGCATATAGTGCCAGTTGGACCCTGGAACCTCATAGGACTCCTCAGAGGTGAATCTTTCTTAGCTTAGTGGTTTTTCCTTGGGAGCTCTATCACTGATCCAATTATAAACACAGAAACTTTAGGTTATTCTCTAAAAGTTAATAATAACCACTTTCACATCTACACAGCCTCACATCTGCTTTACAATTTGCAAAGCCTCATCTTGCCTCATATATTTATCTTCACAGCCACTGAATTTTTCTAGATCAGCATCTGCCCTGTTAATGCTCTCCTATCCCTTGCTTAGGTTAGTCAGCATCTAAGCCAAAGAATTTCTGTGAGAAATGAAAGGACCATTATGGATATCTAGACCATCCACTAGGTAATTTCTAGTGAGAAGTGTGGTACAATATAAAGGACCTGGCTTCAGAGTCAAATTGACTTGAACTCTAGTCCTGGCTCTGCTGTTCCCAATGGAGGAGACAGCCATGTTGCCAGATAATTATAATGCAGTGTGATAAGAGGTGCATGTTCCCTGGTGAAGGGTTGTTCCCTGGTGAAGGTTAAACAGAGAAATGAATAATTAACATCCTGGCTTAGTCATAGAAAAATTTAAAGCAATCTCCTTTGAACTTGTCTTTAAAGGAATAGGGAAGTCTGGGTAGAAATAGCATGTGCAAAGACCCAGAGGCATGGAAAAGCAAATCAAGTTTGAGGAAATACCAGAAGTGCCATCAGGATAGACCTGAACATAAGATGCAAGGGAAGGAACAAGGCAAGTTACATAGGGGTCAGATTATGAAAGGCCATCAATGTCAGGCTTAGAGTCTGAACTTTTAGGGCACTGATTCTCATGTGGGAAGTGATGGGAGGAAAGGACGAGAGAGTATAAAATTTGGTAAAAAAATATTAAATATAGTTTATATTTGGGAAGAAAACTGACCTATTCCTTTGTTTCATAATACAAGCTCAGAAAAGAAAGATTGGAAAAATCTTTTTGGTTGGTGGGACATGGACTAAAAATTAAAAAAGAGTTAATCACTATAGGCTACCCAAATTACAAGAAAGTAATATCAAATTCTCATTTTAGTAAGTTGCTAGAGATTAGAGTCTATTTAAGTAAAAACATTGATGTTTGGCTGCATTTTCTTGGGTCATTCACATAACATATATTGAAACCCACTGAAAAAAAGAGAAAAAAAAGACTCCCCTTGGACCTAGAGCAGATTCTGTCAACCTTGGTGCTGTCGACATTTGGGCCAGATATTTTGCTATGGGGCCTGTTTCTGTATGGTGTAGGATGTTTAGCCTCTAGATACCAGAAGCTCTCCTTCCCTAGTTGTGACAACCGAAAATGTCTCCAGACATTGCCAAATATCCACTGGAGGGCAAAATCACCTGGTTGAAAGCCACTGCTCTAGAGCAGTGGTTCTCAGAATTCATTCTGTATCAGAATCACCTGCTGAAGACCTTGTTAAAATAATTCTGAAGGTCTAGGATAGGACCTAAGAATTTATATTTCAAACATTCCCAGGTAATGCTAATGCTACTAGTCCTAGAACCAGGCTTTGAGAGCCACTGCCTGAAGGAATTCTCTACCAAATGGAAATTAAACAAGATAACAGTTTTCATTACTTCCACTGGTTAACAGAGCCCTACCACAGTATCTCATTTGAGTCATAACAATCTTATGAAGGAAGCGGCTGTGGCTCAATCAGTGGGGCTCCCGTTTGCCATGTGGGGGGCCCCGGGTTCCCGGGGCCTCCTGGTGAGGGCGGGCCCGCCCGCCCGGCGTGGTTGGCTGACCCAGCGAGCGCAAGCAGCAAGGGGGGGATAAATGAATGAATGAATAAATAAATAAATAAATAAATAAAACAATCTTATGAGACCTACAGGGGAAGTACTAATAACCCTGTTTCACAGATGGGAAAAATACAGCTTGGTGTGGTAGGTTGAAATGCCATGGTTCTGCATCCAAAACTTCTGACATGCTAGTGGGTTTGCATATTTTCTAAAGCTGCACACAAGTTTACATTTTGTATGTTCCTGCTGCAGTTGTTTATCCATGTGGCATAAACCAGGATGTAGACATCTAAGTGAATACACTGTGATTTGACAGGGTCGTGGCCTCTAGTGATAGACTAAAGGTTGGCTTTACCCTCTTATTTAATTTTTTCCCCAAATAGATTTTATTGATACATACTAATAAATTATACAATTTATCATTTTAAAACTCTCTCTT
Source organism: Tolypeutes matacus (assembly GCA_026826555.1). NCBI lineage: Eukaryota > Metazoa > Chordata > Mammalia > Cingulata > Chlamyphoridae > Tolypeutes > Tolypeutes matacus. Next base: position 3,066,496 of record JAKSZT010031676.1, on the reverse strand, counting down.
GGATTTGACTCTTAATACATGCAAGACTGTTCCTATATAAAGGATAGAGAGACTTTCAGTTCACTTCCCAGGTATTTAGTGTCTGTGTTGTGTCAGTTATATCAGGCACATTGAGTGGACTAGGAAAATAGAGAAGTTAGAGATATTATCTTCTATTCCCAGGTGCTCATGGCCTAGTTAGAGAAACTGAACTAACACTAAGAAAATAAGGGAAAATCTAAGACAGAAAGTGATGGAGATGCCGAGAGTGAAGGAGTTTAAGGGAGAGGTGGCCCAATGAGAGGTATTAAAGTCTTGGTTCAAGTGGTAGAATGTCAGGGGGACATGAAAGATGTTGTCACTCCAGTGAATGACATTTTTGTGCTCTTCTCCCTTCTTTTTTTACAGGAGGAATCTGAGTGAGCTAGATCAGATCCAGCAGTACTTTAGCCAGAAGCTCACGAAGTCTTTCCTACCCCTCAGCCCTCAGACTCATAATGCCATCTTGCAGTGCCAGGAGAACAATGAGGACCATCATGGGCCAGAAGCCAATGGCCTAGACCCTGAGAGCCAGTGCATCCTGGAGAAATCCAATAACCTGGTGTTGCAAGTCAGCTCCTTAATCACGGGTATGGCTCAGGACCATTCTTGTTGAGTAGTAATGGTTGTTGGGTGTCCATTAAAAAGCATTTTGGATATCTGCCCTCAGACAAGCCCCTCTGAGAAATAGAGACCAAAGCCCTCACTTTCTTCCTCTTAAAAGGAGAGGCGTAGTAGTATGGCACAGGAACATGGGGCAATGGAAAGAGCATTGGACTGGGAGTCTGGAGACCTGGATCAACTATTTGACCCTGAGTGTATCCTTTTCCCTTCTTGAGCTTCAGTTTCTCCAACAAAAAAAAAAAAAAAAAAAAAAGAGTGGATTAGATGAGCAGTTCATGAACTGGTATCACTCTGTTTTCAAAAATATCAACTACAAACTTAAATAAAATTCCAATTCTCAGAGCCCAGAAATCTGCATTTCTTAACAGGCACCTCAGATGATTTTCTTAGTGTTCCATAGGCCACTTTTTGAAAAACACATTAGAGCAGTGGTTCTCACTTTGGCTGCATATTGGAACTAATTAGAGAGCTTTTAAAAATCCAGACACCATGGCTACACCATAGGTCAATTGCATCAGAATCTATTGGGATGGGAACCAGGCATCAGCATTTTTTAAAACTCCCCATGTAATTCCAGTGTGCAGCCAAGGCTGAGACTGTACTTCCCAATCTTGCCTGAGCATAAGAATTGCCTGGAGCACTTATTTTAAAATACAGGTTCCTGAGTTCTATTCCATCCTGCAGAATCAGAATCCAGGGTTAAGGCCTAGAAATCTGTATCAGGCAAGCTTTGGGGAACATTGATAAATCAACCAAATTGACATCTTTAGCACTTACTTGGTATCATTTTTACTCTAGCAAAATGTGTGATTCCACATAGGAATGAATAAGTCCCATTTTTTCCACTTAAAGAAGAAAAAATAAAAAGCCATGATGATGTTAGGTATAAACCTTCCTACCCTCTTCCCCCAGATACCTAACCTGTTGGTATCCAAGGCCCTAGAGATATGCTTTGTTTTTGGCTTCCACTTGCTTGAAATATTCCATTAACTGTTTATCTGAGCACCCACTATGCAATATTCTGTTACCAATTTCAGGAGGATGCAGTGGTGGACAAGCCAGGGCCTTCTCTCTGTCTTCATCAAACTTACATTCAATAGACCAACCCAACAAAATTCTTCCCAGAGAGAAAGTATAAGAGCAAAACAGAGGGAGGCTTGTTTGGGATAGAGGCGGGAACAAATGGGCTATCTCTTTAAAGGAGTATATTAAAATGTAGAGAGTAGAGAATTGAAGGATTGAAGCTGCAGGGCCTAGAGGCCAAGCTTGGGAATTTAATCTTTATCCTCTAAGCAAACTGGGAGTCCTGGGCAAGTGAATTACAGAATGAGAACTGATTTTCACAAGGACCACATGAATTTGGAAAGGGAAATATGATTGAATTAAGGGAAACAGTTTTGTTTTGTTTTGTTTTGTTTTTTAAAAAAAAAAAAACTCCCCTTGCCTCCATCATGCCTCAGTACACTTTTTTTTTTAGATGTCATGGTAAATCGGATACAAGTAAAACTTGAAAGTGAGTTACTGAGTAAAGGTTTCGTTTATGCCACATCTGTATGCCAGGCCCTCTGCTGAGCACTGAGACAGAAACTGAATCTTGTGACCTCTGCCTTTGAAAAGCTCACATCTAATGGGAGAAACATACAGAGAGACTTATTATGTGATAGCATGTTCTTAAGTTCTTTCTTAAAGAACAAACCTGTTTATTGATCCCATCTAGCTGGTGCATCAGGGAATGCTTTTTCGGAGGAGATACAGGACAGCAGGGCCTTGAAAGATGGGCTGGTTTGCAAAAGGCAGGAAGACTGTCCGAGTCAGAGTAGTAGTTCAGGCTAACAGATCAGGATCAACTAAGTTTGCTTCCTGGTTCTTGTTCCTATTTGAAGGTAGGGGTGTTCCACTTTCAAACACTACTACCCTTATAGGGCTAGAAATTGTCAGTGTATTAAACTCAGCCAACACCTTATGTGGGTTGAGTACTGTTAAGTGCTGTGAGGTAAATGTAACCCCTACTCTCCAGGAGTCAAATTTGCCTCCCAGTTCCTAACTTTCTCCTCTCAAGTAATCATGCAAACATAAATCATTTACTAGGCCCATTTATTAAGTGCTTATATGTGCACCAGACACTTTATGTCTCTTTATCTGATGCATTCTGTACCATAACTGTGAAATGGTGGTGTTAATCATATTTTAAAATAAAAAAACAGGTTCAGAGAGAATAGCTTGCTTATGATCACACTGTTAACAAGTGATGGTAAGGATTGGAACCCAGGATTGAACAGCTCTAAAGTCTGTCTTTAACAAGCCATGCTGCCTCCATTTTCCCTGTAAACCTCCCCTGCCATTATCGTTTAGGTGATAGATATTTCCTTATTTTCCAAATAATATAAATAGTTTTAATAACTGTCATCAATTATGGATTGATAGATGTCATCAATAAGTGGATTCTCATTTTGGTTTTTAATATAGGTAATTACTGAAGTAAATGGAAGCATGAACATGCCCACCAGGACTCCCAGATCCCGAGAATTCCTGAGCATGAGCAGATAGTCTCTGAAATCGTTTCCACAGATGTATCCACAACTATAAATAGATTAGATTTTGATCCTCTGGTATTAGAATAAAGTGCTAGAAATTGTAATGCCTTGAATATAGTTTTACTGACTCTTGGGTGGATTAACTGTCTTTAAGGTTTGTTCAAAGCCTGTTTGCAAGAATACTTCTGAAGCTACAAGCTAATTAGGGAAACTTGAGTGATCTATGGCCCTGCCTTGTAGTAAGAGTGATTATCTCTTGCTGTTCAGATCTGCAGACTATCACCAGGAATTCTCAAGCATCTTTGAGTTCTCACCAAGCCAGAAGTAGAAGCAGAGAGGTCACCACCCTCCCAAACATTCAAGACACAGAGGCCATACAAGAACGAAGCAGAACTCCAGACCAGTCGTTGGCAAGAGCTCCAGATGAGGGCACAAATTCCCTGCCTGCCCCTACTCGTGAAGAGACTCCAAGTGGAAGAGGAATGCTCCACAAGTCTCTGGGGCATATTGTACCCATAAATGATGCTGTATCATCAGTGTTTACAAGGAAGCAGAGCAGTGAGGACACTGGGGCAGGCCTGGCCTACAGTGATGAGGACTATGAAGAAGACATCATTGAGCCCAGGACTCTAAATGAGATCACCACTGTGACAGACAAAACCAGCCCTTGGTCCAGTTTTATGTCAGATGCAAGTGAGGTCATCAGCCTTCAGCCTGATGAGGCACAGAGGGAAAGCCCCTCTTGCCCTTCTTCAGAGCCTTTCCCCAAAGAGGAGCTCAAGGTCAGAAGTAGCACTCTGTCCAGCCCAGAAAAGGGTGCCAATCCCTACCTGCTTAGACAGGGTTCTCCTAGCCAAAGTCATGTTCTTTATGAGGGTGAGGCATCTAAGGCCAGGGTTGGAGAGCCTGCCTCAGCAGACCCTCAACTCATCCCACACCTGTCACTCTCAGGAACCCAACAAAACAACACCTTTGTTGGATGGAGCTCATCAAGAGCATGTCATGACAAGGAGCTCAAGCCAGAGGCCCAGGCTGAGAGTGAAGCTGCCTCTAGTGAACTAAGTGACTCTGCTGATAGCTTTGAGAAATCTCCTCCACACCTAGCCTCCCAGAGCAGAAGAGAAAACCATAAGGGTCCACCCTTTGACTCCTCTGACATCAGGCAGAAGCAGGTGACAACTGGATCAGAGGTATCCACAAGGCAGAGCTGCCTCCTGTATCCTTTGGTGTTGCCCACAAGTGGCCCCTTAAGCCATCTCTGGGCATTTTGAATACTGGTGCTTAGGCTAGCCTAGTGTGAGCATGAGGTGAGCAGTGGCCACTCTCATGGAATGCACTGGGGGGCATGGGAAGACCCTTCAGATATACCTGCCCTGACAACAAGGTGCCTACAATTCTACCACTAATGCCAGCCTTCTGAAGCATATAATGCTTTTAACTGGGTTAGGTGTTGGTAGCACATTCATTAGCCTAGCTAATCTGATTAATCTGTTGGGTATCACGCCACCTGAAGGCAAGTCTCTGGATCTAAGGAATCAAATACAAGTGGAGGGCATAGAGAGAGGAGAAAGAAGAATAATACCATTAACTGAGCATTTACTACATGCCAGCACTTTACATACATTCTTTATTCCTTCATCACAAGCCCTTAAGGTAGGTTTCATCATTTCTGTTTTGCAGGTAAGGAAATTGAGGCTCAGGGCTATGGCGACTTACAAGATTTAATTAAAAAATAAATAAGTGATGGAACCAAGGGTAAATGGGTACCACTGAGATGGACTTAGTGCCCAAACCTCCAGCCATTATGATGGGAGAAAGGACACCTGATATTGCCCCTCTCCCTCCTTTGAAATGAAGGCTAAAACATCTCCTTTGAAATGTTATGGAGAGGGAAGCGGCTGTGGCTCAATCAGTAGGGCTCCCGTTTACCATATGGGAGGCCCCGGGTTCGGTTCCTGGGGCCTCCTGATGGGGGCGGGCCTGCCCGCGCGGCGTGGTTGGCTGACCCGGCGAGCACGAGCAGCAAGGGGGGGGATAAATGAATAAATAAATAAAATCTTTAAAAAAAAAAAAAAAATGTTATGGAGAAAAGCAGACAGACCATCAACAGCCGTCCCCACTGTAACCTAATTAACTGATTAGATCACTTGTCTGGTATCCTGACAACAAAATGGTAGGTGAAGCAAGTGCTTTATTGAACAGACATCTTTTTCTACTAGAAGTCAGGGGGCCTCTCTCTCTAGAACCAGCTTCTTATTACTTATGTGGCTTCAAGCATATAGTTTAACCTTTCTGAGCCTCACTTTCTTCATCTATAAAATGGAAGCATTAATCCCTTACCCACCAGACATTAAACTCCCTAAGTCAGGGACCTTGTCTTTTTGCTGTGTTCCTAGCACCAGACATTGCACAGAGAAAGGGATTGGTAAGTATAGATGGAACTGAGCTATCACAGTTTCACAGAATTGAGAAAATCAAATGAATATTAACACTTGTACACACCACGCAGATGAAGGGCAAAGAGAAACCTAAGGATAGGGGTGTGGACTCAGGAAAGGCTTAAAGCATGAAATGGCTGGAAGCTGAGCACTGAAAGCAGACTGCCTCCTGTGGAGTTCATTCCAGGCCTCACTCATCCTGGCTTCTGGCATCTCTGCTTTAACAGTCAAATTTAGTTGTGCCCAGAATGTATGGTCAGTGGAAGAGCAGACAAATATGCACAGATCCTAAAGAGTTCTGCTTTAGTTTGGGCCATCCCAATTATTCTTTAAAAAAAAAGTATTGCCAGGACCTGAGGTCAGAGATTTAAATCAGACCTTACCTCTAGAATAGGGGTTCTTAACCGTTTTTGTTCCACAGACCCCTTTTCCAGTCAGGTGAAAACCACAGACCCCTTACTAAGTCCACACTGTACTGTGTATTATTTAATAAATATATCACACCCACACTAATACATCCCCACAAGAATGTTTTTCTGAATTTCAGTTCATGCTCACGGACCTCTTGTTAAGAACCCCTGCTCTAGAAGTTCCCATTATGAGGTAGGAGACAGACAAACAGATCATGGCAGTTTATTGTTCTAGCTGCTGTAACGAGACATGGACACAGTGATAGGGGGCAAGAGGAGGGAGCTGCCATAACTCTGCAAGGGAAAATCCTAGGCAGAAGGGTAGGAGTTCACTGTGGCTAGAGCTCAGGGTATATGTGGGATGGTAAGAGGTGAGGCACAATCTAGATTTTAAAGGACCTTTATGCCTGACTGAGGTATTTGGACTTTATCCTGAAATCAGATTAAACTTCAGCTTCCTTGTCTCTAATAATGAGGTAATAATAGTATTTTATTGGGTTGTTGTGAGAATTAATCTAATAGTATAAATTACTTAGCACAGAGCCTGGCACATAGTGTTCAGGAAACGTTATCTGTTAAGCAAGAGTATGATATGGTCATATTTGCACATTAGAAAAATCACCCTAGTGCCTTGTAAAGTGTGGATTGGAGCAGAAGAGACCAAAAGGAAGGAGACTGGTTAGGAAACGGTTGCAATAATCCAGAGAAGAGATGAAGAAGGTCTGACCTAAAGTGTAGGCTATGGAGATGTAAAAGAAGAACAGATTTGAGAGGATTACTTAGAGGGAGTTGGGAAGTATAAAGATTTCTGTCACAAGTTGTGGGTGGGGAAACGGATGTGGCTCAAGAGGTTCGGCGTCCGTCTACCATATGGAGAGACCAGGGTTCGATCCCCGGTACCTCCCGGTAAAAAAAAAAAAAAAAAAACAAGTTGTGGGTGATATCATTTAATGGATAGGGAACAAAACGTAAGACAGGTTTGAGGGAAGAGCAGACTTCTGTTTTGCATATGAGCCTGTCAGACATCCAGGAGGAGATGCACACCTGGAATTCAGGCATGAGATTAGCTATAAAGGTAGGTTTCTCTAGATAAGGGGGACCACATACACAGAGATGGAAACCTGAGGATTGCCAGTATTTAAAAGGCAGGTGGTGGGACGGATGTGGCTCAAATGGTTGGGCGTCCATCTCCCGTATGGAGGGAACTGGGTTCGATTCCCGGGACCTCCCAGTAAAAAAATAAATAAATAATAAAAGGCAGGTGGGACAAGGTACACCCACAACAGAAACTGGGAAGAGCTGGTCAGAGAGGTTGGAAAAGCAGAAGAGAGGGATGGTGTGAGAGCATAAAGGCCAGATTTCAGTGGGTAAGGGAATGAGTGGTAAGGAAAGCAGACAACTTTTTTCCCATAAACTGGAGAGACAAGAATAGTTGACATTTATTTAATGCTCACTGTGTCAGGCCTATTCTAAGCACTTATTTAATCTTCAAAACAATAGGTACTATCATATCCATTTTACAGATGAAGAAACTGAAGCACAAAAAGTAAACTTTCCAGTCACCCATCTATAAGTGACAGAGAGTAACTAGAAGGGAATGCAAGCTTAAGCGGTATTTTTTTTTTCCTAAGTGGAAGACTAGAGCATTTTCATAAGCTGAGGAAAAGGACCTGAAAGATGGAGAGAGCAAGACCCTGAAAGAGTCATGGCATTATGCACTGAGGAGAGTTTCGGTATCTTCAGACATCCCCAGCACCTCACAAGAAAGCTCTTCCTTCTCCATAGCATCAGCCAACTGGCAGAGTCCTCAGCCATCAGAGCAGCAGCAGCAGCCTTCTGAAAAAGGCTTGGGTTCAAAGGGTGGGTTTTTTCCCTTCAGGATTTACAACCCGTCCCCCACCTCTCTATAGAAAAACCAGGGGTGTGAACCAAAGCAGGAAATGGATGCATTTCATTTGTTCAGTAAATACTGAGCATTTACTGTGCTCCAGGTTCTATGCTAGGTAACAGAGTTAAAGACTAGCATGGAAGAATGTTGATAAAATAGAAAATCTGGTAAATAAATTTGAATCAGAACCATAGTTATTTCCTAAAATTATTGAACAGGAACAAAAAAAATTAGAACATCAGAATGCCCCACCCCCACCCCAAGTCCAACCAAACTGAATCAGTGCTTTGGTTCGGCAAATATTAGTGGAACATCATGTGCTCAATACACAGAGAAGTGCATGATAGGGAACCTGCCTTCTAGGGCTCTCATCCAGATTGGATGGACTAGCTGTAACCCCGAGCACCTTCTGTTCCAAGCCTCTTATATAGAGCCCTTATTTCTGGATAGGAACAGAGAACATCCAGGAGGGGAAGCCCTCCTTTAGTGCCAGGCATCTCTCTCCTACCTAAGACACTGCCCCTGAAACCATCCTCCCACCCCCACCCTGCCTAGTTGACTTTTAACAGGTCTGTTTGGGGCCAGCAAGTAATCAACATTGCTACCTACCAGCCATGTGTGGGGCTCTAGAGAAGGGTAAGTAGGAAGATCACTGAAGGGAATTGTACTATCTCTGCCCTTGAGAAGTTTAAGGAATATCGAGGGAAACAAATTGAGAATTATACCAGACTAAATAAACAAGCATTATCCTGTGTTATAGACTGGACACTAGGATATGAGGAATGAGGGATCGCTGTGGACTAAGAGTAGGAGAGGGCTTCCCGGAAGAGGCAAGATTTGAACCGATGAATAAAGAAACACTGATTTGTTAGGAGTAGGCAGGGCCTTCCAGGCAAAGGGAATTGCTTGAGCAAAGGATTTGTGGGTAGGAATAAGTCAGGAAAAGAAACATGAATGCAGATGAATTGAAGTCAGTGGAGATTCTGGTCTGTCGGGGTGGAGGTGGCAGGGTGGCTTCAGCTCTCAAGAAAAAAAAGGCTTGAGCCAAAGCAGGAAATGGATGCATTTCATTTGTTCATTAGATTTCTGGGCATTTTTGTCCCTTAACTACTATTATAGCTCAGAGCCCATTGTGGTGCCCAACTTCTTCTTGCCTCCCCAGCAGCTGGAGGCCTCCATGCGGATGCTCTCACTCTCTGCAGATTTGCCACCACAAACCACAGCAGATCAGGTAAGAGAACAGCCAGCTGACCTCCCTCATCACTTCCTTAAGACTATAAAGAACATAGAGCTGCCCTGGGTCATCTTCCTGTAAGGAGAGCAGCATTGATCACTCCTCAGGTTTGTGCTGAGCATATTCTGTGGGCCCAACAGTGGGCAAGGACTCAGGAAAAGGAAGAGCAAATGGGTAAGAGCAGGATATTGTCAGCTAAGACAGACAAATGCAAAAAACGAAGAGTACAGAAGTATAAAAGCGGTATTTAGCTAAGAAATACATAGTGATACTGAGTGCTGTGGGAGCTCCAACTAAGTGAAGGGCGGGTAAGAACAAAGAAGGCTTCATATAGGAAATGCAGTCTGAGAGGTTCTTGACAGATCAGTAAGGTCTGGATGATAAGAATATCAGTGATGTAGCAATTTGTTGATTACCAAAAACCTCATAAGTCTCCGTTAGATAGTTGGAACTCTGTTACAAATCCCAGCTCTCCTCTTTTCTGCCTTGGCACAACACCTGGTATGCAGGTGGCAAGAAAATAAGGAATATTAATTACTGTGTCTTTAATCATTCAACATATATTTCTTAGGCACCTTCTTTGTATCAGACATTGTGCTAGATGCAGATAAGACCCTGCCTTCATGTGGCATAAATCCTATTTGGACAAGTAAACAAAATATAAAAATATTTACAGATTGTGATGAATAAATCTGATAAAGAATAGGATTGGAACATAGAAAGTGGCACAATGAGGTCGAAGGTCCTAGGTCATACACGATCTTGTAAACCATGGAAAGGAGCTTAGGTTTTATTCTAAATGCAAGGATATCCATTGAAGAGTTGTAAGCAAGGGATTTCAATTTCCAAGAGCTCATACTAGCTGCTGAATGGAGGATGGATTGTCTTTTGGATTTGTCAGCATGGAGGTCATTGGTAATCTTGAAAGCATAATTGGAATGATGTAATGGAGAAAGGAACCATAAAATACTATTATGTGACAGGCACTATTCCAGGCCCTGGGATGAACTAGGCACAAAGCCCCTATCTCATGGAGCTTAAAAAATAATAATTTCAGAAAGTGATACATTGCTATAAATAAAATGTTAATAATAGCTAACTATTATTCAGTGCTTGCTATGTGCTAGGCGCCATTCTAAGTACTTTATATGTGTAAATTCATTTAACTCTCCCAACAACCCAGTTATTGTTATCCCCATTGAATAGATGAGGAAACTGAGGCTCAGAGTTTCCCATACAGACCTACAAGGTGAGTATTACTATTTCTAGTTTATATATAAATAAATTGAGATGCATAAAACCTAAGTCACTTGCCCAGGGTCACCTAACATGTAAGTGGTAAAACTAGAATTTAGATCTTATGACTTCAAACTCCAAGGCATCTCATTTATTTGGTACATGAACCAATCTAAGTTCCACACATCTCAGTTTTTATCAAATTTGTAAATCCTCTCCTAGGAAAGGAGAGGTGCCAGTCCTCGCCTAGGATGCCTAGGAGGCTCTGCAGTTTTATGGCCTTTATTCCTACTCTGGTTTGTGGTTACCAGCCTATCTTCTCCCTCTCTGCCTCTTCCTTTCATTTCTCACTCTTAGCAATCAACATATATGCTAGGGTCATAGGCTTTGTGCAGATACCAAACACAAGCTTTGGAGCAAGACAGCCATGAAGTGAAATCTTGTATCTATTACCAAGTAGCCAAGTGATCTCTGGCAAGTGACTTGACTTTTCTGAGTCTCCGTTTCCTTATAGGTAACATCAGCTAGTAATTCTTTCCTAGTAGGCTGATGGAGAGAATTATTCTAGAGGAACAATGGAGGTACTCTTGGTTCCCTTTCCCTCTTCTCGTCTTAACCAAGTGGGTGAAGTGGCAATGAGTCATGCCCCGTAGGAAGGGAGGTCTGTGAGCCACTTTTTCTGAACTATCATCCCTCACCCTTCAAAGCAGAACTTCTGTTCCTTCTTTTCTGTCTCTGCCTTCAACTCCAGGCAGACGCTTTGTCTTTGATCTATTAAACAAGAGATACAAAGTATGGTAGAGGGAGTTTTCACTTCAATTAAAGGACAAGTCTAGTTTTGAGAAGGCATGTCTCATACGCTTTCCAGCCTGTTTTTCTTGACCAAAGCAAAACTGCATTGTTTGTCTGCTGCTTTCAGGGCCGCATTCTGGGTCCCAGTTAGTGGACCAGTCCTCACATTTTGCTGGAACTGTCCCAGTTTTAGTGCTGAAAGTCCCATGACCTGGGAAACCCTGGGAAGTTGGCCACCCTAGCTAGTCTCTTTCATTAATTGTTGCCTTTGTAGCAAGCTATTTTCTGAGTCTAATGTGCTCGGATGACTGCCAGCCAGTGCTGGATAACCTAGAAAGCAAATAAAGTATGTATATAAGGGCACTAGCAAGCAGAGACACCAAAAATTAAGAGAAAAAAATTTTTTAAGAATTATATTTGAAAGCATTGAAATAGTTCCCATGGGATAAATCAGAACCTTAATTGGCTTCTTTATACTTAAGGTTTATTTTCATTTTAATTGTGAATGAATCTTCCCAGAGCTTAGGTCTCTGAAGGTTTTTAAAGTGGCCTCATTTTGAAGAATTTCAGGCAAAAAAAAAATTGTCTTTATATTTACCACATGCTGACCATTTCTGGTGTTCTTTCTTTTTCTATCTGAGATAATTTCCTTTCAGCCTGAATAACTTCCTTTAGAATTTCATGGAGTACAGAGCTACTGGTAATTGATTCTCTCAGCTTCAGTTATCTGAATATGCCTTCACTTTGAAGGATACTTTTGCTAGATATAGAATTTGGAATTGAATTTGTTTTCTCTTTTAGCATTTTAAAGATACATTCCATTGTCTTATGACTTTCATTGTTTCTTAGGAGAAACAGCCATTATTCTATTGTTGTTGTATTGTTGTTGCCCTGAATGTAACAAAACCTTCATTCCCTGGCTGCTTCTAAGGTTTCCTCATTATCTTTGGTTTTCAAAAGTTTGGCTATGATGTTCATAGTTGTGGTTTTCTTTTTTTCTTTAACTACCCTGCTGGGGTTCTGCCGATGACCTCCTGCAGAGTTGGAACATCAGTAAAGAGCCTTCTAAAACAGATCCCAGAACAGAAGGAATGTAGCATTTGCTAATGGTAGAATGATAGGTGATAGGTTGAAATGATTATTTTATTCATTATTGAACACATACTGTTTGCTAGGATTTTTTTTAATTTGGAGAAGTTGTAGATTTACTGAACATAAAATAGAGAGATCCCATATACCACTCTATTAACACCTCTCATTAGAATGATACATTTGTTACAATTGATGGGGAAAAAAATTTTTAATTGTACTATTAACTATAACCCATGGTTTACATTAGTGTTCAGTGTTTATGTTGTACAGTCCTATGGTTTATTTTAATTTTTAGTCTAGTAACATACATACAAACTAAAATTTCCCCCTTTAAGTTACATTCAAATTTCTAATTCAGTGGTGTTAATTACATCACAATGTTGTGCTACCATCACCACCATCCATTACCAAAACATATTCATCAACCCAAATAGAAACTCTGTACAATTTAAGCATTAACTCTCCATTCCCTACTCCCAAGCCAACCCCTAGTAATCAGTATTCTAGTTTCTGGCTCTATGAGTTTGCATATTCAAATTATTTCATATCATTGAGATAATACAATATTTTCCCTTTTGTGTCTGGCTTGTTTCACTCAACATAATGTTTTCAAGATTTACCCATGTTGTCACATGCATCAGGACTTCATTCCTTTTTATGGCTGAAAATATTCCATTATGTGTACATACCATATTTTGTTCATCCATTCACCAGTTTATGGACACTTGGGTTGCTTCCATCTTCTGGCAGTTGTGAATAATGCCACTATGAACATCGATGTGCAAATAACTGTTCAAGTCCCTGCTTCCAGTTCTTTTAGGTATATACCAACAAATGGGATTAACCAGGTCATATGGTATTTCTATACTTAACTTTCTGGAGAACCATTTTACATTTCCACAAAGAATGAATGAGTCTTCCTGTTTCTCCACGTCCTCTCCAACACTTGTAATTTTTCATTTTTTAATAATAACCTTCTAGTGGGCATGAAATGCTATTTTGTTGTGGTTTTGATTTGCATTTCCCTAAAGGCTAATGATGTTGAACATCTTTTCAGGTGTTTTTTGGCCATTTGTATAACTTCTTTGGAGAAATGTCTGTTCAAATATTTTGCCCATTTTTTAATTGGGTTGTTTGTCTTTTTATTGTTGACTTGTACAATTTCTTAATGTAGTCTGGATAGTAAATGCTTATTGGATATCTGGTTTCCAAATATTTTCTCCCATTGTGTTGGTTGTGTTTTTACTTTCATGACAAAGTCCTTTACACTAAAGTTTTAAATTTTGATGAGGTCCCATTTATCTATTTTTTCTTTTGCTGCTGGTACTTTTGGTGTAAGGTCTAAGAAACCATTGCCTGACAGAAAGGTCCTAAAGCTGCTTCCTGAATATTTTTCTAAGAGTTTTATAGTTGTGGTTCTTATATTTATGTCTTTAATCCATTTTGAGTTGCTTTTGTACGTGGTGTGAGATAGGGTTCCACCTTCATTATTTTGCTTATGGATATCCAGTTTTCCCAGCACCATTTGTTGAGACCATTCTTTCCCCACTGAGTGGACTTGGCACCTTTGCCAAAAATTAGTGGGCCGTAAACATGAGGATTGATTTCTGATAATTCTCAATTCTATTCCATTGGTCTGTATGCCTATCCTTGTGCCAGTACCATGCTGTGTTTTGATTACTATGGCTTTGTAATAAGTGTTAAAATTGGGGGTCTCACCCACTGAACAGAGTGCTCCTAGCACACTTACGGGCTCCTGGGGGGAGCTCTTCCTGGTGGTAACTCAAAGCGAATTCAATTTCGCATAGAATGAGCTTAGAACGGTTTCCCAAGACCCCTCCCAAGACCCCTCTGGAGCGCAGGCCCCCGGGGCATTAGGAGGCGGTGGCCTGCTTCTAAAGTCAGCACCCAAGCCCTGAATCTGCTGGTGCCTTCTAAACACGTTTTAGGGAAGCGGCTGTGGCTCAATCAGTGGGGCTCCCGTTTGCCATATGGGAGGCCCCGGGTTCGGTTCCCGGGGCCTCCTGGTGAGGGCGGGCCCGCCCGCACGGCGTGGTTGGCTGGCCCGGCGAGCACAGGCAGCAAGGGGGGGAGAAATGAATAAATAAATAAAATCTTAAAAAAAATAAAAAAATAAAAAAAATAAACACGTTTTACCTGTAGCTTCCCTCTCTTTCTCTCTCTCCATCCGCCATCATTGGTACGTGTGACTTCCGGCTTCGCCATGTATTCTCATAAGACTTTTAGAATCAAGCGATTCCTGGCCAAGAAACAAAAACAGAATCGCCCCATTCCTCAATGGATTCGAATGAAAACTGGCAATAAAATCAGGTATAACTCCAAGAGAAGACATTGGAGAAGAACCAAGCTGGGCCTGTAAGGAATCGCACAAGGGATAACTCACATGTTTATGCTGTATCAAGTTCACTTATATTTTGCGATATGAAGTTGAAAAAGATGCCCTTTCTGAAGAGTTGGACTTAGTTTATTGGAGGAAAACGCTGTTTTTTTTTCTTTGTTTTTTATGCTTTGGCATAAATAAGTTGGTTCAGTAACAAATATGTGAGACCTTTTGTTTGAAAATTAATTAATTTAAAAAATTGGGAAGTGTGAGTCTTCCAACTTCATTCTTCTTTTTCAAGATACCTGTGGCTATTTGGGGCCCTTTACCTTCCATATAAATTTGCTGATTCACTTTTCCATTTCTGCAAAGAAGGCTGTTGGAATTTTGATTGGTGTTAAAAATGTAAATCGCTTTGGGTAAAATTGGCGTTTTAACAACACTTAGTCTTCCAATCCATGGACACAGAATATCCTTCCATTTATTTAGCTCATCGTTGAATTCATTTAGCAGTGTTTTGTATTTTTCTGTTTATAAGTTCTTTACATCCTTGGTCAGATTTATTCCTAGATATTTGATTCTTTTAGTTGCTATAGTAAGTGGAAGTCATCTCTTGATTTCTTCTAGTGTATAGAAACACTACTGACTTTTGCGTGTTGAACTTGTACCCCACCAATTTGCTGAATTCATTTATTAGTTCTAGTATCTTTTTGTGGATTTTTCAGGTTTTCTGTATATAGGAACATGTCATCTGCAAATAGGGAAAGTTTCACTTCTCTTTTCTTTCTCTTGCCTAACTGCTCTAGCCAGAACTTTCAATACAATGTTGAATAACTGTGGGTATCCTTGTCTTGTTCCTGATCCTAGAGGGAAAGTTTTCAATCTTTCACCATTAAGTCTAATGTTAGCTGTGGATTTTTCATAATATGCCCTTTATCACGTTGAGGAAGGTTCCTTCTATTCCTAGTTTCCTAAGTGTTTTTTATCAAAAAGCGTGCTGGATTTTATCAGATGCCTCTTCTGTATTAATTGATATGATCGTGTGTTTTTTTCCTTCATTTTGTTAATGTGGTATGTTACGTTAATTGATTTTCTTATGTTGAATTGCCCTTGCAAGCCTACCATAAATCCCACTTGATCATGGTATTTTAATTATTTTAACATGCTATTGGATTTGGTTTGCTAGTATTTTGCTGATTATTGTGTCTATCTTCATAAGGGATATTGGTCTGTAATTTTTTTTTTTTTTCTTGTATCTTTATCTGGCTTTGGTATTAGGGTGGTTTACCTTATAGAATGAATAAGGGTAAGTTCCCTCCTCTTCAGTTTTTTGACACATTTGAGCAGGATTGGTGTTAACTCTTCTTGAAATGTTTGGCAGAATTCTCCTGTTAAGCCATCTGGTCCTGAGCCTTTCTTTGTTGGGAAGTTTTTGATGATTGATACAATCTCTTTACTAGTTATTGGTCTATTATGATCACCTTTTTCTTTACTTTTTTTTTTTTCTTCACCTATTTCTTCTTGATTCAGTGTAGGAATTTGTCCCATTTCTTCTAGGTTATCCAATTTGTTGGCATCTAGTTGTTCATAGTATCCTATTATGGTGCTTTGTATTTGAGTGGTGTCTGTAGTAATGTCTACCTTTTCATTTCCGATTTTAGTCATTTGTGTCCTCTCTTTTTTTCTTAGTCAGTGTAGCTTAAGGTTTGTCAATTTTATTCATCTTTTCAAAGAACCAACTCTGGTTTTGTTGATTGTCTTGGGTTTGTTTTTGGTGTTTTTTTGTTTGTTTGTTTTGTTTTGTTTTATTCTCTATTTCATTATCTCTAATCTTGGCTATTTCCTTCCTTCTGCTTGCTTTGGGTTTTGTTTGCTCTTTTTCTAGTTCCTCCTGTTTTAGTTTATGTCTCTGCTTTGAAATCTTTCTCCTTTTGTAATGTAAACGTTTAGAATTATAAATTTCCATACCAGCTTTGACTTTGCTGTATCCTGTATGTTTTCATTTTCATTTTCATTTGCCTCAAGATATTTCTTAATTTTCCTTGTGATTTCCCCTTTAATTCATTGGTTGTTTAAAGGTACCTTGTTTAATTTCCACATATTTGTAAATTTTCCAGTTCTCCCCTTGTTATGATTTCTAGCTTCAATCCATTGATCAGAGAAGATACAGTCTATGATTTCAATATATTTTAATTTATTAATACATGTTTTGTGACCTAACATATGGTCTCTCCTGGAGAATGATCCATGTGCACTCGAAAAGAATGTGTATTCTGCTGCTGTTGTGTGTAATGTTCTATGTATGTCTGTTAGATCTGGCTGGTTTAGAGTCTAGCTGGTTTCAAGTCTTTTATTTCTTTTTGATCTTCTGTCTAGATGTTCTATCCACTGTTGGAAACGGTATATTTAAATCTCCTACTATTAATGTAGAAATCTCTATTTTTTCTTCAAATATATCAATATTTGCATCATATATTTTGGGGCTTTGCTGTTAGGTGCATATATATACCTTTTTGTTGAATCGACCCCCTTTACAATATATAGTAACATTCTTTGACCCTCATAACAGTTTTTGACTTGAAGTCTATTTTATCTGTTATTAGTATAGCTACTGCAGCTCTCTTTTGGTTACTATTTGCATGGTATATTTTTTTCCATCCTTTTGCTTCCACCTATTTATGTCTTTGAATTTAAAGGGAGTCTCTTGTAGACAGCATATAGTTGTCATGCTTTTTTATCCATTCTGCCAATCTCTGCCTTTTGACTGGAAAGGTTAATCCATTTACATTTCAAGTAACTAGTGACAATGCAGTACTTTCTTCTGCCATTTCACTATTTGGTCTTTGTAAGTCATACCTTTTTTCTTTTTTGTTTTGTTTTGTTTTGTTTTTATAAGTCATACCTTTTTTCACACTCAATTCTTCTGATAATGCCTATTTTAATATTTATTTGATTTTTTTGTATTGTACCATTTGAGTCCCCTCTCATTTCTTTCTGAATATATTTTTCATATATTTTCTTTGTGGTTACAATGGGTTTTAACAATCTATAGATTGTTAAGTCTATAACAATCATATTTGATTTGATACCAAGATAAAGCTATTTATCTTCAATAGCTTAAATAGACACTGTTCCTGTATTCCTCTGTTCTCCCACCTTTTTTGTGCTTGTTATAAGTTATATCTTGGGAAACGGACGTGGCTCAAGAGGTTCGGCGTCCGTCTACCATATGGAGAGACCAGAGTTCGATCCCCGGTACCTCCCGGTAAAAAAAAAAAAAAAAAGTTATATCTTTGTACATTGTGTGTCCAAAACCATGGATTTATCATTACTTTTTATGCATTTGCATTTTAGCACCTATAAGAATTAAGAAATGGAGTTACATATCAAAAAAATACGATACCTAATACTGGTATTTATAATTACCCATACAGTTACATTTACTGGAGATCTTTATTTCTTTGTGCCACTTGGATGCACTGTCTAGTGTCCTTTTCATTCTGAAGAACTCCCTTTAACATTGCTTGTAAGAGAGACCTAGTGGTGATGAATTCGCTGAGCGTCTGTTTATCTGGGAATGTCCTCTTCTGTCTCTCATTTTGGTAGAAAGTTTTGCCAGATATAAAATTCTTTGTTGGCAATTGTTTTCTTTCAGCATTTTAAATATTTTGTCCCACTGCTTTCTTGCCTCCATGGTTTCTGATGAGAATCAGCATTTCATCTTACTGGGACTCCCTTGTACATAGTTCACTGCTTTTCTCTTGCAGCTTTCAGAACTTTCTCCTTGTCCTTGGCATTAGACTATTTGATTACTATGTATATGGGCGTGGTTCTCTTTGAATTTATCCTGTGTGAGGTTCGTTGGGCTTCTTGAATGTGGATATTCATATCGTTCATTATATTTGGGATGTTCTCTGCTATTATTTATCTGGATATTTCTTCTGCCCCTCTCTTTCTTCTCCTTCTGGGATGCCCATAATGCATATATAGGTACTTTTGATGGTGCCCCATAAGTCTGTTAGTCTCTGTTCATTCTTTTTTATTCCTACTTCTTTCTGATCCTCAACCTGAATCATTTCAATTGCCTTATCTTCAAGAACATTAATTCTTTCTTTTCTGCCATGCCCAAACTGCTGTTGAAACCCTCTAGGAAATTTTTCATTTCATTCTTTGTATTCTTCAACTTTAGTATTTCTATTTGTTTGCCATTGAGAATCTCAGAGATTCTGCTATTGTTCATTCATTGTTTTCCTTATATCCTTTAGTTCTTTCTCTGTGTTTTTCTTTTTCTTCTTCAGCATATTGAAGACTTTTTTTTTTTTTTAAGTCTCTGTCCATTAAGTACAAAGTCTGGTCCACTTTGTTGATGGTTTCTGGATTTTTATCTTGTTTCTTTGGATGGGTCATCATTTCCTGTCTCTTTATCTTGTTATCTTTTGTTGCATACTGTACATTTTACTATTTTAAAGTGTTAACTCTGGGATTTAGTCTTGTTATCTTTTGTTGCATACTGTACATTTTACTATTTTAAAGTGTTAACTCTGGGATTTAGTC
>JAKSZT010031676.1:3037078-3047325 GCA_026826555.1 Tolypeutes matacus | reverse complement strand
ATACTGTACATTTTACTATTTTAAAGTGTTAACTCTGGGATTTAGTCCCAGAGCTATCTGTTCCTTGTTTGTATCCAACCAGTTATGACTGAGATTTTGTTGAATGCCAGAAGTTAATCAAAACAAACAAACCAGACCCAAAAGTACCATTCACTGTCTTTGTATTAGGCTCTGCTTTGTCTGGTGTTCTACTTCAGAGCTTAGCCCCCGATCAAGATGATCATCCCAAGGCAAATGCAAAGTGCAGAGTCCTCTCTGTTTTATCTGAGCCTGCACGGAGCAAGGGACCCTGCTTCTTTTCCTGAGCTTGTGATTGCTAGAGAATGTAGGAATTCCCCCATTTATAGTTTATAGGAGTTCGAGTGAAATGTCCCCTCTACTCAACTTGAAATAGACTTTCACCCCCTCCTGGGTGCTCCCTTGAGTGACTTAATGCTTTGCCCCAGGCCGCTTCAACTTAATTGTTCCTCATCCTGTCCCAGGTATCTGCAAGCTGTATCTGTACCCTCAGGATAACTCTGGGAGGTTGAGCACAAGACTGGGTTCCGCAGCTCTGTCTCTCAGACTTCCACTAGATAGTCACTGACACACATGCACTGCGTTATGCACACAGGGACCACTCTGCTTCCTCTGGAATAAGACCAGGGACCCACAATGGGAGCACAAACTGGCTCCACCCCACATTGTGGAGATGGTGGGGGAAGGGCCAGCAAGGGTACCAGGGGCTGCTTCTATGTCTTTTGAAGTAGTGTTTTCTTTATTCAGCACTTGCCCAGTTAATGCAGCCCTTTAACTGTTTTCTGTAGGTAGTTTTGAGGAAGGTTACTATCTTTTAGATTCCTCTAACACCTTTGCCTAAGGGGAGTTGCAACAGTGGCCACCCTCAGAGCTAGCCCCCAGGGATTAAGAGCAATGATCAGCAATCACACCCAAGGGTTTGGAGGACCAGTTCTTTATGGCTCACCCTGGTACTAGCAAGCTGCACTGTCCCCACTATTGCCTGCCATGAAGCTGGGAGAAGGGGGATGGTAGCCACTGCAAGGGAGGCAAAACTCACTGGTATTTATTGCAATTTACCAGCCTCTTCCTCCTACTCCTCCCTGATGCTGCACAGTGTTTCAGGAGACTTCAGAGTTTCAAAATAGTTGATTCAGACAGTTCCTGCCATTTCAATATAAGTTACCTTTGGTGGGGAGGTAGGAGGAGGAGCACATGGGTCTATTAAACATCATTATTAATAAAGTTTCAGTTCTTGGATTGGGTCATGGATTTACAGATACTCATTTTTTTATGCTTCTTGATTTACATGTTACATAGATTCTTTGGAATATTAATCGTTAAATCACAAAATCATGTGTAATCATATGTAATTAAAATTTTAAGAGTGAATGGTAACAAAATGGAGACATCAACTCCTTCCATTAATTTGTCTGTGAATACGGAGCAGAGAAAGAGCAGCTACAGTTTTCTGTATGCTAACGCAGTGATCCAGCCAGGAAAGGGAGAAGGAGATGTACCAGTGGGGAGAATAGTCTTTGGGTCAGAGATGGCATGGGATCCAGATCACATGTGGGAGTACTGGCTTTTTGAGAGGAGGAAGGACCCTATACACACACACACACACACACACACATCTTGTACCATGAAAGAAGACAGAGGCAACAAGTGCTAAAGCAGATAAGGATTAGAGATTTGATGATAGGGTTTCCCATTGAATGGAGGCTTCTGTTTTCTCATTGTTTCATGTACAGTGAACACCTCAAAATGAGAAGTAGAAAGGGGCATGCAGGAACCCCCTTCCTGTACTCCTGTTTGAGGATTCCACTGATTCAGCCTCCTCATAACGCCAGCCTTCGCCCTGGAGGCTGAAGAAGAGCATTTTGAGAGGCTTGTGGGTTCTACCCGGGACCTCGTACATGGGAAGTAGGTGCTCAACCACTGAGGTACACCGGCTCCCCTCAATTCACTTTAAAACGATACAAGCGGGGAAGCAGATGTAGCTCAAGTGGTTGAGCTCCTGCTTCCCATGTACGAGGCCCTGGAAAGCAAGCTCAGCAATTCCCAGATTGTCTTCACTTTAAGCATTTGTTAATGGGTTTTTCCCCTCCACTACCCACTGTACAGAGGATACAGACCTTGGTGTAACTTTAGTCAAGTCTTCTGACCTTTCTGAGTCTGCTTCCTCATCAGTCAAGCTCCACAGTTTTCACTTTACAGTACCAAGTGTCACACAGATACAGTATGAGGGCCAGCTGTTAGAGGCTAACCTTAGCTCTCCCTCCCCATGACTACCTCACCTTATGGTGGTTACTGCTTCAAGAAGGGGAGGCCCCTTCACTCAGGGAGCTCACAGTCCCCAAGGGATCCAGTTTTATATGTCAGTTCTACCAGCCTCTCATGCTTAAGTGCCCAGACCCGGTGCTATGGGCCCTGCCTTCAGGGAGCTCACAGTTCTGTGAGAGGTACTGGCCCCCAAGCCACTTACTATCTTTCTCTTGTGACCTTAGCCTATTTCAGCACTAAGTAAAACAAGTCAAAGAGAATAAGTGTAGGGAAAGGAAGATTGAGCCACATGTTGAGTAGAATTCAGCAAAGAGAAGGGAAAGGCTTTGCAGGATTTGAAGAAAAGCAACCTCCCAGAATCAACAGAATTCGGCAACTGGGAGGTACAAACAATATCTGCTAGAGGAGGTCAGAAGAGGAGAGAGATGGGCCTGGACTGAAAAGGGTAGGGTAGGATAGGAATTGGAAGCAAAGAGCAAGAAATAACCTGTTACCTGAGCCTAGGCCCCCCTGCCCTGCCTACATGTCAGTTCCTTACCATGAGATGAGCCTTTTCTTGTTCTGGGCCTTCCTCCATTAAGTCTGAGTTCTGCCCACATCCTGAATGAGCCCCTGGATTAACCACAGGCATGGCGCAAGATGCTGTTATTCATGAGGAGTCAGTGTAGGAGGCAGGAAGAAGGTAGGAGACAAGGCCAGGCATGAGTGTTTCCTTAAAACCCCTGAGTTGTCCACCCCTCACCCCCACCTCCACTCAGCCACACCACAGTGTTTCAGACAACACCAGGGACAGAGGTGCTCCAGACCAGTTGTGGATCTGAGAGTCAACAAACCTGATTTCTTGCCCTGGCTCTGCTGCTGGCTTTCTGAGGTACTGGGCAAAGTCTTGCTGGTCTCTGGGAAGGCAACACAGATTTAGTTGGTGGCTGTAGTTCTCTCTTCTTTGCTACAAGGCAGTTTTGTATAGTGCTTAGGAGCATGGCCTCTGACTGCTTAAATTCCATCTCAGCTTTTCTACTCACTTATCTGTGTGACCCTGGGAAAGTTACCTAACTTCTCTGTGCCTCTGTTTCTTTATCTTTTAAATGGGTAAAATGATACCTGCCTCATAGGATTTATTGAGGATTAAATGAGTCAATATATGTAGGGTACTTAGAACAGTCTTGGCATATAACATAGTAAGGGCCATATGATTGTTAGGTATTATTATCATGGAGACATCTTCTCTCATATGCTGTTGCATTCTGACAGGGCATAAGGGTGCTAGTAGAAGAGAAAAGCTAAGGGATAGGGATATGATCAAATGCTTAGAGCCAGGGAGAGGGAGCTGGGAAGTTAGAAAACAACGGAGCAGTCCCAGGACCGTAGCAGTCCTGGGACAGACTGCTGTTCAGTTCAGAGGCTGAGTTAAGAGGCCCAGGATGATGGAAACCCCACCCTTAGAAGTCTGTGGTTTGTCTCTATGAAACATGACGTAAGGCTGCTGCTTTTCTCCCAGGAGCCCAAAAAGTTTTTCCATCCCTTGGTTGGTCTTTCCACAAGCCCAGAGCCATTTGGAAAACGCATAATCCTGGTAGGAAACCCAGACCTCCACAATCACTGGGAGCAGAGCAGTGGGGCCTGGTGTTACCTCCTGAGACCAGGTCCTCTCTCGCAGCCTGTGGTCAAGGTCTGATGGCCAAACTGACCCTCTTAGAACAAAAGTCCCTGATTTATTGCCTCATTTCTTTGAGCTCCCAAGTCCCTGGACCCTCCTCGGAGTCCCAAGAGGTTAAAGGCTTTCTGATAAAGGCCACACAGAGCTTTGGAGAAGAGATGAGCTCCCTGGCCAAGGGTGTACAGAAGTCAGAGGAAATAGCCAGAATTGGCTGGTGTCCACCCTGACCCCGACTGCAAATGGGCAGGCACCTCGGAGAAGAGGGCCTCCAGATCTGCCAAGCAGGTACAGACTGAAATTCCTGAGCAGCTCGGAGGCCAGAATCTGGGAGGAGCCAAGAGCTCTTCCAGGAGTGTAACTAACCTCCCCCTCTTAGGAATCTGTACTTTTGAACCCTCTGACTGGCAGCACATGGCCAGTCTTGATCTAGTCAGGCCCCTTCCTTAGGCAAATGGAGAGACTGAGGCCTGGGGTGAGTGAGTGATCCTAGGTGAATGACGAGTGAGCTTAGAGTGTGGAGACCAGGCATGCTGCAACCAGCCTGGGTGGGTCAGATTTAGGATTTGGCTCTCAGAGCTGGGCCCCTGTCTTAAGTGTCTTGTCCCCACTTCCTCCTTATCCTGTCTGTGACTGCTGAGTTTGCTACTCTCTTTAGCACCAAGGAAGAGGCAGGACAGGACTCCACAAGCCACCCCAGGGGAAGGCAACCAGCCAAGGGGGTGAAAGTTGAGCAAGGCAGCAGCTATATTGAGCCCTCACCAGCCATCCGTTGGCAGGCCCATCTCTAGCCAGCCAGAAACAGGCAGCAATTTACTTTCAGTTTTCAGTTCTTTGGAAAGTTTTGCATCCAGTTCCTGTGTCAGGGTTTATGTCACTTATAGAAGCTGCTCTGGAAAAAGAACAAAATCTCAACCCATATCTCAGGCCCAGAGGCTCATGAGGGTAGGGGGAGCAGAGAGTTTAGCCAGGTCTGGGCATGGCTTGGGGAGGTGCTGTGCCCTGGTTCTACGCAGGACTTTTTGGGCCTAACCCCTAGCCTGGGGTGGGGTCTAGGAACAACAGAGCTTCTCTTTGCTCTCTGCAAGTGGTATCAGCCCTAGCGCCAACCTAGCCCCTGTGTTTTTGCAAGATGTTGTACCAGCCAGAGCCCTAGTTATACCTGAATTGCATTTGAGCTTCACAGTAGAACTGGGGTAGGGAGACCAAACAGAAGTTCTTAGCTCCATTTGACAATGAGGATACTGAGACCCAGTAAAATAAATTGTCTTGCTCTTGAATGAGCAGGACAGTTGGCCTGGGCCACTGACTCTACCCCATTACCTCCCCTCTGGGAAAGTCCCAGGGACCACTCAAAGCAGAGTTAAGTGAGGACATCACCACCCACAATCCTCCTGGGCTCATGGACTCATCTTGGGGCTGGAGTGGAGGAAACCCAGAAGACAGTGGCTTGACTCAAATCACATTTCAGACCAAAGAAGAGGGCTGGACCCTCCTGAGAACTTTTAGAGAAGAGGCTGCACTACAGGAACCTGGTCAAAGATGAAGCCAAAGGCTGGGATAAATCCATGATTTTTAGAGCACATCCACTTGCATTATCTGCTCATCCTGATTCCCATTTTCAAATGAGGAAACTGAAAATGACTTTCCCAAAGCTACTTAGCTAAGACATATAAAGGAAGGACTATTAATAGAACCACCTCCCCTACTAGGCCTCCTAATTTAAGGAGTCCCAAATTTTCCTTCTCATCAGAACTCCTTACTCCTTCTGTGGTGCTTTAATTTCTCCCAGCAGAGTTCCACCTTGGACATATTCCCAGACCTCTGTTCATGGCCAGGGTGTCCAGATTCCCAGAAAAGAGCAGATGCCCAGATTTGGAGGCAGGACAATTTAAAGGGAGAACTGGGTGAATGTAATGGGGGCAGTCTGAGAGCCCCTAACCTGCTGCCATGCTTGACACCCAGACCATAGTACCGCCAGTTCCCACCTTCAGCCCAGGACAGTGTCACCCCACAAACCCCTGTTATCTGAAAGGCCCCAACAGATCAGCTTGTTGAGGTCCCAGAGGAATCAGGTCAGATTCCTTACACAGACATTCAGGGACTTCCTTCACCAGGCATCAGCCCATCTTCCCAGGTCTGTCTTCTCCACACCCTCCCCCAGGGACTGCATCCCACTTATTTTTATTTATGACACCACTATCTAGACTCTAACTTTGATGGTCCTGCTTCCATATGGGCTCTTTCCCCACCTCTCCAGGAAGGCTGATGGCTCCTGCAGAGCACAGGCTGTGGTGAAAATGTCCAGCAGGAGCATGAGAGTATGTCAGGGAGGGGTTAGCATACTCTCCCTGTTTCTGCTCTGGGTGGTTTAACCTCTGCCCCTCCCTCCACAGGAACCTTTACTACTAGTCAAGATGTTTTTAAGCTGTATTGAAGTCAACAAAAGCCAAGTACTGATGAGAATGTGTTCTCTCTCCTCCCACACCCCTGCCCTGCCCTGCACACCAGAGCCAAGCCCTGTCCCTGTCCTGGTCCCTGGGCCTGGGCCACACAGATAAGGCCCTCTAGGTCGCTGGGTCCGGGTGTGGGTGCCAGGAGGTTAGCTGAGCCAGCCACAGTCAGTACAGCGCCTGTGCAGCTGTTGGCCCAGCCAGCAGGTGGGTGTCCCTCTGTGTGGAATGACCTCACCCCTGCCGCCAGCCAGCGCTGTTGAAACCCTGCACTTCGCATATCCCACCTCTGTGTGAAGCCTTCCCTAACCTTCCCAACTACTATTCATTGCCTTCTTCTTAGTGCTCCCAAGCTCTGAACCTCATCCCTGTGATAACTAGATAGGTCAGTGTCTATCTCCGCCTAGCATGAGCAGCCCCACGAGGACTGGGACCCTGTCTGCCTATTGTTCACACAAGTTGATCAGGTTGAGTAAATCTTAGGCTCCTGAAAGATTTGAGGAATCACCAGCCAGGTCTTTTTTGTGGTCATTTTATGAACTGAGGTACTTGACCCTTCCAGCCAAGGAGAGCAAGACTTGCCATCTGAGCCTCTCCAACAGAGACTGCTTTTCTTCTGGCAGCTGGGGAAACAGAGGTCTGGTTATCGGATTTGGGATAGAGGACCATGCTCTTGTGCCTGTGTTCCCAGCTGGCTAATAGAATAGATACCCCCTGGGTCCCTCTTCAACTGCATCAGAGAAAGAAATGGAAGGTAAGATGTGGCTGGTGATCAGAAGGTCCATCTGCAGTACAGCCAGTGTCAACTGCAGTGTCAACTGCAAATCCCAGACAGCTCAGAAAACAATTTTGGGTCACGGGGATGACGAGGGGTATACAGAGACCAAAAGGATTTGACTTAATTAAGGCCTGGCACTTTGGCAGGCGACAGCCCCTGGCTCTAGCCTAGAGCAGTGAATGAGGAGTTTGCTATAAGAGGCAGTCTCTCCACCCCTCCCCACGTTGGCCTTCTTCTCCTTAAGCTTCTAGTCACCATGACTTGGTCCCAGCAGTTACTGGCCCAGCAGCTGCCAAGCTCCTATCTTGGACCTGACCCAGTTGGGAACACAGGCATCAGACTCAGTCTGTGCACTGTAGAGGAAGGAGCCAAGCAGAGCCTGACACATTGGCCTCCCCTGGCCTAGGGCCTCGCACATTTTGGAAAAAAGAACTGCAAACACCAACAAAGAATGGCTGTCCTTCTTCCCTTTCAATGAGGACCTGCCTAGAGGACAGGAGGATATGTCTTACTCTCTGCTATGCATGCCCAGCCCTGGCACCACTTTGCTCTTGGTTTTAAGAAAACACTGCCCGAGAGCTGAATGTTCACTCAGGATATCCACACTCCCTTGGCATTTAGAATTCCAGGCTGACAGGGACCCTTAAGGTTGCTACCCCATTTTTTATATAAGTAGGAAACTGATGCCTCAGCAGCAGAATGGGGATGCCAACTTACAATGTTCTGGCTGGTATTCTAATTCTTTGTGTAGATCTGTCTCCCTCTCATAGAAGGCATAAAAAGGGGTTTTAAAAAAAAAACAAGTAAAAAGACATGATCACCAGATGGAAAACTCTAGTCCTTTTCCCTAGCTGAGCTTCACTTTCCATTAGCAAAATTGCAGGGCATTCATCCCAACCTCTAGGGTCTCCCAGTACCCAGGGGGTGGTGCAGGCAGTGTGTTCTCATGCCCCATCAGCTTGTGACCATCCCAGCTCATGGGATTTGGAGACAGGTAAAAAAAAAAATCTAGGCATGGGGCTGGCTGCCTGGCTGTGAAGTCAGTCAGGTTTGCCCATGGTAGCCACTGCCATCTCCTTTCAGCACTGCCTGTTCCACCAGCCAGGCCTCCACGTCTTCCCCAGGGCCTCGCTCACTGGTAGCTGTCTGGGGTGGCTTTCCTGTATAGTTTTGAGTTCCTTCTGGGCAGGAACCTCACACAAAGTAAGCACACAAGAAAGGATGGAATAAATAAATAGGTCATAGAGGAGTCCAGAGGACCACAATGCCCTAACTAAAGGCAGGCATCTTACACGTGGGATTAGCAATGCCCTGTTAGCTTGAGGCAGAAAGATGTTTGGTAGCAGGGCAGTAGGTGTGCTCTTGTGGCTCATCTCACCTGGCAGCTGCAGGAATACCAGAGGGCCTCACAGAGAGTTTATTATTCACCAACATCTTCTCCAAGAGTTTAATATATTCTCAAGGCCACACGTAGTCACAACTGAGAAGATAAATGACTCATCAGGAGTCATGCAGCAAGAGAACGTGTCCTGGAGGTGACTGTTCCCTCCTTCTCCAGAGGCGGCATCATATGATGAAGAGAGTCTGAGCTTTGGAACCAGACAGGCCATGGTTGGAATCTTAGTTCTGTTACTCAAACTGTGGGACCTTGCATTTATTTAACATGAACTACACGTCCTCATCTGTGACCTGGGGAGAACCTCATAGGGTCAAGGTGAGGCTGAAACAAGATAAGGTATGTAAAAGTGCTTTGTAAACTGTCAGCTCTACATAACTATTAATTAAAGAACCAAAAGTCGAGAAGAATAAAAGTCATCTCTTGGTGATGCTCATCTCCTCAGTGCTAACCAAACTGACTTCTTCCTCTCCAGGACAAGAGTGAGGCTAGCAGGGGAGCCCTGTCCCGAAGGCCCTGTCGCCCCAGACCTAACCCGCTCCCTCCCCATCTGCCTGAGGAAGAAACTCGAAGGATTGCACGGATATTCTCTTCCCGATACTCCCAGAAAGAGTAAAGCAGCCTTCGGACTGAGGGAAAGACCTACCTGCCCATCCTCCCTCAGCCTTGTCCAGCTTGTGGAAGGCGCCAGATCTGCTTCCCTCAGGGCTATGATAGCCTTGAAGTCACCACCAGCCTAGTCCATGGGTGCCTTAAGACCCAGTCAGCCCAGACTGGAGAAGCTTCCCAAACGGGCCCAGTGTCCACCTGCCAGGACTTGAGTTTCTTCCCCTGTGGTGAAGCAAAGGCTAGATTCAAATGGCCCACTCTTCTTCTGACCAAGGGACCCAGGCAGGCCTCCTTCTGCTGAGAAACTCCTCCCAGCTTTGACACAGCCTCTGCCTGAGGATGATGCACTGTTTTTACCTTAAAAGTTGGGGTCGTGGGGGCCCTACAGTCTGTGCACCATGCACAGCCAAGGAGATCCTAGGGCTACCTCTAGTTCATTTGCTTGGGAATAAGGGTATTTTATAGAGAGAAATTATTTTTATGCTGTGTTGAATTAATCAATAAGAGACAGTGAGGAATCACCTCATTCAAACTTTTTATGATTGTCTGAAATACTAACCATGCTTTTAATTTATTGTTTTACCCAGCTCTGAGAGTCATTGTGCCTGCCCGTGTTTGAATAAAATCATATTGGTATTTGTATTGTGCATAAGTGTTTCCTGGGTTGGCCATAGAATGGGGGTATTAGGACTTCGTTCGTACTCACACTGCCAGATAGAAAGCTTGACAATCATCCAGTCCCTCGGAGAAGCTCATCTGGAACAGGCGACCAGGGTGCCCATGAGACTTCTGAGCTCCCCCAAAGATCAGATCAGTCCACATTAGGGTGACGATCAGTATTTCCTGTTCTGGTGCCTAAAATTTATCAGCGAGGTGGAGGGTCACCTCATCTGCAGAGAGCATTTTTAAAAGGGGCAAAGATGGGGGGCGGATGTGGCTCAACTGGTTGGGCGTCCGTCTCCCATATGGAGGGACCTGGGTTCGATCTCCAGGACCTCCCGGTAAAAATAGATAGATAGATAGATAGATAGATAGATAGATAGATAGATAGATAGATAGATAGATAGATAGATA
>JAKSZT010031676.1:2924400-3037068 GCA_026826555.1 Tolypeutes matacus | reverse complement strand
ATAGATAGATAGATAGATAGATAGATAGATAGATAGATAGATAGATAAAAGGGGCAAAGATGTGCTCCTTGCCCGCCACCCCCCCACACCCCCCTTGTTGTACAATTGGCGGGGAGATAAGGTTGGAAGGGAATATACAGAGGGCCCTACTTCCACCTCTAAGCATTTGTCGCTTCATTTAGTCCTCAAAACAACTATTTAACCTCGTATTATGATTCCCATTTTATAGTTAAACTCAACTTCAAAGAAGTTATTTGCCTTTGTTTATGTTGCTAGAAAGTGAATCACCACACAGGACAGCTCCAGAGATGTCGCAAGGCTGCCATGCTCAGTGACCAAAAGAGGATACAGCCTGTAAGTGCTCCGACTTCAGAGGAGGAAAGATCACATGGATTGGAGCAGCTGGGGAAGGCTTCCTAGAAGAGATAATTCTTGGGTTGAGCCTAAAAAAATTGACCAGGCCCTGAACAGCTATGGAGAGAAGTAGGAGGGCCCCCTGGGTCACATGCAGCTAGGCATAGAGAGTGGACAAGTCTGGTTCTGCCACTTCCTTGATATGTCCCCTCAAGCTTGATTCTCCCTCTCTCTGCACCCCTGTTGCCTCATCTGTAAAATTTGTTAATAACACCACATTCATAGGGTTGTTGTGAAGATTAAATAAGATGACATTTGTGAAAGTGCTTCACAGGCACTTGGCACATAGTCAAAGGCCTTGGGAAATGTTAGCCTCACCCATTCCTCCCCCACCCTCCTGGAGCAGATCAGTAGATAGGCAAGCACACAAATAACTATAAGAGAAGGCAGAATGTGCCGTGCCCTCAGGGTACAAAGTGATATAAGAAGTCTGAGAAAGGAGAAGATGCCTTCCTTATCAGTGATGTGCCCCTAGATCCTCTCTCACCCATCTGCCCCCCCTTGCATCTGTTTGTCTTGGCTCCCTAGACTTCGACCTGCCAGTTCACCCCCTCCCCAGCACCAAAGAGGCCAACCTCCCTCTCATGTCACCAGCCCAGAGCTTTCAAGGCCCAAGAATCCACCTCCCTTGGGGCCAAAGGGAACCTACAGAGGGGCAGTTGGGGTCCCAGGCCTGAGCCGAGATGCCTGAAGGGAAGAATATTCCAACCAAATCCTGCTCTGTGATCTTGGAGAAGTTAGGATAAGGCTGTTCCTACCCCAGACAGACTTGGATGACACAGACAACTGAAGATCTGAAAGCCACTGCCTACCTAAGCTTACAAAGGTTTATTATTTACCAATATCCAATCCCTGGAAGTTGGATATGTTTCCCAGTGACAGCTCAGAGGTGAAATGATGTGCCTAGAGTCATGCGGCACAAGTTAAGACTATGAGGTAAATATTTGCTTCCACCCACAGAACTAGCTAGTGTCACCCCCTCTTCCCACTAAGCACTCCCACCACAGAGGCCTGAAAATAGTTGTTTCTGGTCACCCAAAGGCTAGTTACATCCCAACCCATAGCAACCAACCTTGGAACTTCCAAGTGTGAGCTAGATTCTAGGGACAGCCAGAGCAGACAGATGTGGGCCTACCCTCAAGAAGCTCTGAGGCCCCCAAAATAATTGAAAGCAGAGACTCTGACATATCTGTACACCAATGTTGATGGCGGCATTATTCACAATAGCCAAAAGGTTGAAGCCACCTAAGTGTCCATCAACAGATGAATGGATAAACAAAATGTGGTATATGTGTACCGGTGGAATTGTATTAAGCGGGGAAAAGGAATGAAGTTCTGATACGTGCTACAACATGGGTGAACTTTGAAGACCTCATGTTGAGTAAAATAAGCCAGGCTC
Source organism: Tolypeutes matacus (assembly GCA_026826555.1). Classification (NCBI taxonomy): domain Eukaryota; kingdom Metazoa; phylum Chordata; class Mammalia; order Cingulata; family Chlamyphoridae; genus Tolypeutes; species Tolypeutes matacus. The sequence continues at coordinate 3,035,255 of JAKSZT010031676.1, read as the reverse complement.
AAAAGGACAAATATTGTACAATCTCACTAACATGAAATAGCTAGAATGTGCAAATTCATAGAGACAAAGTAGATTACAGGTTACCATGGGTTTGGGGTGGGGAATGGGGAGCTAAAGCTTACTGGGTACAGAGTTTATGTTTGAGGTGATGGAAAAGTTTTGGTAATGGATGGTGGTGATAGTAGCACAACATTGTGAGTGTAATTGCTATCACTGAATTGTACACATTAAAGTGGTTAAAGTGAGAGGTTTTAACATGTATATATATTACCACAAAAAATTTTAAGAAATTAATTTGAAGAAAAGAAACTCCCAGGCTGCAGTAAGCTGAGCACTCCCTCACTCCAGGTTTCTCCAGGGCCTGAGCCAATACTGTATGCCCAGAAACCTTCAGCTTTCTATGGGCATAGCAGAGTGAGGGGCTGTGGCGATGGAGCATTCTGGCCGAGGAACAGCAGAAGCAAAGGCACAGAGGCCACGACCCACCCACTGAACAGGTCTTAGAGCTTGGACTTCTTGACTGGTGACCATGGAGCCCCACCTGACCTCTAATCGCCTGCCTGCCCTTGCCCAGGCCATCTGGTGGGGCCCCAGTGGGGTGAGGATGTGGAGCATCAGAGCCTTTTGGAAGACCTCGCTGATCCTGCATCCAAAAACTACCCCAAAATATGAGAAAGAGATTCTGTCCCTCGTCTGCCCAGAACTCCAGTGATTTCCCAGCAAAGACCCCACAGTGGCAGAGGCAGGAGCACACCCTGTGGTAGGTTTGAGTCGTGTCTCCATCTCTCAGAAGCTGAGGGCCATGAGGCATATTACTGTACCCCTGAGGCTCAGTACCCAGGGACCATAAAAGGTGCTTCTTTAAATTGCCTTTTATGTAAATGAAGCATAAATGGTTCTCAAACTTAATCTGCGTAAGAATCACCTGGATGGTTGCTTAAAAAGGTTCCTGGTCACCATTCCCAAAGATTCTGATTCAGTAGATGAAGACAGAAGCCTCTGAATTTGTATTTCTCACAAGCTCCCAGATATGTCAGTGTTGTTGGTGCAAGGATCACACTTGGTGAATCTCTGAAATAGGTAATAGCTGTAAAACACCTAGCCCCTCACACATAGCAGGTGCTCAACAAATGGTGGCCACAGGACAAAATCTAGGTGCCTAACCTGGCATTTAGTGCCGGCCCTACAGTGTCTCTCCAGTCCTCCCATTAGCCAGATCTGTGCATCATATGCCACTTGCTGCCCCTTGTTTGGGTTCCTACTGTTTATCTTCCCCCTGCATCCTCCGTGCCTGTCACCCCACTACCACCACCAAATCAGCATTTCCAGGTTGAGCTCAGATCATGCTTCCTGTGAGGAGCCCTCCCTAACAGTAACTCTACTGCTTGTTCTACATTTAATCACTATTCACCCCTTGATAATAACTCTGTCTGTTCTGCTGACGTTTAGTGCAGGGCCTGGTCCAAGGACAGGAGCAGGACAGGAACTGCCCAGACTTTGTCCTGGACTCCTGACCACCTGCCCCGTGGCTATGTGTTTGTGCCCAAGTCCAGAAATGATCCCTGCCTGCTCTTCCTCTGCCTCTCCCTACCCCTCCCCTCTCCTCCCCTCCTCTCTCCACTGTCACTCAGATCCCAGGTTCAGACATACCCAACCCTTACCCTAGTGCCTATGAATGGAGCCTACAGCAGCTTCTCCAGGGGACCCTTCCCAACCTGTCCCCACACACCCTCCCCCAGGTCCCTTTGGCTCCACCAGTGTCCATGCTGTCATGTCATAGAGAATTGTGGTCGCAGCTGATAGACCTAAGGTTCTTGACAGTTTACAGGAGGCTGCACGTCAGGCCCTGCCTTGTATTAGCTGTTTCATCCTGGCGAAGTCATCGTCTTTCTTGAGATTTAATTTTCTTTGTAAAATTAGCATTTAAAAATTAGAATCCTCAGCCATAAAATGGAATAAAGTACCGATATATGCTACAACGTGGATGAACCTTAAAAACATTATACTGAGGGAAGCGGCTGTGGCTCAATCAGTAGGGCTCCCGTTTACCATATGGGAGGCCCCGGGTTCGGTTCCCGGGGCCTCCTGGTGAGGGCGGGCCCGCCCGCGCGGCGTGGTTGGCTGACCCAAGCGAGCACAAGCGGCAAGGGGGGGATAAATGAATAAATAAAATAAAATCTTAAAAAAAAAAAGACATAAGAAAGAATAAAATAAAATAAAAAAACATTATACTGAGAAATGAAAGAAGCTGGACACAAAAGACCACATATTGTATGACTCCGTTTATATGAAATGTCCAGAATAGACAAATCCATGGAGACAGTAGATTAGTGGTTGCCGGGAGCTAGGAAAAGGGGAAAAGGGAAGTGCCTGCTCAGTGATTATGGGATTTTTTTTGGGGGGGTTGACGAAAATGTTCTTAAAAAAATGTGATGTTTGTACAACTCTGTAAATAGAATTTATTTTGAAATAAATTTATATTGAATTATGTACTTTAAATGTGAACTATTTCTTTTTTTTTTTTTTTTTTTTTTATTTATTTATTTTTCTTACCGGGAGGTCCCGGGGATCAAACCCAGGTCCCTCCATATGGGAGATGGACGCCCAACCATTTGAGCCACATTCGCCCCCCTGAACTATTTCTTAATAACTCTGTTATTAAAAAGAACATTTAGGGAAGCAGATGTGGCTCAAGCGACTGGGCTCCCAGCTACCATATGGGAGGTCCTGGGTTCAATTCCCTGGGCTTCCTGGTGAGGACAAGTGGGCCTGCACAGTGACCTGGTGGCCCGCACAGAGAGCTGACGGAACAAGATGACTCAACAACAACAAGAAAAGACACAGAGGAAGGAGACTAAGGAGAGACACAACAAACCAGGGAGCTGAGGTGGCTCAGGTGATTGAATGCCTCTGTCCCACATCAGAAGGTCCCAGGATCGGCTCCCAGTGCCTCCTAAAGAGAAGACAAGAAGAGAAGACAAGCAGACACAGAAGAACACACAGCAAATGGGCACAGCGAGCGCAAGCGGCAAGGGGGGGGAATAAAAAGTAAATCTTTTAAAAGAACATTTAGAATCCTCATTGTACCTACCTCACAGGATTGTGAGAAATAGAAATTTAAAGTATCCAGCACATAGTAGGCACCAAGAAATAACAGTTATCATTATTAAGAGGCAGCCTGGAGGAGCCCTGCCCAGCCTATCATGGCACCTTGGCCTTTGGACCCTCAAAGATGACTGGTCCAGCCCCCTACCCCAACCCCATATACCCTGGTCACCCCAGGTGGCTCTTCTTTCAGCAATTTGAAGGAGCTATTTTAAAGAGCCCGAGTCAAGGAAACTGAACCATTTCTGGAACTCACTGACCTTCTCCCTCACTTCCCTGTACCTCACCAACAAGCCTCTTGTCAAGTGATCTAGCCTGTCAATCAGCTTTTCTAGGATCAGGTTTCAGGTCAGCTGGAGTGTATAAAGACCTGCTGAGGCAGCAGAGGGAACCGTGACTGTCAAGTAGGGGCAATCAGATCGCTGCTGCTGCCCTCCTGCGATGGAGCCCTAAGGAGCCTTGAGCCCCTGTGCTCCCCTTGCCCTGCCTGAACTCCCAGGTAAGACCCCACTCTCTTCCTCCAGCTTCCCTCTCCCTCTTCCATGTTTTCCCTTTCATCAAAGGCTTACAGCCACCAGGAGCTGGCAGGAATAGCCTCTTAGAGCTGAGAAAGATTGAGTCCAGCCTCCACCTTGTCAGGATGAGGGATCTGCAGCCCTGATGAGGGAGCTGTGCCCAGTATCACATAGGTTGCTGGTGGCAGGGCTAGAACTCGAACCCACCACCTGTGTCACTCACCCAAGATTCACTTCCCCCTTGCTCTGCTGGTTGGCACTGGCAGGATTTTGCAAATCCCCATAGAGAAGAGGCAGCTTTCTCCTCAGTCTGGCCCAGACCCCCCCCCCAGGATTCTTCCAAAGCATGTTGCTCTCTTCCCATGAGGATCCGGGGGCCCCCTCCTTCCTGAACAGGGGTGCACCTCTGGCCTGAGGCCTGGCCCAAGTCATATAATGGGAGGTTTACAGAGCCCATGGGGACTCGGCCCAGGTGGCTTCTTAAGCAGGATGCTGTAGAGGCTTTGCCAGGGAGGGTTGGTTAGTAGATGGGGAGGCAATATGTCATCACACAGGGTGTCTCAGAATGGGATGCTCTGACCCCTGCTTCACAACTACCTAGAGGAACTTGTTTCTAATGCAGATTCCTGGACCCCACCCCAGACCCAAACCAAGTTCGAGAATCCACTTGGTAAACAAGCAGCTCAAGGGATCCTGATGTCTGAGACTCATTGGGCAGTGGAACAGGCACAGGTTCGGGTGTCAGACAGACCTGGCTCCAATCCCAGTTTCATCACTTGAGCTTTATGACTAGCTGAAGCCCTCAAAACCTCAGGTCCTTGTTTATAAAATGGGGATAATAATAGCAACTCCAGTAAAGCCTTATAAAAGGATTGAATCAGCCAGTGTCCTGTCCGGGAAGTGCTCAGCAAACATTAATAGGGTACCTCTTCCCTGGGCGGTGCAGGCTGGAGCATCCCATCCCTCAGGTGCCCCAACCCAGCTGCAGTGCTGAGGATTCCACTCTACTCCCCGTAACAGCCAGTGGCAAAGGTCTGCTGTCTGCTAGGGTTCCTTGAGTGCTGGTTCAGGAGGCAGGAGCAGGAGGGAATGAGGTTGGGGAATGCTGGTCTTAGGGACAGCCCCAACTTCTACCCAGTACTGTGGCCTGCTTTTCCCCCTACTTCAGGGGTTCTCAACCAAGGATCCGTGAGCTTGAATTGAAATTCAAAAAACAGTCTTGTGTGAAACGCAGCACCCTCCCTGTACCTAGTACGTTTATAAACCTGGGTTGTTCACTACTTGATATTTTTGCATTAGTTAAGACAGAAATTTGATAGCTCAGTTAGAGGGGAAGGAAAATCTGCTGCTAGAAATGTCTGAACTAAGTGCCATACTCGTCTGGGTAAGATTTGGGAAACATAACCTCTGTACATAAAAAAGAAACCAGTTAAACATCACATAGTAGACAGCCATTAAATTATAAAAAATTAATTTATGAAGAAAGACCTTTTGTACAGATTGAAAAAAAAAGATTTTCATAGAGATATCTATATGATCAAGAGAGTTAATTTTTTATTTTTGTTTTACTAGTGCCACAAACTTGCCAGTGGTAACTTATTTGTCCGGTTCAAGATAACTCTGTAGTTTTGTTTCCTAGGACTTGTTGTTAAACGCCAAAAGACATTTTTGAACTGTACATTTGATCAGATTGTTAGCTTTTTCTGTTTTATTTCTTTTGAGAACCTTTGAATAAAAAACATCTGAAATTAAAAAAAAAAAAAAGTCTTGTGGGGACGTGTTAGTGCGAGTATGATATATTTATTAAATAATAAGCAGTATAGTGTCAACTTAGTAAGAGGTCCGTGGTTTTCACCTGACGGGCAAAGGGGTCCGTGGAACAAAAACAGGTTAAGAACCCCTGCACTTGAACAATGAAAGTTCTAGAGCCTCCCCATGACCTGAGATCATGCCCATCTACTCCACTTCCCATGGGTGGCTCAGTACTACCCCTGGAATAGCCTCCAGTTCACCCCTCGCCATTGCCCCCACAGACTCATTGAGATTTCCTTGTGGGCAGGTCCACACAGACTGCATTTTTTCCTTATCTCCAGATTTCCTAGAGTGCCTAGCGCAGAACCTGGCTTGCAGAGGGGTCTCGTCCATGTGTGCTGACTTTAACTGATCTGCGTTCCTAGCTTCTCTCCTCAAGGAAATGATGTGAGGAAAAGAATGATGTGATGTGGAAAGAGGTTCCGCTAATGCCTCCCTTCATTCTTCCAACAAGCACAGCTCTCTTCTAGGCACACAGGTTACAGCAGTGAATAAGGCAGACCAGGGCCCCGCTCCCTTGGACATCACATTCTAGTGGGAGAGCCAGGCAGGTGACAAGCTCACAAGGTAATTAGTGCTATGAAAAAGAGCTGCGGAAGAGAAAAGGACAGAGTGATAGGGAGTTATTACGTTACATTGGATGCTCAGGGAATGCCTCTCTGAAGAGATGACATTTCAGAGAATTCTGAAGAGAGAAACTCAGACTTTGTTCTCAGTAAGACAGGGAACTATTGAATGACATGATATGACTTATGTTTACTTGGGTACTAGATTAGATCCCCATCCAGAAAATCTCCTTCTACATCTGCTATCTAGGCCTAACATTCTAGAATTGGTGCATAATTTCCTTTACAGCTAAAAGCGCCTTAGAATGCCTGAGTCACTGCACATAAATTGTACCTCAATCTTAAAAGTTTAAAGAATTAAAACAGTGGAATGGTGTAGCTCATGGTTGAGTGCCTGCTTCACATGTACGAGGTCCTGGGTTCAATGCCCGAGACCCAGTACTTCCTAAAAATTTAAAATTTAAAAACCTCAACACAAATTTATGCTGGGAAGGATCAAAATAAAAGCACCCCTGCCCTCAGAGCAGAATTTAAAGTCTATCCCTCCACACTGTGACTCAGGCTTCTGAGACCTAGTGGCTGGTGAGTTCCAGCCTCAGCCCATCCTCCCCCTACCCCACCTGCTTTATTCCCTTTGGCTAATTCTACACCTCTTTTTCTTCCTGAATTAAATGTGAGGTCCCTGAGGACAAGTAACATGCCTGATTCACTCCATATCTTTCCTTCCCCAGTGCCAAGCATAGTGTCATTAAGATAGTCACAGCTTAGCATGAGTTCGTGCATCACCTCCTTCCTAAGAACCTGCTGTGCTGGGGAGAGGAGGCAGCAAACATGAGTCCAGGGTGCCTGCATGGGAGGGTGGGAGGTGAGTCAGCACAGAGAGAACCAGAGTTGTAGATGGCAGTGCTGAAAGCCTCAACAGGTCACCTGGCCCAGCCCCTATTTTCTGGGACCCATCTTAACGCTGGTGAACGGGTAAGGTATTATTCCCATTTACCCAAGAAAGGCTAAATTATGCATCCAATTAGTAAGCCTGAAGACAGGACCAGAGCCCAGGTTTTCTGACCACAGGTTCAGAGTTCTTCTTATTGCCCTGTAGGGAAGGGGACACACACTCACCACCTCAATTCTGTGGGACTGGTCTTGGCTCTAAGGGCAAGGACACCAAATGGTCCAGGACCCTAGCGTGCTAGGGGTGTGTATGAGTTGGGGTGCACAGGGCTGAGAGATGGCATCAGCGGCACAGGCCTGACGCACAGAAGCTCACAACTGCCCATGACAGTGTGCCAGCTTCCCAAGGTAACCAAGGCTCAACCGAGACCCTCAGATGGAATGCCCTTAGAGGTGTGAGAAAAGGCAGGGCATGTGTTGAGCCAGCCAGATCAGCCAAAACTGTCCTGGCCATCAGTGCTTCCACGCCAGCCCCATCTCCCTCAGGGCCCTCTGGGGAGGTAGAGTAGCAGAGCCCCCTGGGCCGGTCTCCCTCTACCTCAGGGGACCCTGCAGTATTAGGAGGAAAACTTCTTTAGTCAGAAACCCTCATATGACAGAGACGGAATCAAAGGCTGAAAGGTTTTTTGTCTGTAAGCTGAGAATTGCAAGATATAAGGGATGGGAATGTGACCTGGGTTTTGTTGTTGTTTGTTTTTGTTTTTGCTTTTTAGGAGGTATCAGGCATTGAACCCGGGACCTCCTACGTGGGAAGCAGGCGCTCAACCACTGAGCTACACGCACTCCCAGAGACCTGTTTTGTTTTGTTTTTTTTTAACTTTATTTTGTATATTTAATAATTGAAAACATAAACAATTAAAAACTAAAAAGTAAACACAGATGAATAAATATATACATATTATAGACCAAATTCACACAGCTCAAGCAGGCAAAGCCCAGGCTCCTCCCTTACCTGCAGCCCCTCCGTGAGGGGAGCCAGGGGACGGGACCAGACAACACAGGTTCCATCTGCCTCCTCTGGCCTGTCTCTTACCTCCTGCAGCCTCTCCCCTGCACTGGAGCCCAGGGCTACGCAGCACTCTTTCTCCTTGGACCTCTACTGGGCCCTAGAGGAACCGGGCAGAGCCTTCTGGGACCATGGTTGGACTGAAGCCTTCAGAGGTGCCTCCCACAACGGCTGTGAAGTTCCTGGGGGCAGGCACGGCGGCGTGTTTTGCTGACCTCCTCACCTTTCCACTGGACACAGCCAAGGTCCGCCTACAGGTAGGCACCCTCTGCTAAGGGTCATTGCTTGCAGCAGAAGAGGGGCTGAGCTTGCCCCCACAGCACCTGCACCATCTGCCAACCTGCTCTTCTGACACAGAACCCTGGTCTGGTCACTCACTCTACTGCTCAAGACCCTCCCTTTGCTCCTCTCTGTCACCATTGCTGGGGGTTGGAATTTCCAAATTCCTTGGCATGATGTGACAGGGCCCTTCATGGCCTCTCCTATTTTGTAAACCTTCAAGTGTGGGGTAAAGGTAAGAAATTGACTGTGTGACGTTGGGTAAACCATGGACTGTTTGTAAAACAGGAAGAATAACCTGCCCCCATCTGCTCTGAGAATCACATGCCACATCGTGCCTACGTAGCGCTGCTTCCTGAGCTGTAAGATGACGCCCAGCCTCAGGTCTGAGCACTGCCAAGTGATGGCTCAGGTCATCACACTTGTTCTCGGGGGCCAGCCAGGCAGGTCCAGCCCCCCCTCAGGGTCCCTCCACATACGGCCCTTCCTGCTGTGCCCACGAGCCCCTCACAGCGCGGTGGGTTGTCCCTCAGATCCAGGGGGAGGACCAGGCAGCCCATGTGGCCCGGAGCGCTCGGTACCGCGGCGTGCTGGGCACCCTCCTGACCATGGTGCGCACCGAGGGCCCCCGCAGCCCCTACAACGGGCTGGTCGCCGGCCTGCAGCGCCAGATGAGCTTCGCCTCCATCCGCATCGGCTTCTACGACTCTGTCAAGCAGTTCTATACCCCCAAAGGATCAGAGCGTGAGTGCCGGGGTATCCCACAGACACCGAGGGGGCTGGGAAGAAGCAGAACCTGGACATGTGGGTCAGGAGACCAGGGCAGCCCCGACTCTGAGAAGCAGAGCTGGGGCGTAGGGAAGCTGGTAGCAGGTATTCATGAGAAGACTCTGAATGGCTGGCAAGGAAGCTCCAAAAACCAAACCCAAGAAACAAAGCTCAGGTGTTGGGCAAGGGCAGGCCCTCAGAGAATACCATCAGTCCCAGAGAGGTGCTCAGGGCTGGACCCTGGCCCACCCCCTCTCCTCCCTCTCCATCTCCCCAGACTCCAGCGTCACTATCCGGATTTTGGCCGGCTGCACCACAGGGGCCATGGCAGTAACCTGTGCCCAGCCCACGGACGTGGTGAAGGTCCGATTCCAGGCCAGCATGCAGATCGGGCCCGGGAGCAACCGGAAGTACAGCGGGACTATGGATGCCTACAGAACCATCGCCAAAGAGGAAGGGATCAGAGGCCTGTGGAAAGGTTGGTCTGGGCTCCAGCCTCCGGCCTTTCCCAGGGCTGGGGCAGGGATGTAAGCAAGGGGATGCCTCCCAGCGTGGTGCTATTCCAGTGGTTCTGAAAGAGCATTGCAACCAAAATATCTCACTGCCTTGCCACAGGACCTCAAATTCAATTCATTTTAGCAACTCTTCACCATGTGCAGGCTGCTGTGAGGGAGACAGAAATGAGTATGAGACGCCTTCTACTCCCTCAGGGCACTTACAGACACACAAAGGAGGCAAGACATGCCAAGAAGCAGCTGTGCCACAGGGCAGGCTGTGCTAGGCCAGAGGGACAGCTCCGGAGGTGAGAGAGACCATGCCTGGCTCCAGAGGAAAGGGGACATTCAGGCTGGACTCAAGGCTGAGTAGGCTTCAGATGTGAGGGATGGAAGGGAAGGGACACCCAAGAAAAGGTCTAAGAGGGGTAACTGCAGGGCACAGAGGAGATGCAGAGGCCATTGGAAGGGAACAGCAGTGAGGTATGGTGGGCAGGAAGAGGTGGGGAGGAGGGGGCTTCCTTAGGAGCAAAGGCTTCAAGGCTCTCCTCGTGTCTACACAGTAGACAAATGCTCGTGTCTACAGATGCTGGAATCTCTCCTTCATGTGGACGTGGGGTCACTTGAGTCCTTGCAAAAGAAATAGTGACCCCGTGACATGTTTAGAGGCCTCATGGCTTAAGGACAGAGCACCTTGGTCACAGCCTGGTTCTGCACCTGGTTGTGTCCTTCCAAAACTGGATCCTCATCTGTGAAATGAGGGGTTGGACCTGCCTCTCTCCAAGTGCTCTGCCAGCAACCATTCTATTACTCTTCCCACAGCCTCCCTCCTCCAAAGAAAGACTTCCTTCTCTGGCTCCAACTTGGTCTCAGGGAGGCATATTACAATTTTGACAACTATTGCCAATTGTTCTCCAAAATGAGGCCCAACCAAACATGAATGGGCGTCTCTGTCTTCTGTCTCTAATGAGTTCATGGATAATCTAAGAGTTGTTAAACGCTAGAAAGGAAGGTATGGAATCTGCTCAGCCAGGCTCCTCTGCCTGGGATGGGGCACTATGCCACCCCAATTGGGGGACAGGAAGAAATGATTTCTGTAACCTTGCAGCTAGGATGCCCACTTCTTCCATTCCCCAGTCATCAGCCCCCTCCCCACTCCTAACAGGAACTTGGCCCAACATCACAAGGAATGCCATCGTCAACTGTGCTGAGATGGTGACCTATGACATCATCAAGGAGAAGCTGCTAGACTATCACCTGCTGACCGGTGAGGCTGTGGGCTCTCGGCAGATAGCCCCCCACAGCAGCCTGCCCATCCTGCCCAGAGTCCTCTGGAGGCCCAGCAGAGAGGGAACCTGGAACTCCAAGAGTGGACACCACCCAGAGGCATCTGGGCTGTAGAAGGAGAGTGGGAAGGGTCCCAGTAAAAGACCAGTGCATTATTGTGATGAGTAGGAAGGAACCCTGGACTGGGAGGCAAGGGGCCTGGGTTCCATCCCCAGCAGAACCTTTCACTATGTGAGGGTCACACCTTCTCTGGGTTTAGTTTCCTCATCTGCCAGTCGGGGTGCTTGGGCTAAATAACTTTCCAACTCTAGGATGGAACGGTTCTGTTTTGCCAGGACATACCAAGATCTCAGGCCTGGGCACTGTGAGACATAGAAAATGCTATTCTCACTCTCCAGGAGCTCACAGTTTACTTGGTGTCAAAAGATGAACACACACAGAACAAAAAGCAAGTGCACTCCCCATCTCACAGCCTGCTGTTTGTTCCTTCTACAGACAACTTCCCCTGCCACTTTGTCTCTGCCTTTGGAGCCGGCTTCTGTGCCACAGTGGTGGCCTCCCCGGTAGACGTGGTGAAGACCCGGTATATGAACTCTGCCCCAGGCCAGTACCGCAGCCCCCTGGACTGTATGCTGAGGATGGTGGCCCAGGAGGGCCCCACAGCCTTCTATAAGGGGTGAGCCTCTTCCCCCACCTCTAGCACGCCAGGCTTCGTTTCTTTTTTCTTTTTCTTTTTCTTTTTCTCTTTCTTTGCTTTGCTTTGCTTTGCTTTTGCTTTCCTTCCCTTCCCTTCCCTCCCCTTTCTTTTCCTTTCCTTTCCTCGCCCCCTCCCCCCTCCCTGCTTTTCTTCCCTTCCTCCCTTTTTCTACTCACTGTCTTTCATGTGTGACATGCCTAAGCTCTGATTTACCTGTCTTGCTCTTATGACTTTTCATTTTGAAGGATGCTTGTGTTGTGGCTAACCATTCAAGTCTGGCACTGACTGCTGTCCTTAGCCATCACAAAAGGTGGAATGTGTGTAAGTGGAGCTTCCTGCTGTTATCTGGAACTGGTAGGAAAGCTCAGCTTTGGTTTTTTTGGGGTTTTTTTTGTTTTGTTTTGTTTTTTTGTTTTGTTTTTTCTGGAAAGCTCAGCTTTGTATGTTGGTTCCTAGAGTATATTAAAATAAAAAAAGAAACTATTGCATTTTTTTTTTTTTAATGCAGTAGTGAATAGCACAGATGTCAATGCCACAAAAGATAAAGAACTATAGAAGTAAGAAGAAAAAAAAAAAAATAGTGAACCAAACTGATTTGAAGAGTCGAGGAGGCTTAGCTAAGGCAAAGGAGTCTAGGGATAAGTGCCATCTATCCCCAAACTTAGTGGACAGGAGAGTTCGTAACCCAGCCTGTCGCCACTCCCATTGGTCACAAGACTGGGGTAGCCTAAGTGCCCTGCTCTCTTCTCCAGCCCACCTCAGCGGTTCCTCTTTGCATATGTTTGCATGTGGGGGGTCGGATGTGGCTCAAGTGGTTGGGCGTCCGTCTCCCACATGGAGGGACCCAGGTTCGATCCCCAGGACCTCCCGGTAAAAAAAAAAAAAAAATGTTTGCATGTGTCCTGCCCATGGCGTGGAACACCTTTCCCTCACCATCCAGCTGCTCTAAAACTTAGCTGTCCTTCAAGACTAGTTCAAATCCCTGACACTCTCAGGTCTAGATTTCCCTCTCCACAGTAAACTTCAGCCAAACCTCCTTGATAACATCTCTGTGGTATTTACCACCTCCTACCTTGCATTACAGTGTTTATAAGCTTAAGTTATTCCCCATGTGAGAAAACAGAGACTGTAAGCATTTACATCTTTTATCTCCCAGAATCCCTAGCACAATGCATCAGGAATGTGGGTTATTATTACTAATCATGATAGCTGGGTCACTACTTACTAATACTTTACATACGTTATCTCAACAACCCCCAGTAGTGGGTAGTATTCTCCACATTTACTGAGGAAGAGACTGTGACTCAGAAAGATTAAGTAACTGGTTCAAGAAGTTAAAATGGCAGAGCCATGGCTGAAATCTAGACCTTCAGACCCCAGACCCAGATCGTCTTGCATTGCCTGCTGTGAGTCCTCCTGGTGGTGGGCAGTATGATCATTGCTTGACCCTCTCACCTCCTCCCAGCGATGCCTTCAGCAGAGAGAGAGTTTCTGGCTCCTGGTGTTAGATTGGGCCCAACAAGCAAACGGGAGCCACTCTAAGTTCTCGAGCCTGGGCTGACATGATGAAACTGAATTTCAATTGTCAGACTGCTCCTTTTCTATATGTCCCTCCATCATTAGTCTTCAGCTGTAGCCTCTTGTGTCCATTTATTCTTTCACTCCTTAAATATTGAGCATCTTGCGGGTGCCAGGCCCTGTGCGATGCCTCCCTCAAAGAGCAGCAGACAAAACTGTGACATTTTTGGGGCATTTGCTGATCCTGTGCTGTGTGCTTCATAACATTAACTCACTTCATCCTTGCAACAATTCTATGAGGCAGACACTGAATCAGAAAGATTAAATAGCTTGTCCAAGTTGGTAAAGGTAGAAACTGGTAGAGCTAGGAGTTGAGGCCAGATCTGACTCCAGCGTTTGCATTGGTGGCTCTTATGCCATACCCCCCATGAGGCGCTGAGGCTGAGCCTCAGGAAAGGCCAGTTAGTCCTACAGAGCGAGGAGCCACCAGCCAGGTAAAGGAGACCGTAGGGGACATTCCAAGCCTCGGGAGCAACACGTGAAAGGCACAGAAGAGGACCTGGCATCGTCAGAGCAGCTGAGCTGGCAAAAGCAGTGGGCACAGCAGGGAACTGGGGGAGGTGAGGCTGAAGTGCAGCTGGGGTGGAGAGTCTCACACAATCACTTGTTGCCAGGGCAGGCAGGCTTGGAGATTAGCTAGATTTGGTGCCACACTGGGCCTCTGCTGGGGAAGTCCTGGGAGTGAGCTCCAGTTCAGATGGGGGCAGAGGGCTGTCCCAGCTTCTCCCTGTCCTGGCAGGGGCCAGTAAGGAGGTGATCCTGAGGCCCTTGCTTATCATATACCCAGCGGCAGGGGGCGGCAGGTCAGGCAGAGCTCATTTAAACCCCATCTCTGGCATTTACTAGCTGTATGGTTTTAGATGAGTTACTTAACCTCCCTGTGCCTCAGTTTCTGAAAATGAAACCTGGCAACAATAATTGCTACCTTATAGAGTTATTGTGAGAATTACCTGAGATACTATGTGCAAACAATAACCTGGTTCAAAATAAATGTTAGTTTTGCTTCCTTTACTGACTCCAACTTCTGCCTAAACTCCTCCAGCAGAGAAGGAAATTACTGAACAGGTCTCAGAAAATGCTTGGACTAAAAGCGCTCCAGCCCTGCAGCACCTCTGCTGTGAGCCGGCAGGCCCCGGGGAGGTCTATTTCTGTCTCTTAGCCCACTCCACTTGACATTTTGGTTTTTCTCATCAGATTCACACCCTCCTTTTTGCGTTTGGGATCCTGGAATGTGATGATGTTTGTAACCTACGAGCAGCTGAAACGGGCCCTGATGAAAGTGCAGATGTTACGGGAATCTCCGTTCTGAGCAAGGCAAGAAGGCGACTTTGTAGTTGACAGGTACAAAACTAGTTAAGAAAGGAATAACTCGGCGTGTCCATGAACACAGGGACACAGACCCACACATGTTTACAGAACTGTTTTCTTGCTGCTGATTCAAGAAACAAATAGAAGAGGAGCAAGGATTCCGGTCTTCAGTCTTTGTCTTAAGAACACCTTGGTTTTGCACTGGCAAGATGGAAAATAAATTATATTAATTTTTGAGCCCATTAGGCTGAATGCCTAACATTTAGGCAAAAGAAAATAAACCAAAACAGATCCATTTGGATAAAACGGAAATTTGCAAACTCTTGTCCCCTGAAAATCTGATTAGACAATGAATTATAAACAGGAAAGACTGAGAGCATGGAGCAGGAGTGGGTACACGACACCGCTGGAAATCAGCTAAAGAGTTGGAGGGACACTGCAAAAGCAGCACAAAGCTTCCGATTGTAGTCTTTAAATAACCATGGATCGTCAGCCATATGTGCAGTATATGTCTGCTGTGGAGAATCCATTAGGATTCTAGGAAATGTGAGGAGAAAAAAAAGAGAGAGAAAACCTAGAACCTGTGCCAAAGGAGCCCTGCTCGGCCAATGGGAGGCTGAGGCTCGCACCTCTTCCCTGATGACACTGAAGAATCCAGCGGGCAGCCTCTGTCCCTTTTCCTATAAAATGTTGGTAATCCCTTCCCTGTCCACCTCACAGGGGTGTTATGATGATCAAGTGGGAAGCTGGACATGAAAGTGCTTTATAACAGCTGAAGCTCTGTACAACATATAGGTGTACAAGGCAAGGTCAGGGCCACGGGAAAGATTTTGTCAGGACAGAGAGGAACTGCCAGCGTAGTTTTGGAAAGGCACAGTTGTCTAGAGGTGAGATCAAAAGGACCAAGGGCGGAGGGTGAGGTGACAGAGGATGAAGTGAAGTGGCAGGAGTCCCATCCCCAGGCAGCCCCCTCCTTGCTGGGCTGTGAGGCACCTTGGAGGAGTGTCAGGCTAGGAGGGCAAGAGGTCGATGACTGGCTGAGAGTCTAAAGTAGCAGGACTTGGAATTTGGGGAAAACTATTGTGACTCAATAAAGGAATTCACACCTCGGTTGTAGGAATAAGAAGAGCCACTTTTCTCCTTTCTCTTCCTTGGACAGAATTTTCCCTCCAAACTCAGGCTTCCTGTTTGCCAGGGTTGGTGTCTGTCCAGCCAGCAGGCAATCTGTCCCCTCACATCCCTTCTTCCTTCTGCCCTCTTGCCCACTGTGGGTCTGCAGGCTCACTGCTCTACCTTTTAGGCTTTACTTCCTCCATCTGTAAAAGGCAGGCGTAGAACTAGATAACCTAAGGCTATAAGGTCTGAGCCTTAAAACCCAGGAAAACTGAGAGGCAGACTGTTCCCCAAGCTGAAGCAGGGGCATGAACCCATGAGAAGTTCAGATCACCATTAGGGCACCTAGTGGGAAGCTGCTTGGAGACCCTGACAAAATGCCTGCGTAGCTTCACTTCTTTCTACACCTGCCTGTTCTTGTTGCCTCTTCTTCCCTTCTCCTAGGCAGGAGCCTTCTTAAAGATGACTTTTCTGAAGTGATACAAAAGGAAGTGAGAGAAATGAGGGTAACACATCATTCCCTTCCAGACCTACAGGAATCCAGAATGCCAGCATCGCTTTCTGCCTGCATGGCTCTGATGACAGAACTAGGTTCAAACCTCTCTGCACCCCTTAACCAGCAACCTGACCACCAGAGAGCTTACATCCCAGCGTCCTACCAGCACAGTGGAACTAATGAGCCCTCTCTCACAGGCTTGTTGTGAGGACTGATATAAAGCACTTTAGCATACAGGAAGCACTCAGTAAATGTCATTTTCTGCTGCCTGTCTCTGACTTCTCTGCACCCTGGGGAAAAGCAAATAGCCACTCATCCTCAGCACTCTTCTAAATTTAAATTATAATTTGAAGTCATTACCTATACACACTGGATAGTCCAAACAAAAGGGAAATTGATTTTAATTTAATGTCTGATTTGGCTGGCCATATGGCTTTTTTTTTTTTTTTTTTAGGGGTTACTGGGCATTGAACCTGGGACCTCATACATGCAAAGCAGGCACTTAGCCACTGAGCTATACCAGCTCCCCAAGGCCATATGGCTTTTAAATAAAACCCAGTATTTTAAAATTTATCTTTATTTTGTCTTGAATGACATGTGTAAATCACACTCAAACGTGTGTTCTCAGTTTGTAAGTTCCTAGGGGCCAGATACTATATTTTCATGAATTTCTTTGTAGCAATATTAAAACATCATCTCCTAGAAGATACTATGCAGATGGTGATGCTAAAAGAGAGAGGGGATAAATTCTCCTAAGAGGTCTTTTTCCTGGGATCAGTAGGCTAGTGACCTCTGAGTCTAGCCTTTTCCAGAAGGGAAAACAAGATTTGTGGAAGGTCTTATGAGGTTTCCTGAGCAAGACACTTACTAAATTTAGGCAGAGGTTGAACCAAATGACATGAGGCTCTAATGTTCTGTGATTCCAAAGACTAAGAAACAGCTTCCTCCAGGCCACAGTGTGTCCTTTCTAGTCCTGGCCCCAACTTCTGCTGCCAGGAAGCTAGGGACATGAACTCATGAGCAGGTCAGATCACCACCTGAGGCCCCACAGAGAGAACCACTTCTTAGTTCTGAGCATAGCCCCCCCCACACACAACCCCGCAAACACCTGCAAGAGGGCACAACAGCCCTAGCTGTGGTATTGGCAGTGGGGTTGAGTGAACAGAATAGTAATAAAACCAATAGCACTTGGTAAGGCTAAATTTGGGCAGGAAGTAGTAAGGGAAGAGGAGTGAAGGACAATGTTTTCATGTTTTAAATAACATAAATATCCTCAAAAAACTGCCTAAAAATTGTTTTATGGCTTTGGAATCAAACCACTTGGGTAGCAGTGAACTCACCATCTTCAGTGGTCCCAATGGAGGTTCTCCCAGTTCTGCCTGGGAGAGAGCTTTTTGATAATAAGCAGCATTTATTGCCTTGCCCACCTCTGGTATGTCTTAGACATGGGGAACTTAGGTGCCTTTCTGATGAGTTCCCACAGCCCTGGTCACACTGTATTGTATCTCACAGTTTACCCGTCTCACACTGCCCGGCTAGCCTGTAAATTTCTTACAGGTATGTACAGGGTCATGTTACAATTGTATCCCCCAACCCTTAGCAGAATGCCTGGAACATTGTGGAATGAATCAATGAATGAATCAATGAATTGTTAAAAGATTAAGAAAACCCTTTCCCAAAATATGGCTTTTCTGCTAGAAACCAAAAACACTGAGTAATCTGTTTTTGCAGGGGTGTAAATCTATTCAGGATATGAGTATATGTCTGAATTCATGCAAAGAGAATGAATATAGACCTTGTAACAGAAATCAAACCAGCTCTGACATTACTAGTATGTTAAACAAACCATTACCATACAATCCAGCCATTCCACTCCTAGGACATGAAAGCACATGTCCACAAGAAGACTTACATGTGGGGTCGGATGTGGCTCAACTGGTTGGGCGTCTGTCTCCCATATGGAGGGACCCGGGTTCAATCCCCGGGACCTCCCGGTAAAAAAAAAAAAAAAAAAAAAAAAAAAAAAGAAGACTTACATGTGAACATCCATAAGAGCATTATGCACAATAGCCAAAACTCCCAACAATCCAAATGTCCATCAATGGATGAATTGACAAACAAAATGTCCTATGTCCTTATAATGGAATACTACTCTGCAATAAAAAGGAACAAACTACTGACATATGCATTAACATGGATGTACCTCAAAAAGCATTATTCTGGGAAGCAGATGTGGCTCAAGCAGTTGGGCTCCCGTCTACCATATAGGAGGTCCAGGGTTCAATTCCCGGGGCCTCCTGGTGAAAAGCAAGCCGGCCCATGTAGCAAGCTGGCCTGACCAGAGAGCTGGTTCACATGGAGTGCTGGCCCACACAGAGTCCTGGCCTGCACGGAGAACTGGCGCAGCAAGATGATGCAACAAAAAGAGACACAGGGGTCGGATGTGGCTCAACTGGTTGGGCATCCGTCTCCCATATGGAGGGACCCGGGTTCGATCCCCGGGACCTCCCGGTAAAAAGAAAAAAAGAGACACAGAAGAGAGACGATGAGAGACGCAGCAAATCAGGGAGCTGAAGTTGCACAAGAGATTGAGTAGCCTCTCTCCACTCCAGAAGGTCCCGGGATCAGTTCCTGGTGCCACCTAGAGAGAAGACAAGCAGACAGAGAGCAGACGGAGTGCAAAACAATGGGGGGGGGGCGGGGGATAAATAATAAAATTAATTTGAAAAAAAAAGCATTATGCTAAGTGAAACAAGCCAGACACCAAAGACTACATTCCATTTATATGAAAATTTTAGAAAATGCAAAACTGTAGAAACAGAAAGATCAGTAGTTGTCTGCAATTGGGGATGAGAGAAGGAATTGACTTTGGAAGTGACAGACGTGCTTTAAAAGTGGGTTGTGGAAAAAAATAAAAATAAAAAATAAAATAAATAAATAAATAAAAAGTGGGTTGTGGTGGGAAGCAGGTGTGGCTCAACCAGTTGGGTGCCTGCCTACCACATGGGAGGTCCCGGGTTCGTATCCCGGTGCCTCTTAAAGATGAGCAGATGCCACACCCCCTGCAACAAGCAGACGCCTAAACGAGCAGATGCCACAAGCCAGCAGATGCTGCAGCCTTTGGGGAGCAGATGTAGCTCAGGCAGTTGGGCACCCGCCTCCCATGTGGAAGGTCCCGGGTTCGGTTCCGAGTGCCTCCTGGAGAAGGAGAGCAAACAATGAGCAGACAGATGAGAGAACCATCTAGGGGAGGGGGTGGGATAAATAAAAAATAAGTAAATCTTAAAAAAAAAAAAAAAAAAAGTGGATTGTGGTAATTGTACAACTATATAAATTTATTAAAAATTCATCAAACGTACACTTAATAGTGAGTGAATTGTATGGTATTTAATTGTACCTCAATAAAACTTAAGAGAGAAGGAAAAAAGAGTTATGTCTTTTTTGATAATAAGCAGCATTTATTGCCTTGCCCAGTACTATTGTAATAGATCAAAACTAGAAACAACCTAAATGCCCATCAACAGTAGAATGGGATAAATTGGATATATTCACACAGTGCAATACTAGAGGGAGATAATTAAAGGACTACAACTTCATGATATGTGGGTGAATCTCACAAACATAATGTTGAGTGAAAGACACAAAACATACTGTATGATTTTAAGAACAGGCAAAATTAATATTTAATGTTAGAAATCAGGATGATGGTTATACTTCAGATGAACAGTGACTGGGAATGGACATAAGAGGAGTTTCTAGAGTGTTAATAATGTTTCTTCATGTGTACTTGTTATACGGTGGTGTTCACTTTATGAAAGTTTATCATACTGTACGCTTATGATTTGTCTACTGTTTCATATTTATGTTATACTTCAAAAAAAAGTTTACTTTAAAAGTGCACTTGAGGGAAGCAGATGTGGCTCAAGCAGCTGGGCACCCGCCTACCACATGGGAGGTCCCAGATTTGGTTCCCGGTGCCTCCAAAAGAAGACAAGACAGCAAACTGATGCAATGGGCTGGTGCGGCAAGATGACGCAACAAGATGACGGTGAGATGACGCAACAAAGAGACACAGCGAGGAAACACAATGAAAGACACAACAAGCAGGGAGCAGAGGTGGCTCAAGTGATTGGGTGCCTCCCTCCCAGATAGGAGGGCCCAGGTTCAGTTCCCAGTGCCTCCTAAAAAGAAGACGAACAGAGAGCAGACAGTGAGCGCAGACAACGGGGGAGGGAGGGAGGAAATAAATAAGATAAATCTTTAAAAAAGAAAAAAAAGAAAGTGTACTTGAGTCAGGGAGCAGATGTGGCTCAAGTGGTTGAGTGCCTGCTTCCTATATGGGATGTCCTGGATTTGGTTCCTGGTGCTTCCTAAAAACGAAAAAAAAAAAAAAAAAATGAAAAAACAAACTCAGGGAAGCCGATGTGGCTCAGTGGTTGAGCGCCGGCTTCCCACATACGAGGTCCTGGGTTCAATCTCTGGGCCTAGTACTTAAAAAAAAAAGGACACTTGAATAAGAAATAGTGTGTGCGTGTGTGTGTGTTGGCATGCTCAGGATGGCCAGGCAAAGATCTGAAGAAGAGCGTTGCAGGCAGAGGAACAATCAGTGTAAAGGCCCGAACGTGGGAATGAGTTTGGCTTATTCAAAGAACAGGAAGAAGCCTTGTGTGCTGGAGCAAAGAGAACCAGGAGATGAAGGTGAGATTGTTCATTTATTTGTTCAACAAATATGTAAGAGTTGTGCCAGAGGCTGAGCAATCAAAGGACAGACAATTGTTTGGAAAGTGTGGCAGGGAAAGGAAGGGGCAGGAAAGTCCTGAGCGTTGCTGTCAATTTTAGAGAGAGAGAGATGCACAGTAAAAGAAAGGAGAGAACAGAATGCAGGAGCAAGAAGGGAGAGAACAATGGGTGGGAGGGTCACTCTGGGTCATATGGTAAACCTAGAAAGAAAAAAGAGAGTCACAAAGGCAAAATATTTTAAAATGAAGTCAAGCAAAAATGAAGGTGCTCTCCAAGCTTTTCAGTGAAGTTTGAGGAATGAGTACATATGAGGGACAGTTAGTGGGCCTGGGGTTAGTTACAAGAGGGATAATACGAGGGCTATTTTTCTCTTATAATTTAATTCAGTTAAGGACAAAACTTGGAGCCTTTGTTGCACCCTGACACTGCTCCCTGTTCTCAGCCATGCCGAGCTGTCTTGAGCCCTCACCTAAGGTAAACTTGGGCATTCTAAAGTGTAAGGTGCCAGGGCTCCTGCAGGCTCCCTCCCACCCCAACTGGCCGGGGGCCCCCACACCATAAACATAGATGTGGAGTTCCACACTCTGCACAACCATCTGTGGAGAAGCTGCTGGCTAACAGGTGTCAGGGACTTGGAAATCCATAGAGAAAATATGAAAAGCAGATTGTCTTCTATGATGCAGCAATAATTTAAACATATCAAGAAAGATGAATGCAAATATTTTGAGAAACTATTAGATTTGAGATCATCTCATGCTATACCATTTATCAGATATTATGGTAAATCTGAGGATAACGACATTTTCATATTATACTCAGATTAAGGAGGAAATTGTGAACAATGTAAACAGTTAGGACTCAATGCCCAATTTTACTGGGGCTGACTGTCTAAGGCTTCCTGGCACAAAAAATAGAACATTGATCTTATGAATCAGTTTAGGTCATGAAAAAATTTCTTTTTGAAATTTGAGGAATGATCATTTTGATCTTCTACCAATAAAGCCAGTGGATGGAAATTGCCATAGAGGCATGGTGGGTGGTGTACACCGGTTAGATCACAAAAATGACAAAAAGAAATTTGAGAAATGCACTATCGATGAGATCATAAATTCAGGTCCTCATTCTCTGGAACGTTAGATCACCATGTGGTATATAATTTATATAACAAATTATTTATTCGGATGTGCCAATATCTGTTGCCAAGTGTATTCTTCCTCTTGAAGTATTGTAATGAATCAAATGCAAGGTGATTAGGTAATTATTTTGAAATTCTGTATTTCTTGCAGATGTCCTTGAGATAGACATATCCATGCTTTTTCCATGTATTGCCAAATGAGTTTTGCCCATAAGAAGGGGTACGTAATAAATTTGGATCAATGTCATTCACCATGGAATGAATCCACCTGTAAACAGATTAAAAAGTACTTTAGATCAACAAAAGATATTCCTATCGTGGGATGGCAAGCAAAACAGAAGTCCTGAATATGAAGCTTTGTTAGCTACTGATGCTGATACAAATAGTCAAGATCCGGCTGGCATGGCCAGTACAACTAATTTGAATCTGTCTACAGGATACACAAAGCATATTGCTTTCCTATTTGACTCAGCTCTTCCCTATTTAATGATGGGAAATCTTTCTGGACAGCTTCCTTATAGAACTAGAACAGGTTCAAAACACTGGTGAAGGAGAAGTGCAGATATATATATATATATATATATATATATATTTTTAAGATTTTATTTATTTATTCATTCATCCCCCTCCCTTGCTGCTTGTGCTCGCTGGGTCAGCTAACCATGCCGTGCGGGCGGGCCTGCCTTCACCAGGAGGCCCCGGGAACCGAAACCGGGGCCTCCCATATGGTAAACGGGAGCCCTACTGATTGAGCCACAGCCGCTTCCCTGCAGAGATATTTTTATCACCCATTTACTCTGAGAAATAACACTGTGTCTGCATCCTAATATAGTTGTGTAACTGCACAGTCAGAACAGCCCACTTCTTGAAACTTACACTTATGATTTTCCTCTGAACGTCTTGCACCATAAAAGCCGTTTTGATTTGGACCCTGTGACATGGATGGAGCAGAGTTTTAAGCAAAAATTACATTGTTTGTTTCCATGGCTCCTCTCACCAGTGAGATCCAGCCCATCATCAGTGGTATGCCTCAGCGTGTTAGACCAGTTATCCCAGAAGTCAGTGCCCAGAAGTTAGACTCTCTTTTACCATCCAAAGTACAAGACTTCAAAAACAGCTATATTGCAGGGTTATTGTTGAGTGTTAATAATGTCTTGGGGTCATGATCCTGAAGTAATTTCTACTTCAGGTATGCTCGTGATGTTGAATGACAGAATGGGAAAAACTGTTCATATACCTTTTCACTTTGATAAAATAGACCTATAGAGTTTGCTCATGTCAATATGGGTGTACATAAAACATTGGAAATGCTAAAAAACAAAGTGGCCTTGCAAAATTTCTGTGGTTATGTCATCATACTATACACTTCTAGTCAACTTGCAAACAGAAAACGTGTGATGCTTCTGAAGAGAAAGGAGAACGTAATTTGATTTGCGGCTCAGAGTAAAGGAGGGTACAGAATCATTTGAAACTGGTAATTGAGGAAGCAACTAAACTAACAACAAAACAAAACTCGGATGTTGCCACAACAGAGGCATACCAGGTTCCTCTTAGGCTGTGCTTTGGAATTGCACTGTCTAGTTCTGAATTAAACCACAAAGTTTGTAGGGAAGTTGCTATGCATTTACAGGAAAGAAAGCCTTCAGCAGTGCATATACTAAAATCAGAACGATACAGAGATTAGCAGGGCTGCTGCACAAGGATGACAGGCAAATTTGTGAAGCATTCTATATTTTTCGGTAAATCCACAACTTCTTTAATAAAAAATAAAAATAAAGCATTCCAGTAGAAAACTCTCTCCATGTCCTTAACTTTGCTCACTCATTCTAGGAAGATGCTTCACAGCGAGGCCAGTTGTTTTAGCTTGCTTTCACAGCTGCCTTATGCCGCTATGGGAGTTTCACTTGCTGCAAAGAACTTAATGTTCAGAATGGCATCTTATCAGAGTGAAGGAGATGCTCACTTTCCTCATTGCTCACTGTTAATCTTCACTTGCATTAATTTGGTTACACCATTTGTTTGTTGTTCACACTTCTTTTCTTTCTTAACATTAGTTTTATAGTGCCAGTCACTAGAAAGAATCCTGCCACTGCAGTGTAACATAGGCTTAAATCTGTTAAAAGTTTGTTGTGTTGTAGTTTGGGAAACATTTAATAGTTCTGAAGTCTTGCTCATTATAGCACAGCTTAGGGCAGCAAATAACTTTTTTAGCAATCAGCACTGTATTTTTACCTTGAGACAATCTATATTTCCTTTATAAATCTAAGGACACATTTTATAGGCTTTATGATGACTTACTTATAAGCAACCTCTATGAATATTGCACTTGTGATCGGTTAGTTTCTTAAACATAAATCTTGTTTAATTTTATATTTTGTTACCTACACTCTTGGGGAAAATGGAAAGAAATTTAAATCTTCTTGTGAAAGGGCTTCTTGTTATCTAAAGTAGCAAAAGTATAAAACAATAAACATACAGTTTTGAGAGAGATGTGGGTTAAGAATTCCTGTGGATATCTGTAAATTATGTATAGCAGTTGAACATTATTGAAGGTATGCAAATCAACATAGTTATGTATAATTTAACCTTCCTGTATTAAGATCCTAACTGACATCTCTTGTGAATCTTTAGACTTTTGTTTTACACATTTAGAATTTATTCAGAGTACAATGAGCAGTCCTTGAAATGATGTTAACATGATCTGATGTGCATTTTTTGTTTTTCTTTTTTGGTAACATCTTTATTGAGCTATAATTCACATACCATATAATTCATCAATTCAAAGTGTACAGTTCAAGGTTTTTAGTATATTCACAGTTGTGCAACCATCATTGCAATCAATTTTGAACATTTTCATCACCCCAAAAAGAAGCCCATACTCTTTAGCCATCACCTCCAAGTCTCCCATTCCCCAATGCTAGACAATCACTAATTTACTTTGTCACCACAGCTTTGCCTGTTCTGGACATTTCATATAAATGAAATCATACAATATGTGGTCTTTTATGCCTGGCTTTTTTCACTTAGCAGAATATTTTCATAGTTCATCTATGTTGTAGCATGTATCAGAACTTCATTCCTTTTTATTGCCAAACAATGTTCGAATTCAATATATAAAATACAAGGTTTTTTATTTGCCAATGAAGAGTAATTAAAGAATTGAATATTTGCAAATATTTAAACTAATTCCTTCTAGTTTTGTTTTGCCATTTTCCCACTTTTTGTTCTTTGTCTTTTTGTTTGTTTGTTTGTTTGTTTGTTTGTTTTTGGCTTTTGTAGCTTAAACCAAGGGGGAAATTCTTCAAGAACCAAGAGAAAAACATACTTCAAAAAGGACATGGAAGTTAGGAAATGTATGGTTCAAGTGGGTTTTGTCAACCGAGAAATAATAAACTAGACTGTAAAATAACAAAGGCATTTATTTGAGGTCTTAGAATAGTAATTTAGGGAGCATAGATTCAGGTAGCAATTCACACAGCATCCAGTCTTAGCATTTCCAGACAAGGGTTTTTAAAGAAAAAGATTACTTGTTTGTAGTTGGTTGTGTCCAGATGTCTTTAGGGTTTTGAGGAACACTGCTGCTTGAGGTTTGCATACTTTGGCAGTTTGTGATATCTGGCTGAGATTTGCTTAAGAGTAACCTCCAAAATGACATCCCAACTTAGACATAGTAACTTTTTTTTTTTTTAATTTCCTTTTACAGTTTAAAGAAATTCAACTTTGTCTTAAAAAAAAAAAAAAAAAAAAGTCTGATTATCTAATTTCCTTGATTTCTTTTTAAAACATGCAATCAGATAATTTTTTGTTTGTTTTGGGGAGAGTTAATAGGGCCAACCCAGTCAATACTTGTAGCAGAAATTATCACAAACATTTAAAGATGTAAAAATTTTCTCATTTTATTTTCTATTGCCTTATGATTTGTTTTCTCTACTATTTTTCTGTTTTTTTCATTTTCAGTTTCCAAACACAGTTTGTATTTAAAGATTTTAAAGTTCTAAAACTGAGTACAGTGAATTGTTTTCTGGTATGATATTAATATTATACAAAAAAAAATAAAACCTTTGTCAATTTGATTGTTAGCACATATAACATGTTTACAAATACACTATTGTGTTAATATATAAATATACATATAAAATGAAAAAATGAAAAGTTTTAAAATGCACTTATCTGTACCCCATACATTCTCCAATTTGTCCATAAGGATGACTTGGGCAAGCTGCTTGCTAAAAACCCAGAGGTAGGGAAGCGGCTGTGGCTCAATCAGTAGGGCTCCCGTTTACCATATGGGAGGCCCCGGGTTTGGTTCCCGAGGCCTCCTGGTGAGGGCAGGCCCGCCCGCACGGCGCGGTTAGCGGACCCAGCAAACACAAGCAGCAAGGGGGGGATAAATGAATAAATAAATAAAATCTTTAAAAAAAATAAAATAAAATAAATAAAAATAAAAACCCAGAGGTACAGTGTCTATAGCATTGCTCTGATCTGCCTGGCTCCATCAAAAAGGGAGGAAGGAAGAAGGGAGGGAGGGAAGGAGGGAAGATGAGAGGGAGAGAGGAAAAGAAATTTAATTCTAACAGGATTTCATCTGAAGGAATCCTGCGGGGTCCTGGTGATCTCAACTTGTTTATGTATCTGTCACACATCATCAGGGGCTGTTAGTTCCTTGAATTTCACCAGGGATGGACAATCATCTTACTAGTATATAGTCTTTGGAATCCAGTTTCTTCTGTTTTCATAATCAGGATGATACTTTTATTTCCAGGCTTTGGGGTCCAACCTGTTTGTGTTGATATTAGCAGAATGCTCTGGGTTCTGGGCTTCTAGGTTCTTGGCTATGTCACATAAAGGAATTTAAGGACACGCCATAGGGTAGGCAAGGGAGTAAAGAGTTTATTAAAAATAAATCTTAAAAAAAAAAAAAAGTTTATTAAGAAACAAGAAAAGTGATAAGTACACAACCCAAGATATGAATTGTTGGCATGCTACAGGGTAAGATGCGCAGGTGGGGCCCCAGGTTAGGCCTTTTTAAAGCCTTTCCTCCTCCCCCTTACCCTTTGCTGTTTTGATTAGTTGCCCCACCTGTTAGCTCTCAGGGGGCCAACTGGGAGGCCTGTTGTTTGAAGGTATCCTTGTTGTTTGAAGGATTCCTTGATCCCAGAAAGAGTTCCAAGTGGGCCCTCTGTAGCCAGGGTCTAGGCAGAGTCTTTCTGGCTTTGTTTTTAGTAGAAGGGGTTTTCCAGGTGGGGTCTCACAGCCATGTTCTCTGCTGGGTCCCAGCTGTGACAGGATGTTTTCCCTCCTCTTCTCTCATTCCTTTACTAACCTGCCTCACTTCACTGCCAGATAAGGCCAGCAAGTGGACGGAAGACTCCCCAGTGCCAGAAGTAGTTTTCTGGCTTGACCAGAAATTATGTAATTATAATTATACCTATTCGAGGTATAGTCTCAGCTGGTTTTCCCTGACAATTCCTTCTGCTTGTGGACAACACAGAAAACTCAAATGGAGCCATATCGACCAAGGTTCAAGTCACAGATGTGTGACATCAGCCTGGTGATTTAATCTCTTTGGGATTGTTTCACCTGTAAATGGAGGTTAATACCTGCCTCATCCGGGCATGGCGGTATGGGAGGATGGAGATGTGTGTGTGCGTGCGTGTGCATGTGTGTGAGGCATTCACCCTAAACCTGACAGTGTTGCACTCAGAAATGTTAATCTCCCACCCCATCCTCCCATTAAGCTATTCAAGGCACTTTCAACAGCAGAAAAACAACACATATTAAACCCCTGCTATATACTGGCCCTTGGAGTGGTGTGATACCAAAGATAGGAAATAGGTTCCTTATGCTCAGGGGTTTACAGTGTAGGCACTACCTCAACTAATCCTTAAAACAGTCCTGTGAGGCAGACAGGGATAGAAACGGAGGGAGACACAAAAGCAGGGACAGAGGCCTATTTCCTTCTTTTACTCACAAAATGAATGTGTTTGTTGCGGCCACGGGACCCAATTATTGGTCTTTTATGTGTCTGTCACCCCCACAAGCCCATCAGCCATCCAAGGGCGAACCCGGGGCCGGGGCCTGCTCTGCCTTCTCACTCGCAGAGCGCCGGCTTGTTCGCTCGTCTGTAAACGGTGGCAGGAGCGTCATGCGTGGTGCACCCGCCCCGCTGGAGACTGAAGCCTCCCGGGTCCCCAGGGACCAGGCAGGTCCGCGGCGGGAAAGGCCGGAACCCCAGGCGCGCCCAGAGGCCTTGGGCGGGTGCCGGGCCACCGGCCGCTCCAGCCCGGATTGGCTCTTTCCTCTGACAACTCCAAGGCTTTAACCAATCGGCAGTGAGGCCTGTCGGGAGGTCCCGCCCCGCAGGAGCCCGCGCTCCCGCCCAAGGCGGGCGGGTGGTTTGAGGAGATTGGGGGTACGCCGACTAGGCCCCGAAAGACACGGAAAGGGAGGAACTACACCTATACCCGAGCCACTGGGCCGCGATTAGAAAGAGCCCTGGCCGCGAGGCAGGGGCGTGCGTGACCCGGGGCAAGCCTTTGCTTCTCTCCGGTCCTCGCTCTTGCCATTCTCACTATGAGGTTGGCAGGGCCGCGACGAGTGTGTGAGGCGGCGGCAACAAGCAGACGGAACGAAGGGGTAAGAGCGGTGATCGGAAAAGGGAGTGCAGGACCACGCGGAAAAGAACCCTAGGCGTGGCCGGCCCTGCGGAAATGCTGTGGCTCCAGGTTCCGCTCACCCGCTCTCCGTTCCCGCAGAGCCCGGTCCCGCCCCCGAGGCCCAAGCCCCGCCCCTGTCCCGCCCCCGAGACCCAAGCCCCGCCCCTACTCCGCCCCTCCGAGACCTAAGCCCCGCGGCGGCCCTGGAGGCGCTCACTCCTTGCCTCGCGGCGGCGCTTTTCAATAAGCTCCGATTTCGTTCCCTCCACGCGCCTCGCCCGCGCCGACCCGCAGAGCTGCCCGCGTTCTCGTGTTCTCTCTGCGGCGCGGTAAGCCCGGCCCGCGCGCCGCAGCCCCGCGCCCACTCCACCTGCTCCTGCCGCCTGGCGCCGCACCCCGCGCCCTCTCTTTTCGTTAATGTTTTATTCTCCCAGCCTTTTTGTATTTTCCTCCCTGTTCTCTGTTCTTTCTCTTCTCTCACCCTTTTTCTCTCTCCCTTTTGTTCACTATCTCCCGCCTTCAACTGGCTGTAATTTAAGCTTTCAACGCTTCAGCGGTGAGCAGGACATCCCCTCCATCCCCTGCCTGGGGAACCCTGACGCCTTGCCTGGAGCTGTTTTGTTTTGTTTTGTTTTGTTTTGGGGGGTGCTTTGAGCTGCTCCCCTGGCCTCTGCAGGGCGCGCTCCCAGCCCCTCGAGCTTCCTCGCAGCCAGCTCCATGGAGTCCCTGTCTCTTCGTGACCCCTCACAGCAGAGTCAGCTGACTGTTCTGGGGTGCTTGTCTCATTGAGTGCCACTAAAGCAGAGGCCTGGGAGAGCGCCAGTGTGAGACACCAAGGGCGCGGAACGGAGAGGGGGTGCCTGCGTTCCTTTCCCCTGCAGGGTGTGCACTTAATTGTAGTTGGCTGCGCTGGGTGAAATGGGCCCTGATTCCCCTCTCCCCTCTGAATGCAATGTGTGTGCCTTAGGCAGGTGGCCCCTTCCCTGCTGGGGTGTGGTCCTTTAAGGTGGACTTCGCTTTCTAAACTCGCTTCTGCCCTTATCCACAGGACACATAGTATGATCATTAGGTGTTCTGTCTCCCAGCCATTTTCTATGGAGAACCAAGGACATCCGGCCTTGCTAGCCGCTGGCAGCTTTGAAGAATGGGACGCCTTTAGAGAAGCTTGATCTTGGAGGCCTCAGCGTGAGACCTTCCAAAGCCGGTAAGGGTAATAGCTTAAAAAAAATGGGCTTACTAAAAATTTCTTCTCCTTAAGTAGATTTGAAAATTAATACACTAATTAAAATAGTTTTCTATTAATCTAATTTTATTTATTTATTTATTTTTATAGATTTTATTTATTTATTCATTTATCCCCCCCTTGCTGCTTGTGCTCGCCGTGCGGGTGGGCTTGCCTTCACCAGGAGGCCCCGGGAACCGAACCCGGGGCCTCCCATATGGTAAACGGGAGCCCTACTGATTGAGCCACAGCCGCTTGCCTTAATCTAATTTTAAAACTTAGTTTACACTTAGTTCCCTGAAGAATATTAACCAAATCTTCTGTTTTGCTTACAGGAATAAGATAACATCTCAAAGCAAAACCAGACAGCATGGTGTAAATCTATAGAGACAAAAAGCTTGATATCCTAAAGCATTTAGCTAAAAAGGAGTCATAAAAACCTTGCTAAACTAGTTAATTAGCCTCTAAAATGAAGGACAAATTTAACTGCTTGAGACAACCTTGGACTGAAAAATTGCACGTTCCCCCATTTTCTTTGCCTTTAAAAACCCCAGTTCCGTTCTCACTTTGAACTGGTTTTGGGAAAATTCCCCCAGTTCCTTTCTTGTGCGCTGTCAGTAAATCACCTTCTCACTGAGAAACATGTTTCTCTGTGAAAAGTCAGGACCTCTGAAGATCCTGGACTTTGGCAAACCCAAGGCAGCAATCAAAATGGCAACTGGGCCTCTGGCGCTTGTCTTCATGGTGTGAAGGGCCTGGGTCTTCCCCCTATGGCCCTCAGAACACCCTGCAACCCCACTCGGGATCAGGCGCATGGTGGACTAATGCCCTCATGTCTTTGATGCCCAGAGAAGGGATGCTATTTGCTTGAAACTTCTAGAATTGAGAAAATTCCGCTCTTAGGCTTCTTCCTGAGAGGCCCTGCCTATGCCTGAGGCTGGGGAAACAGCAGGAAAGAAATGAGCTGAGCAGCAGTACAAAGCAAATAGCATAAACTTTGGACCCTGTAGATGTGGCTCTTACTAAGTAAGGACGGCTCCTCCCATAATTAAGTGAGTTTGTGAAAGAGTGCCCAGGCAGTGAGGTAGGAAAAGTAAGGAGATGGTGTCAGAGCAGGGAAAATTCCTTGGAGCTGGGCTGGGGAACCTGGGATCACTTCCATCAACCCATTCAACCATCAGTCTTCGCTGAGCCTCATATGGCCCAGGCTTTGAGGAAACCTTTGCTGAATAAGGCCTGGTTCTACCCTTTAAGAGCTCCTAATGCATGAGTAGCCTCTTGATTTCCGTTTGCCCCAACCACCTGGGGTGAGAAGCCCAGGAGGAGGAAGCTGGGTGAACTGTTTGTTTCCATGGTTCTCTGTGTTCACAAATGACTCCCACCACATCCTCCCTCCAGGGGCCAGGTCTTTCCTCCTGGGCCCCAGCGACAGGGCAGCCAATCAGGCTTGACTCGGAGCAACTGTTTCTATGAAGTCAGAGAAATCGAGCACAGGGGAGAGAGAAGCATGCACTCCCTCCTGCACTGGGTGATGGGCTCACTTCCTGGGCAGAGAACAAAATGGAGCCTTTGGCTTCCTATATCATTCTTCATAGCCTATGACCTAACACCTCTGCCAGCCCTCCAGACACATCTGCAGGAGTAAGAGTAAGGGCGTTATCAGAGGAATCTCCATACCTAGTGACGAAGAGGCCGGCTCAGTGCTGTTTGTGAGGCAGCACTAGGAGACCCCTGGTCCAGACCACCTGTAGTGAAAGAGAGGGCATCTTCACAAAAATATGGACTTCTTGGTCAGAAATTGCTTCTCGATCCCCTACTTGCATACCTCTGGAGTTCACTCCTATTTTCCTTCATAGGGCTGCCCTGAGTCCTATGCTCTAAGGGCTGGTGCTCTCAGGGAAGGCCTGGGGACCCTGCTGCTGACAGGACTTCTCTCCCTTTGGCTTAGGTTCCGGTAGAGTTCCTCTATCTCGTCTTGTTGCTAATTGAAGGTACCCCCTTCAGTTTTTCTCCATCTTCTGGGAGATAGCAGGAAATCATCATGGTTGGTTTCAAGGCCACAGATGTGCCCCCAACTGCCACTGTGAAGTTCCTGGGGGCTGGCACAGCCGCCTGCATCGCAGATCTCATCACCTTCCCCCTGGATACTGCTAAAGTCCGGCTACAGGTAAGGAGATGAAGCCTGAGGGTCTAAGTGTGTCTATGTGCTTCCTCCCCAGGGACACAGACTCCTCAAGGGTCAGTGGACGGGAAGCGGCTGTGGCTCAATCAGTAGGGCTCCCATTTACCATATGGGAGGTCCCGGGTTCGGTTCCCGGGGCCTCCTGGTGAAGGCAAGCCCGCCCGCACGGCGTGGTTAGCTGACTCAGCGAGCACAAGCAGCAAGGGGGGGATAAATGAATAAATAAATAAAATCTTTAAAAAAAAAAAAAAAAAAAGGGTCAGTGGAGTGTTTAAGGTTGGAAACTTTAGAGTGTAGGGATGGCAGGAGACGGGGAAGGCACCTGCCTTTCTCTACAGCCACCCTTTCTTGGCCTTGCAGCTCCAAGGAGAAAGTCAGGGCCCACTGCGGGCTGCGGCCAGCACTCAGTACCGCGGTGTGCTTGGCACCATCCTGACCATGGTGCGTACCGAGGGCCCCCGCAGCCTGTACAACGGGCTTGTCGCCGGCCTGCAGCGCCAGATGAGCTTTGCCTCCGTCCGCATAGGCCTGTATGACTCCGTCAAGCAGTTCTACACCAAGGGCTCTGAGAGTGAGTGTGAAACTGGGCCACATGCCTTTTGCCCTTTTCTTCCCAGTGCTGATTGATCCTAGTTCTTTTAACCAAATAGCTCCTTGAGGCCGCCAAAGCCATGGGAGGCTCAGAGGAACTGAGAACTGGAAGGGGCCCTGGTTCTCCTAATGATTCCTGAGCACCTGGGCTGTACTGGGCTCAGAGCTGGGCAGAACAGTCCTCAGAACCACCCTAGGAGCTGGTGGTATCATCCCAGTCTTAAAGAGGAAGAAACTGAGGCTTGAAGAGGGGAAGGGATTTGCCCAAGGGCACACAACAGAGAGCCAGAAAACACATACAGGGCTTTTGCCTCCAAGGAAAATGCTGACCCTCCATTTTATACTTGAGGAAACTGAGAATCCAGAAAAATAGTTAACTTCCCCAAGATCACATGACAAGAAGTAGATCTGGGATGAAAACACAAGTCTTTTGAGTCTCAGGTCCCTAGTAAAGCCACTTCTTTCTGAGCCTCAGTTTTCACATTTGTCAAATGGAAATGATTCTGATTTCTCAGTGCTGTTGAGCAGGTTAAATGAAATAAGTGAAAATACCTTGTGAAAGGAAGCACTAAGTATCATTTTTGCCTTATTCCTTGCTATGACCCAGTGCCTAGCAAGTAGTAGACATTCAGTGATAATGTGTTTGATGCAAGGGAGTGTTATAGCAAGAGCTGGTCTGGACCCTATTCCTGAAAGGCAGGAGGTTATAGTTATATGGTGGCTTTGGTGAGGATGAGGAGAGGTGACCACTGACCCTCTTCGGTTTCCGCACAGGTGCTGGCATCGGGAGCCGCCTCCTGGCCGGCAGCACCACAGGTGCCCTGGCTGTGGCCGTGGCCCAGCCCACGGATGTGGTGAAGGTCCGGTTCCAAGCGCAGGTCCGGGCTGCAGGTGGCCGGAGATACCAAAGCACTGTGGATGCCTACAAGACCATTGCCCGGGAGGAAGGGTTCCGGGGACTCTGGAAAGGTATGTACCAGGCATTTCCCCTCCTCCACCCTCCTCCTCCCCCATTCCCTGGTCTCACATAGGCTCCTTCCTTCTGTAGGGACCTCTCCCAATATAGCTCGTAATGCTATTGTCAACTGTGCTGAGCTGGTGACCTATGACCTCATCAAGGATGCCCTCCTAAAGGCCAACCTCATGACTGGTGAGTTAGAGAAGGTGGTCCTGGGTCTTGCCTTTCTTCAGCAGGAGGGCATGGAGACTAGTATCTTTTCATTCTACTGCCCTTTGCTTGTGGGAATGAGTTTACATCTCTCACTTACCCTATTGAAGCCAGCTGGGGTGAAGTTTTACTTTGCAGATTGAGAAACTGGGGCTAAATTGGCCATGACTCTTAGGTCCTCAGGAGAAGTTCCAGCTGAAGTCTGTGTCTCTCTAAGACCACTAGGCCCCTGAGTATTTAAGTACTTCTCTAGGCCTTGGTTTCCCTTCTGTAATAATGGGGTAAGGAGTTCTGATGGTCTTGCCTGTTCCTTCTCCTTGGCAGATGACCTTCCTTGCCACTTCACTTCTGCTTTCGGGGCAGGCTTCTGCACCACCATCATTGCCTCCCCTGTTGATGTGGTCAAGACAAGATACATGAACTCTGCCCTGGGACAGTATCGCAGTGCTGGCCATTGTGCCCTTGCCATGCTCCAGAAGGAGGGACCCCAAGCTTTCTACAAAGGGTGAGCCTCTGATCCACCCCACCCAATTCCAGGGCCTCCTGGCCTCCCATACCTTTCACGCAGGTGGAAGAGAACCACTTGGTAATGCCACTGAATAGCACCAGGTGCCAAACTATTCCTGGTATTTCATCCTCCTTACTCCTTTCTCCCAGGGATACTATCATCCCTATTTTATGGGTGTTAAAAAATGGACACTCAGAGAGGCTACTTGCTCATTGCCACACGGCTGTGAGACTCAGTTTCCTGGGCCCTCAGCATCCTTTGAAGCAGAGCCACAGGGTTGGATTGGATACCAGGGCCCTGTGGGGGTGAGCAGGAGGTGGAGGGGGCCCCCGGGGGTCACTGTTATACACCTGTGACCTATGATTGCTCTTTCCTAGGTTCATGCCTTCCTTCCTCCGCTTGGGGTCCTGGAATGTAGTGATGTTCGTCACCTATGAGCAGCTGAAACGGGCCCTCATGGCTGCCTGCACTTCCTGAGAGGCTCCGTTTTGAGCCTCCTCTGCTGACCTGACCACCTGGCTTTGGTGTCTGCTCCAGCTAGCCCCCATTCCCTTTTCCTCCTCTCCTTCCCTTCCCTTTTTCACCTCTTCCTCCCCCTCCTTTTCCTATCACCTCCCTTCCCTCTCCTTATTCTCACCACTTCTCCCTACCTTATCTCCCCTTGCCCCTCATTCCTGATGAAGTTGACCTCATTTGACACTGTGTGAGGCCAGGTACCAGCCAGAATCCCAAGCACCCAGTCCCTGCAAATTCAGCCTGAATCTTCATTCTGCTCCCCGCAACCAACCCACCCTGCATGTCACCCATAAAGCAAGATCAACCTTGGTGTCTCCTCCCTCTCTTGTAACTATTACCAGAGGATTGGTCCCGTGGGCCCTTTTGGCACCTGGTGGGCTACCTGACCTTGAAAGGGCAGTGCGATTCATCTTCCACTTCCAGCGTTCAGTCTTGGGCTCATGGAGGTCATCCAGTTCATTCTTCTGTCCAGACCCAGGTCCTATGCTGAGGTGGCAAATGAAGGAGCAGCCCGGAGACAGTAATGGCCACTTGGGCTTTCACTCACCCAGTTCTGCTATACCAGTGCCTGCCTTTCCTGTAACAGGAGGCTCCCCCAAAGCTCAGCTTGCCTCAGGCCTGTTTATCTGCAAAATGAGAATGGTCCTGTCTGCCCTGCATCTCCAGTGCTTTTTGGAAAATTAAGAGGGACTTGGGAATCTTAGATGCTGTGGGCTTATTTTATTCTGTTTTACAAATGGGAAATCCATCTCCCTAAAGTCCCAGACCAAGTGAGAGACCAAGTCTGGCCACTTCTCATCCTTCACAGTCACACCCATAAGAGGAAAGTTACTGAACTGGGTGGGAAAGTCCCTGAAGAAGCTGAGGGTGGCCAAGAATGTCATGCAGGCAAGGACACAGCAGTTGAATTGGGACTAGCGCTCATACTTCTCCCTCCCTTTGCTGGATTTATTCTTATATTACTCTTGTGAGGCAGAATTAATGTTTTATACCAGAAGAAAAGGGCAGTGAGGTGCCCTAGAAATGTCTGTCTGGCCTGCTGTGAGCAGCCTCAGCTGGTGAACAAACCAGCCTTGTGTTCCAGTCACTGGGATGGACACCAGGCCATCAGACTTCCTCATGCTTTGGGTTTGACTCTGGGGCAAGAGGAGTTGGGAAAGGCGGTAGGAACCATTGGAAAGTATACCAGTGGGGGTCACTAACTTTGGTTATGAGTAGTCACTTCCTCTCTTGACCTCAGTCCTTAAGAGCCCTGCTTTTCCTTGGGTAACTGAGGTCATAAAGAGAAATCTCACAGCAGTCTTTCCACCAGGCCAGAGGCTTGGAATTTGAGGGCTCAGCAATGTCAACAGCAGCTGCCACCACCCACCCCACCAGGCAACTGCCTTGGTTCCCACAAAAGGCCTGAAAGGGAGGGTCTATGATCCCTGTCACATCTGAGGCTGAGAAAGGTGCGATGATTTGCCCAAGGGCACACAGCTGGGAAGTGGCAGGGCTGATTTGAACACAGGTGTGGCCTACTCCAAGGCCCATGTCCTTTTAACCACTGCTGAGAGGCTTCCTAGAGCTCTGGTTGGAGTTTACAGCTCAAGGTCTTCCTGTTGCTGCCTTCTCCCTGAGAGTTTACAAATACCTAACAAGTGTTACTGAGTCCCTGTTCAAACAAAAACCCTATCTAGCTAATATGAATGGAAACTCCGACTCAAGAGAGGGGTATTTTCTCCTGGCATGGAAGAAATGCATTACCTGGTTGTTGACTGATGGAAAGCACAGGCCCACCTGGGCTATCCCATCGGCAGCAGTGCTGTAACATCCTGAAATCCAAGCAGTGAGTCCACCAAGCACTTTCGCATCAATGACCTTAACTCTCACACTAGCCTGTGGTGTGAGTTATAAGCTTGGCCCTACTGACAGACTCAGAGGGCCAGTGACTGGTCCAAGGAGTCAGTGGCATCAGAGTCCAGGTCTCCTGCTTTCCAGATGACTGCCTAGCAACAGCCCAGTGCCCAGTTTAGACAAGAACACTGGGAAGGTGGAAACCAAAGCCAGTTCCAGTGCTATGCTCTTTGCTCTAGCAGGTTCTCTCTCCAAGCCGGGTGAGTCTGGAACATGGCCTTGGCTGGGAGTGAGGAGGCCTGGGTTCTTTTTTTCTTTTTTTTTTTTTTTTACCGGGAGGTCCCGGGGATCGAACCCGGGTCTCTCCATATGGTAGACGGACGCCGAACCTCTTGAGCCACATCCGTTTCCCAGGAGGCCTGGGTTCTGATGACAGCTTTGTCATCTGGGACAAGTGTTTTCTTTGGGATTCAATTTTCCTGTCTACAATGGGACCACATCACACCACAGAGACTCCCTTCTACAAACTATGCATTATGACATAGCAGAGCTGGGGGCCCTTGGAGGCCACTCAGCCCTGCTCCACTCTACCAAGGTGGGAGCAACAGTCTCCAAAGCCCTCGGGGACCTGCTCATGACCCCTCGGCAAAGTCAGTGCCGTAGCCAGGACAGGGACCCAGGAGCTCAGGTTCTTGGGCATGCTCTTCCCTCTGGCTCCATAGGAAGGACTGGTATCAAGCTTCTCCCAACACATTACTGAGTGTAGCTATAGGATCAGAAAAATCTTTTATTGTGTCCACCAAAAAGTCCCATGCTATCCCACCCTTCACATTCGTGAAGCAGGCTGGCTCCCCTGCACACCCTGAGGCTGGGGGCTGGGTGGCAGTAGGGAGGATACAGCCTGGCTAGCCTGCTCCTGCTCCAGCCCCCAGCCCACCACAGTTAAGTCGGCAACGCCTGGCGCAGCAACTGCTTCTTCTGGGGTGTGAGGCGGGTGGGAAACTGGATGTCGAAGAAGATGAAGAGGTCCCCCTTCTTGGTGGGGTCTTCAGGCAAAGGCATCCCCTCACCTGGCACCGTCTTGAAGTACTTGGGGCTGAAACAAGAAAGAAGAAAGAAGGGCACCTAAAGGGCACCCCCAGAGCAGAACCACAGTAGGTTCCAGGCATCCCTGCTCACACAGTGACAATCACTACAGCTTCCACCATGGGATGGCTCTTATCAGCCAGGACCTGGTGGGAGGGAGAGGAGAGCAGGCTTCCCCCAGGCGGCTTGCTCCCCAAACGCAATCCCTGATGGAGGATCCCCAGAATCCTGGTTATAGGGGAGAAATGAAGGTGGGCAGATCCTAGATTGGGGGTTGGGGGTTGGGGGTGCTGGGCTGCTGAGCAAAACTTCCCATGCAGAGGACCTTTTATGGCAAAGGACAGGGGATGCAAGTCTAATGAGAGGTTTTGGAAGATGGGGGCAGCAGGGATTGTCCAACACTATGGACCTCAAGCCTCTACAGTGACTTCATGCAAATTGGGAAAAGGCACTCCTTTTGCCAGGTGAATGTGGTGTGTGGGGTGGATGTCAGCCCTTTCTCCCCTCAGCTGGGTGCCTGATGCATGACTGTACCAGGCAGTCCTGCCTGACACAATCTCCTGAGGCCCAGGCCAGCCCTTCACTTGCCTACTGGGGCTCAAGGCAGATCGACTCACTGGACAATGTCATTGATGGGGATATTGAGCAGTCGGTCATCCAGGGTCTTCACCTCCACGGTGCAGCAGGTGAGAGCCTGGGGGAGGGTTAGGGCCAAAGGTGAGGGTGGGGGAGGGTCGCCATGCCATTCTATTTAGAAGACTCTCAGTCTATTTAGTGCCAAACCCTGAACTGGGCACCAGAGAGACAAAAGGACCAACAGGTGAGTGACCCTCAAGGAGTGCATAGTTTGGTAGATAAGACTGCTGTTGATACAGTGTGTTATGATAGAGGGGAGTAAGGGGGTCTGTGGGAGATGAAGAGGGGCCCCTAAACAGTCTGGGGTGGGGGGTAGGGGCAGGCAGTACCAGTTGACGAGGGCCTTCCAGTGTGAGGAGGACTTTGCTGGTCAGGCAGGGTGGGTGGGGCAGCGTCCCAGGCAGAGGGCCAGCACAAACAAGTGACCAGAGGTGTGAAATGCATTACACCTGCAGGCTGTGCTGAGTGGCTGGAGTGCTAGGAACGGGAGGCGGGGCTAGGGGAGCAGTGGGAGATGACTGACGTCAGCAGGGGCCAGATGGTGGAGGACCTCGAATGCCAGGAAAAGATGTTACAACTGGAGACCACAGTTTGGTCAGATGGAATCTGGAAAGAGCTCTGTGGAGAAGAGTCTGGAGAAGATGAGAAGGGAGGCAGGAGGACCATAAAGGGGGCTGCTGCAGAGACCCAGGAGAGCGATTAAGAGGGCTGAACCCGGGCTGTGGGCATGAACAGGAGTGGAAGGAGTGGAGGGATTGGGGAGGTGGAATTGACAGGACTTGGTGACTGGCTGCGGGGGGTGGAGGAGGGAAAGGGCCAGCTCTTGTTTGGGTTGTGAGGGTGTGGAGGGCCCCCAGCACTCTCAGGATTGAAGACAACCACCCAGGTTCTGTGTGGCAGACTCAGCACATTCTGACGGCCTGGGGTGAGTGCCTGCCTTGGCGCCTCCCCTAGGAGATGGGGCTTGCTCTGATCTCCCTCATCCCCTGCTGCTCCACTTTGCCCACTCACCTTGCC
This sequence comes from Tolypeutes matacus, assembly GCA_026826555.1. Taxonomy (NCBI): domain Eukaryota; kingdom Metazoa; phylum Chordata; class Mammalia; order Cingulata; family Chlamyphoridae; genus Tolypeutes; species Tolypeutes matacus. Next base: position 2,995,987 of record JAKSZT010031676.1, on the reverse strand, counting down.
CAAGGAGATGGGGTTCACAAAGAAGAGGTTGTCATTCTCCCTGCGGAAGCGAGGGTGAAGCTTCTCCTTTACAATGAAGATGATGTCAGCTGGGATAATGTTGGGGCCCTGGGCAGGGGAAGCCAAGGGGTAACAAAGACTACTTGGCTGTGGGATCTTGGTCAAGTTCCTGCCTTTACTTTGTCCATGTCTTTTTTTTTTTTTTTATTCATTTATCCCCCCCTTGCTGCTTGTGCTCGCTGGGTCAGCTAACCACGCCGTGCGGGCGGGCTTGCCTTCACCAGGAGGCCCCGGGAACCGAACCCGGGGCCTCCCATATGGTAAACGGGAGCCCTACTGATTGAGCCACAGCCGCTTCCCTGTCCATGTCTTTATCTGTACAATGCGGAGATTGGACAAGGTCATCTGGAAGGGCCTTTTCAGCTTGGTCCCCTTAGCCCTTGAATGAATACCCCCAGTATCATTTCTCCTTTCCTGAGCGCCCCCCAAATAGACACAGTCAATTGGAGGAGGGAGGCTTCCACAGGTGGTGGGCAGAACACTGGGCTGGGTGTCAGATAACTGCTCTCAGGTGTCTGTCTAGCCAGTAACTCCATGAGTGACACTCCCCATACAACCTTCATTAAGTCACAAAAACTCTGCTGAGGTCTCCCCTGGGCACTGGGGGCCTACCCACAAGGAGCTCCCAGTCTAGGGAAAGAGACACACAGTGAATCCACAGCATGCTCAAGACCATGATCAAAGGAAACACAGAGGCTGGGGAACTCAGAGGAGAGGCTGGCAGGAGTGGAGAGGTCAGGGGAGGCTGCCCAGAGCAGGGAACACTGGAGCTGGGTCTTAAAAGGGGGTGTTTTTTGTTTTGTTGTGTAGTGTGTGTTGTTGTTTTTTGAGGTACCAGGGGCTAGGGATTGAACCCAGGACCTCGTATGTGGGAAGCCAGCACTCAACCACTGAGCCACATCAGCTTCCCCAAGCTGGCTTTTTCGTTTGTTTTGCCTGTTGTTTGTTTTTGTTGTTTCAGGAGGCACTGGGAACCGAACCCAGGACCTCCCATGTGGGAGGCGGGCACTCAACCACATCTGCTCTCCTTAAAGGGTGTTTTTTGAAAGTACATGTTTTATAGGTAAGAAAGGGGGCAAGAAGTGTGGGCAGAGGAATTAATCTCTCTTGGGTCTGCATACTCTGTCATTCTGCATCTTTTCAAAACATAAGGACTCAGCATGCTTTGAACAATAATTTTATATTTTATTTAAACAAATATTTAATTTTAAAGAATTATTAATAAATAGTTTCTGAGTAGCTCCTGTGTTTGGGCTTTATTCACAGAAGCACTGAAGAACATCAGGAAAAGCACTGGAATTAGGACTATGTTCTTTCAGCACTTGCACCCCTGCCCTGGGCAAGTCCCTTCCCTCTCTGGGTCTTATATCCCACTCTGTAAAGTGGGCATAATCCCTGGGCTGCCCACTCACAGAGGCAGTGTGAGGCTCTGTCTCTTGGAAGGTACTTTAGGGATCATCTTGCGCACTGTGGTGGTTTGGAGCTATATGTACCCCAGAAAAACATGTTCTTAAACTTAATCCTTTCCTGTGGGTATGAGCCCATCCTAAGTAGTCTGTTTGATAAGATTACTTCAGGTAAGGTGTGGCCCACCTCAATCAGGATGGGCCTTAATGCTATCACTGGAGTCCTTTATAAGAGAATGAAATTCAGACAGAGAGGGAGCAGCCAGAAGGTGCATGTTGACAGAACCCGGAAGAGAAGGGAGAGACCAGGAGACACAGCCATGTACCAAGCTAAGGACCAAGGATTACCAGCAGCCAGCCCCAGAATGCCACAGTCTTTGGGGAGAAGGCATCGCCTTGATGATGCCCTGATTTGGACTTTTTTCCTAACCTCAAAACCATGAGCCATTAAGTCCCATTGCTTATGCCAGCCTTTTGCATGGTATTTGCTTGAGCAGCCAAGGAAATTAAAGCACCTTCTTTGCAGATTTGTCTCCCTATCAGACCAGGGCTCTCAGGGACAGGGAGAAGCACAGCTTCCTTCCCCCTCAGTCTTCCCTCCACCTCAGCTCAAATGACTGACCCTAGGGCAATGAGCTGGGGACATTGGCCTTCCCTCCACCTCACCTGGTCCCCTTCCTTCTCGAAGGTGATGCGTGTGCCCTGCCTCCAACCAGGCTTCACATCAATTGTCAGGATCTTGTCCTTGATGGTAGAGGAGTACCCATCCTCATTCAGCACCTGCAGGGAGAGGGTGGGGTGGCAGGTGGTGGGTTGTTCAGGATTTCCATGAGCACACACACCAAGCTGGCCTTAGCACACATGGAAGATGCTCTGTGGGATTTGTGCTTGGGCCTCCTAGCAACAGGGAGAACCTGCCCTGAGCCACACCCTACTCCCACCCTGTCGCCATTGGATCCAAGAACTTATGATTCCCAGGAAGACAGAGCATGTCATGGGGCTGGGGCTGGGGCCGGAGATGCCAAGCAGCCCCCATAAAGCCCACAACACCAGCCCCAGGACTCACATGGCCCTGGCCACTAACAGACGCACAGTAAACATGTACTTACTTCCTCTCTCCCAACCCCAGAGGTCCTGGCCCTGAGCCTCTGTGCAGGCCTCTCAACAGTTCTTCACTGAGCAGGGAAGACAGAGGACAGGATTTCTCCTAATCCTGAGGACAGACTATGGAGGTCAGCATATCTGTGCCTCACCTGATAGATTCCCCCATCTAGTCACCAATTACATGCCCCAGTGGATGCCATCTGCTGGGCAAAGGCGAGGGGGGCTTGCTCTTGTGCCTGGTATGGGGCTGGGTATCTGGACCATCAGTATCCCAGGGGGCCTGGGCCATGGAAGAGGGCCCAGTCAAAGACTGGACCCTGAGGCACCAAGGGCCTTCCTTAACCGGTCACCTTGCAAGTGTCTCCCAGCCTACTCTCTACACCCGTGCTGCTCCTTCTTACCATGAGGCATATATCCTGCTGAAATCCTGGGGATATGGACTACCTTCCCTGGAGGGAAGAGTTCACGGGAGATATTCCCATTGAGAGCCTTCACACTTCCCACAGGGATGGGGCTGAACTGAGAAAGAGGAAGGGAGGGGTCCTGTCCCAGTTAGGACAGCACCCAGAACTAGGAAAGAATTGGGTTAAACCCTCAACCGTCCCTTCCAAACTTCAGATTCTAGAATTCTAAGATTCTAGGTCTCTGAATCTAAGATTCCATGATTCCTTCAGAGACCATATCTGAGTCTCCAGTTAGGGCTCAGAGAGAAGGTGCCTGGTGGAGGCTGAGGGGATAGATGCTGGCTCCAAGTGGGAGCAAGCCAAGTACTCACCCTACGGGAAATCTTAATTTTCTTGGTGCAGCCAAAGAACAAGTCCTCCAGAGACAGGTAGAGGTCCCGTTCAATTGGGGGATCCTGCTTCTTGACCCCACGACCTCGGAGCCCCCCAAAGTTCAAATCCACCTCACCTCCTTCTGGATCAAAAAATTCTGTAGGAGGTGGGGAGAGGAGAGGAATAGGAAATTGCAATAGACTCAGATTCACAGATCACCCCCCGCACACACACACACACACACACACACACACACACACACCACTCTTCAATGTCCCAAGTGTGATACCCAGCATCTCATTCCCAGCTTTCAGACTCAGACTGTTGGCAAGGCCAAGAAGCTGCCTTCAATTGCAGAGCCAGTGATTACCATACTTTGTTACTCTGTAACACTTCATCCTTCACTTTGGACATCCCCCCATGTTTTAGTCTGCTAGGCTGCCAAAATGTAATATACCAGAAATGGCTTTTACAATGGGGATTTATTGGCTTGCAAGCTTACAGCTCTGAGGCTGAGAAAAATGTCCAAATAAATGTGCCATCAGATCATGCTTTCTCCCCAAAGACCAGGTGCTTGTGATCCTGGGGACTCCTCTGTCACACTCCACTTCTCCTGTCCCCACCTCCTCCCACCTGCTGCCCCAGGAAAGGGAGTAGCACCCTCTGGTGGCAGTGTCTGGTAGTGCAAGAAATGACTCCTGAGTTGTTAGCTTGGGGAGTGGCGGTTGGGGTGGGATGGGGAGGTTGAAGGGATGGTGAGGAACACAACACATAAATGCTCTCTTCCCTTACTCAGGCTCCATCCTCTCACTGGCCAGCCCGATCCCAAACCTTAGAGACCCCAGATTTAATGTTCTATAAAGTCAGCAACTGTGATGGGAGGAGGGGAAGGGTTAGTCCCTAATAAATTGGAGAGGTTGGCAGCATATCCCCAAACTCCTCTTTCCTCAACTTCTTTGGCCTCTGTCCAGCTCTATACCCATAGCCCCTCTTGCTGCTCCTACCCTTCCATCCTAGAGCAAAAGAGAGCCTCCATTGGTCTGCCTCTGATGTGCTGCAACCCTTTGTATTTCAGTTTCTCTGTCTGTGGGATGAGTCAATAATACCTGAGCTGCCTTCCACCGTGAGGATTAGATAATAAGAAGATGAAGAAAAACAGCCAGGAATTGCTGAGTGCTTGCTATGCATCAGGTGATATTCTCATCATTTTATATTATTATTTCATTTTATCTTCACAACAACCCTATTGAGGTAGGTACCATTATCCCCAATTTACAGCCAAGGAAACTAAAGGCCCAGAGAGGCCAAACAAAATGCTCAGGGTGCCAAGTAATTTTTGACAAGGCTTCTAAGTCCACTCTATTGGTAAAGAATAGTCTCTTCAGCAGTTGGTGCTGGAAGCACTGCATATCCATAAACAAAAGAATGAAAAAGAACCCATATCTCATATGGTATACAAAAATTAACTCAAAACAGATCAAAGATGTAAATATAAGAACCAGGACTAGCTTCCAGGAAGATGGCGGAGTAGAAAGACACAGAACTCTCTTCTCCTCTAGAAAAATAGCTAGAGGACAGGCTGAAACCTTCTAGAAAAAGATCTAGGGTTTAGGACACCAGGTGAAGGCTGGACACCACACAGAGGAGAGGGACAAAGGAAGGAAATCATGACAACAGAACTGTGAGTTGAAAACAGTGGCTGCTGCTGCCAGCACCATCCCCCACACTAAAGGCACTTTAGAATTCTCAGGCCTCTGGGCCTGCTGCTACAGCAAAGTGGGCTCCAGGGATCTACCACCCCAGGAAAGAAGAGATGCATTAAACTACAAAACAATGTTAAAAGAAATTTAAAAAGATCTAAACAAATGGAAAAACATTCCGTGTTCATGGATTGGAAGAATAAATATTGTGAAGATGTCAATCTTACCCAAACTGATTTATAGATTCAATGCAATACCAATCAAAATCCCAACAGCTTACTTTACAGAATTACAGAAGGTAATTACCAAATTCATTTGGAAGGGAAAGTGCCCCCGAATAACCAAAAGCATTCTAAAAGAGTGACACAGGTGGAATTTCACTGCCTGACCCTGAAACATATTACAAAGCTACAGTGGTCAAAACAGCATGGTATTGGGAAGCGGCTGTGGCTCAATCAGTAGGGCTCCCGTTTACCATATGGGAGGCCCCGGGTTCGGTTCCCGGGGCCTCCTGGTGAAGGCAAGCCCGCCTGCACGGCGTGGTTAGCTGACCCAGCGAGCACAAGCAGCAAGGGGGGGATAAATGAATAAATAAATAAAATCTTTAAAAAAAAAAAAAAAACAGCATGGTACTGGCCTAAAGACAGACACATCAATCATTGGAAGAGAATTGAAAACCCAGAAGTAAACTCTCACCTATACAGTCAACTGGTGTGTGTTTTTTTTTTAAGATTTTAAAAAAATTTATTTCTCCCCCTCCCCCCTCATTGTTTTGCGTTTGCCATCTGCTCTCTGTGTGTTCTGTGTCTGCTTGTCTTCTTTTTAGGCAGCACTGGGAACCAATCCTGGGAACTTCTGGAGTGGAGAGAGGCACTGAATCTCTTGTGCCACCTCAGCTTCCTGGTCTGCTGCATCTCCTATTATCTCTCTTCTGTGTCTCTTTTTGTTGCATCATTTTGGTGCACCAGGTCTCCGCGTGGGCCAGCACTCCATGTGAGCCAGCTTGCTTTTCACCAGGAGGCCCCAGGAATCAAACCCTGGACCTCCTATATGGTAGACAGGAACCCAATCACTTGAGCCATATCCGCTTCCCCAGTCAACTGGTTTTTGACAAACCTACCAAGTTAATGTTAATGGGACAAAACAGTCTCTTCAACAAATGGTGCTGGGACAACTGAATATCTATAACCAAAAGAATTTCACTCCGTATACAACAATCAACTCAAAATGGATCAAACACCTAAATATAAATGCCAGGACCATAAAACTACTAGAAGAAAATGTAGGGAAACATCTTCAAGACCTTGTAGTAGGTGGTGGCTTCTTGGACTTTACACCCAAACTATGTGCAACAAAAGAAAAAATAGATAAATGGGACCTCCTCAAAATTAAATACTTTTGTTCCTCTCAGGACTTTGTCAAAAGGGTTAAAAGGTAGCCAACTCAATGGGAAAAAATATTTGGAAATCACATGTCTGATAAGGATTTAATATCCAGGATATATAAAGAGATGTTACAACTCAACAATAAAAAGACAAACGACCCAATTAAAAAATGGGCAAAAGACTTGAATAGACATTTGTCCAAAGAATAAATACAAATGGCAAAAAAAAAAAAAAAAAAACATGAAGAAATGCTCAACATCACTCATGATTAGGGAAATGCAATCAAAACTACAATGAGGGAAGCGGCTGTGGCTCAATCAGTAGGGCTCCCGTTTACCATATGGGAGGCCCCGGGTTCAGTTCCCGGGGCCTCCTGGTGAGGGCAGGCCCGCCCGCGCGGCGTGGTTGGCTGACCCAGCGAGCACGAGCAGCAAGGGGGGGATAAATGAATAAATAAATAAAATCTTAAAAAAAAAAAAATACAATGAGAGATCATTTCACACTTATAAGAATGGCCACTATTAAAAAGACAGGGAACTACAAGTGTTGGAGAGGATGTGGAGAGATAGGAACACTTCTTCACTGTTGGTGGGAATGCAGAATGGCACAGCCACTGTGGAGGACTGTTTGGAAGTTCCTAAAGAAGCTGAATATAGACTTACCACATGACCCAGCAATACCACTACTGGGTATATACCCAGAAGAACTGAGAGCAGTGAAACGAACAGACATCTGCACACCAAGTTCATAGTGGTATTATTCACCATTGCCAAAAGTTGGAAAAACCCAGGTGTTCATCAACAGACAAATGGATAAACAAATTGTGGTGTATTCACACAATGGAATATTATGCAGCTGTAAGAAGAAATGAAGTTGTAAAGCATATGACAACGTGGATGAACCTGGAGGACATTATGTTGAGCAAAGCAAGTCAGACACAAAAGGACAAATACTGTATGAATGCGTTACTATGAACCAAATATATAGTGTAACATATTGTATGATTTTAAAAATTATATGTTTCCAGTACATTTAATTGAGAAATGTGTGTATTTATTCATCTGTGTTTATTTTTTAGTTTTTTTTTTTTTTTTTTTTTTTAAGATTTTATTTATTTATTCATTTATCCCCCCCTTGCTGCTTGTGCTCGCTGGGTCAGCCAACCACGCCGCGCGGGCGGGCCCACCCCCACCAGGAGGCCCCGGGAACCGAACCCGGGGTCCCCCATATGGTAAACGGGAGCCCCACTGATTGAGCCACAGCTGCTTCCCTATTTTTTAGTTTTTAATTGTTTACATATTCAATTATTAAATGTACAAAATAAAGTTAAAAAAAAAATCTCGTGGTAGACATTGGTGTCTTGGACTTTATACCCAAAGCATAAGCAATGAAAGAAAAAATAGATAAAGGGACCTCGTCAAAATTAAAAGCTTTTGTACGTCAAAGGACTTTGTCAAGAAAGTGGAAAGACAACCTACTCAATGGGAGAAATTATTTGGAAACCACATATCTGATAAGGGTTTAAGATTCAGAATATTATATAAAGAAATCCTACCACTCAACAATAAAAAGACAAACAACCCAATGAAAAAGACTTGAATGATAGACATTTCTCCAAAAAGGAAATATAAGATCATGAAAAGATGCTTGGCATCACTAACTATCAGGGAAATGCAAATCAAAACCATAATGAGATATCACTTCACACCTACTAGGATGGCCGTCATTAAAAGGACAGAAAACTACAAGTGTTGGAGAGGATGTGGAGAGACAGGAACACTTATTCACTGTTGGTGAGAATGTAGAATGGTGCAGCCACTATGGAGGGCATTTTGGCAGTTCCTCAGGAAGCTAAGTGTAGAATTACCATATGATCCAGCCATCCTGCTACTAGGTATAAACCTAGAAGAACTGAAAGCAGGGACTCAAACAGATATTTACAGACCCATGTTCACAGTAACAAAAGATGGAAGCAACCCAAGTGTCCATCAACTGATGAATGGATAAACAAAATGTGGCATATACATACAATGGAATATTATCCAGCTGTAAAATGAATGATGTCCTGCTGCATGCAGCAAAATAGATGAGCCTCGAGGACATTATGTTGAGTGAAATAAGCCCAACACAAAAGGTCAAATATTGTATCATCTCACTGTTGTGAAATAATTATAATAAGCAAACTCATAGATTTAGAATCTAGAAAATAGATTACCAGGAGGTAGATTGGGGTTAGAGAGTGGGGAATTGATGTTTAACGTGTACAGAATTTTTATTCAGGTTGATGATAAAAGTTTGAAAATGGATGGTGGTGATGGTAGCATATTATTCTGAGTGTAATCAGCAGCACCAAGCTATACAGGGGAATATGAACAGAGGGGGAAATTTTAGGATGTATATATTACTTGAATAAAGATTAAAAGAGAATGGGAAGCGGCTGTGGCTCAATCAGTAGGGCTCCCGTTTACCATATGGGAGGCCCCGGGTTTGGTTCCCGGGGCCTCCTGGTGAAGGCAAGCCCGCCACGCACGGCGTGGTTAGCTGACCCAGCGAGCACAAGCAGCAAGGGGGGGGATAAATGAATAAATAAATAAAATCTTATTAAAAAAAAAAAAAAGATTAAAAGAGAAAACATAGGACTGTACAACACAGTGAACCCTATTGTAGACAGTGGACTACAGTTAATAATATAAATATAAAAATGTTCTTTCATGAAGTATAACAAATGTACGATACTAATACAAGGTGTTAATAATACAGTGGTGGGGAGCAGATGTGGCTCAAGTAGTTGGGCATCTGCCTACCACATGGGAGGTCCCGGGTTCAGTTCCCAGTGCCTCCTAAAGAAGACAAGCAAGACAGCGAGCTGACACAAGGGCCTGGTGTGGTGAGCTGATGCAACAAGATGACACTATGAGGAGACACAATGAGGAAACACAATGAGAGACACAACAAGCAGGAAGCGAATGTGGCTCAGGCTTTGGGGCACCCCCTCCCACATGGGAGGTCCCAGGTTCAGTTCCCGGTGCTTCCTAAAAAAGAAGGTGAGCAGACAGTGTGCACAAACAATGGGGCGGTGGGGGGAGAAATAAGTAAAATAAATCTTTTAAAAAATAATAGAGTGGTAATTGATTGTACACTTTGGATGAATTGTATGCTTAATTAATATGTATCAATAAAACTGACTTGTTTAAAAAATAATAGAGTGCTATTTGGGAAAAATACACCTCATGTAAATAATGGACAATAGAACTATTTTAATAATCTTTCATCAATTGTAACAAAGGTAACTACTGTTTAAAAAAGTAGTACAGTTATAAAAAAATGCTATCATTAATTTTAACAATTGTTCCACACCAGTGCAGGTTGTTGGTGGTGGGGTGGTGTATGGGAATCCTATATGTTACGCATGATTGTTCTGCAAAGTTACAACTTCTGTAATAATAATAAAAAATGCTCAAGTTACCACAGCTAGTGTAGCAGTTTGGTATTGTTTATGAATTCCAAAAATAAGAGATATTAGATTGTGCTTGTAAACTGGTCTGTTCTTCTGGGCATATTAGTTTGTTTTAAATTAAGAGGTTTCACTTTTATGATTAGGGCTTTGACTCAGCCACATCAGTAGGATGATTAGTTCATGCCCCCTTGGTGGGCAGGTACTCAAAGAAAACGACCCAGCAGAGGAGAGAGTTTTAGTTTAGATGCTGGAAGTAAATGCATGGAGAAGGAGCACACAGAAGCAGATCCGCAGGAAGAGAGAGTGCTCCATAGACATGCCCCAGGAAGACAGATGAGCCTGATAGTCCACAACTGACCTTGTGGAGAGACCAGAGCAGCTGAGCCCGGAAAGAAACGAGCCCCAGGGAGAAAGATGAGCCTTATGCCAGCCCACAGCTGAGATAGGAAGAAGCTGGGTCCACAGAGCCTTAAGAGTAAGGAGGACGGCTGAACCCTTGCAGGTATCGCCTGTCATCTTCCTTCAACACTTGGCAATAGAGTTTGGGTGAGAAAGTACCTCTTATGGTACCTTGAGTTGGACTCTTTAGGGCCTTGTGACTGTAACCTTCTACACTAGATCCCTCTAAAACAGGGGTTCTTAACTTTTTTGTTCCACGGACTCCTTTGCCTGTCAGGTGAAAACCATGGACCACTTACTAAGTCCACACTATACTGTGTATTATTTAATAAATATATCACACCCGCATCAACACATCCCCACAAGAATATTTTTTTGAATTTCAATTCAAGCTCATGGACCCCTTGTTAAGAACCCCTGCTCTAAAATGTGATGGATAATCAAGGCACCTGTGAATGATCTCATCCCCCTCCTGCATTCCTGAATTTACTTGTTCACTCACCACCTATCGTGTGCCAGGTAGTAGACAATTATGGTGTGCATGGCCACAGGATGCCCTAGCCCCTGGACCCTGCAGAGAGACGGGATACAAAAAGCCCTGGGTGGAGCCCTGCAGCAGCAGAGCCCCTGGACTCTGCCTAGTGGAGCCCCAGGCTGCCCTGGGCCTGGCCTTCCCTGCAGCTGTCCTTATAAGCTCTGGCTTGGCTCCTCTGAACTTCCTCGTTTCCATGCACCAGTCCCTGGGAGAGGCAGGGCCACTGTATAGCATTTTTCTACTGCAAAACCCATTTTTATAAACATTATCTCATTCCATAATGGCCATTTAAGGGTGAGGAAATTGAGGTTTCAGAGAGATGCATCTGTACAATGAAATGTTATGGAGTTATTAAAAAGCAAATAAGCAAATAAAGTAGATCTATCTGTAATATAATATATATAATAAAATAATTTCCTGAAATATCACTAGTGAAAAAAAAATCAGTGTGTAATATTCTCTACAATATGGTCCCATTCCCTTAAAAAAATAAAAGGCTTATATAAATATAAATATGTGCTCATAAAGGCATAGAAAACTTCTGGAAGAATTCATAAAATGTTAACAGTGAGTGGCTGCTGGAGAGGAAACTGGGGACCTGAAATTTATTTCTTCTTCAATAAATTATTTCAAGGTTTTATTATGTACTCTATATATTTCTTAAACTAAACAACTAAAGAAAAAAGGCATCTTTTAGAGCTATACCCTTTCCCAGTAAGCCAGGGGGTGGGTAGGACCTCTTACCACTGAAGGGGTTGTCTCCCCCAAAGAACTCATGGAAAACTTTGTCGGGGTTGCCATGGAAGATGTAACCAGTTGTCCATGGGGTCTGGGATCCAAACTCCAGAGGAATCCCGCCCTTCAGGCCCTCCTCTCCAAACTTGTCATAGATGCTTCTCTTCACAGCTGTGGGGAGGTAACGCTTTGAGGAGGGTCCAACTTTGGAAGCTAAGATAGATAAAGGGACTGGAAAGCACGAGGATATGGGGAAGGGCAAAAAACAATCTTCTTTCCAAAGAGCCTGCTCTCTAGCAATCTCTGGAATGAGACCCTAGAAGTTTGGGGTGGACCCACGTATGTCCCCAAAAGTCCAAAAGAGAGATTGGAAAGACTTAGACGAGCTGGGGGGCGGGGGGGTGGGGAGGCTGGAGGGAGAACAGAGGCCAAGGCTTAGGCTTCAGTCCTGGGATTTAGCTGAGCTCAGTCATCAAAGCTACTCTTTTATCTGAGGTCATGGAACCCTCGAACCTTGGAATCTTAGAATCGAAGAATTCTAGAGCTTTCTGGTTCTAGAGTTTGAAATCCTTGAGTTTAAGGACTCTGAAGTCTTAAAAACTCAGGGCTAGAGAAACTTTAGCCATGTAGGGATCAGCATCCAGGATTACAGTCTCCAGGACAAGCCCTTGGGGAAAGTCACAGGGGCACAGCCGTGGTTTGGGGTGGAGAAGTCACCTCTTCCTCACTCCTCCGGTTTCCCTAGGAGAGGGATTTCCTAATGCCTGCTGGCTGCTCTCTGTCCCTTTACTCGTTCTGCTCTTGGGGAGATGGAGACTTGGCTACTTGGTGAATGTGGGAAGAATAACTGGGCACGCCATCCTCAGCCTTGGCCTTCTTCCCCTCGGCAGCGGGCATCTCACTCTGCTCCTCCGGGGGAAGACTCCCTCCCTGAGAGGATGGGTAGGATGTGGTGTCCACGGGGGGAGTCCTCTCCCGGGCCCCACACTGCCAGGCCCGGGCGAGCAGACCGGGAGGCTCCAGGCTATCACAGCTGCCACCTTAACCGTGTCTACTGAGAGAGGCAGTTCTTTATTCTGTTTTCTTTCTCAGTTTGTTTAGATTCTGGGCAGATCTGCTTAATCTTTATTGGGCCCCCTCTGAAAACCCAACACTCTAGAGGCTTAAGGAAAGATTTTAATGGCGAGGTGGGCGGCAGGGGGTCTCTGGGAGTGACTCCTCCATCAGCCCACAGTTGCTCACGGTCACTCAGCACATCATAGGCCTCTGCTATCTGCCTGAAGATCTCTTCGGAAGTTGGTTCGCAAGATTTCAAGGGGTGGTTCCTCAGGGCAAGTTTCCGGTACCTAGAGAAGGGACGGATAATGCAAGTCAGAACAGAACTGTTCCGGAGGGCAGAACATGGTTCAGATCTGGCTCTGCTGTCCACCGCCTCATGGCCCCTCTGAGCTTTGCTGTTCCCAGCTGTAAATCCTGACCTGACAGCTGTGGTGGCCATGGCAGTGCACTGCTCAGAGCTTGAAGACAACCTGGTGTGGGGAGCCTTTGTGCTGAGGCTACACCTCCCTCGAGCTGCTCCCAGTCAATGACCAAGCATGGCAGGGATATTAGGGCTGGTCCATTCCTGCGGGACAAGGGACTCTTCCAACAGAACACCTTTGCTTGAGGACTCCCCATCAGCCTGGCCGAGATTTCCTCAGAACCAGGCTTGCGGCTCTTCCCAGCCAACCCCTCTTTCCCCATCTCCTTTCTCAGGAGTCAGACCCTTGATTTTCCTGCTCCCTCCCTGCTTGTCCTTCACAGGGTTTTATTTTGTTCTTTTTTTTTTAAGATTTATTTTATTCATTTTTCTACATCTGCTTGTCTCCCTTTGTTGTGTCATCTTGCTGTGCCAGCTTACCGCACCGCACAGGCCGTCAGCTTACCACACTGTGCGGGCCAGCTTGCCTTCACCAGGAGGCCCTGGGAATCGAACCCTGGACCTCCTATATGGTAGACGGGAGCCCAGTAGCTTGAGCCACATTCGCTTCCCTTAATGACTTCTTAAAGGACCTGAACCGACATACGGCTTCTTGGAGGATTACATAAAATAGGAAGTATAAAGGGCCTTGTACAGAAGCACTTGGAAATGTTAGGTCCATTCGCCTTGTCTCCCACCACTGTGCTCATTCTAATTTCCACTTCCACATGTGTCTAACCCCAGCACTCCGTGATGCAGCCCCTGCAGCATCTGAGAATCTGCATCTGTATCATCAGTGTCCCAGGAGGAAAGAAAGGGCATGAAATGGGTCATCTGTGGAGAGTTTAATAAGGGACTGCTCACCAAGTACGGGGAGGGTGGAGGGAAACCACAAGGGCTAGTGCAGCACCCTGAGGCTAGTAACACTGAGGCCGCCCTCAGCCCTTCCCACCCTGAGACTAGAGGAGTCGGGGAGGGAGTGGTGACCAACAGCCGCAGGAGAGACTGTGTGGACAGAACACTCCGCAGGAGTTGTGACCTTCAGTTGAGGGACATAGCCAACCCAAAGAGACCTGGTAAGGAGGGAGCTGGGGAATAAATATCCCAACCTTACTCTCCTTCCTCCAGTCTCCTGCCATGTGTTCCCCTTTAGCAGGAGGCAGCAGGAAGCCAGAGGGCAAGGAAGTATGTGAATGCGTTTTTTGTTTGTTTGTTTTGTTTTGTTTTTAGGAGGTACCGGGGATTGAACCCAGGCTCCCAACCACTGAGCTACATCTGCTCGCCTGTGAATGCAGTTTTTATGGATCAGTCTCTGAGCATAGAGCAGGGTGGGGAAGGGTGGGGAGTAGATCTGGGGGTGGGGGTGGGGTGGCAGACAGAAGACATCCAGCACAGCCTCATCAGTCACTTAATCTAAGTCTTACTCTCTGCTAAGTCAGCGTGAGGCCCCTCTTGCCCTGCTCACACCTCGCATGTTGGTGTCCCCAGAGTTCTGTCACTTCTTTTCTCACTCCGCACATGCTTCATGGGCAAGCTCATCCATCACAGGGCTTTGACGGACCCCCTACTCACTAATCACTTTCTAAGCTCCCGACTTCTATATCCAAATGCAAAATTGACATCTCCTTTCCAATGTTCCACAGGCACCGCAAACTCAGTGAGCCCAAACACGAACGCCTTTGCATTCCCTAGTCTTCTTTACCATTTGTCCAGGCACTGCAGCTGGGAATCTGAACATTATCTTTTACTCTAGTTCTCTTTTGTCCCCACTACCCCCAACCCATCAGTGACCAAGTCACGCCAGTTCCTCCACCTAAATAACTTTAGACTCTTCCTGCCTTGTCATCCCTACAACTACTGCAGAACCATCTTCCTGCTGCCAGTATGCCCCCTCTTCAAACCATTGTGTGCTGCCACTGGCTTGATTTTTTTCTCTCCCTCTCTTTTTAATTTGGTGCTTCTAAAATGCAATCTGACCAAGTCGCTCTCCAGACTAAATCCTTCACTGGTTCCCCCACTGTTTTCGCATAAAATCTACATGTCTCACTTGAAAATTCAGAGCCCTCTCTCTGGTCTTCTTGATCACTATCCTTCCTCCATCACCTCTCCTGCCCCATTCTGAATTCCTCACCACTCTCCAAACACTACCTGTAACACTCCCCCTTCTTGCCCCTCCCATCTACTCTCCTGGCAGGTTTTTATGCATCCTTCAATAGTTCAGGGGCCACCTCCTCCAGGATGCTTTCCTTGATTGCCAGCCTCTATTCTAGGTTAGATTCCCTTCCCCAAGCCCAGGGCTCTTGATCCAGGAATTTAGCACACTGTGTCCCAACTGTCTGTTGATTGTTCTCTCTCTCCCTCTAGACTGTGGCATCCTTGAGTTGCTGTGTTTGGTTCTCTGGGTTTCCAGGGCCTCGCAGAGGGCAGTGGTGAGTAAATGAATGAAGTGAACCTGCTGTCCCGCAAGCAGCCCATCTCACTGAGGGACCACTCTGAGTTTTCGGCTTCACTTCCTCTTATTGAGCTGGGTCTGCTTTCCTGTGGCTCTCCCTCTATTCATAAGGGTCCTGGCTCTGTTCTTGGGGCCTTTACAGAGAAAAACTGCTCTGTCTACCTGCAGAGACTTGAAGACAATTGTCATGACCTCCTTGAAACTTCTAAACAAGCCCTTCTCAAGTTCACAGTTATGAGGAGACTTGCAAGTAAATTCGGCCAATGAGTAAAAGTAACAAGGTTTGAGAAGAGTTTAGTTTTCCATACAAACTTAAGAGGTTTCAAGATTTTCCCTGTAGTAACATCACTCTCTTTCATCTGCTTCCCCAAGTGGGTGAAAAAGGGGTGGAGTCACAGCTAGGGTGCTGCAGCCTAGAGTGAAGGAGTGATGCTGACAAGGTTAAAAGCCGTGATGATTACGAATCATCGTGGGGTTTTACTTCATTATGTAAGTTTAGTGTGTGTTGTTTTTTTTCCAGTCAAAATCTAGGCACACCTATGGGAGAGTGTGTTAAACCCGTAAGAGTTGCTGTGGGGGAGAAGGTTTATGGACTGTTGGAAACATATGCAGTTACTTTATTTGCTCTTTACATGATATGGTTTCAGATGCAAATGATCGCCGGACATTTTCACATACATTAGCTCATATATTCCTATTTCAATACCACAATGACCCTTGGTTTTTTTTTGTTTTTTTTTAAGAGATGGGCAAACTGAGGCTCAGCGAGGTGTAGTGATTTTCCCATGTCACACAGCTAGCAGGTAGAACCTGGATTAGACCACGGTCTGTCCAGGGCTTAGGCAGGGCTCATCCCTGCCTCCTGGTAACCTTCTCCTGGATGGACTCCACTGGCCAATGAGATGCCCTGAACAGTGGGTGCCATTACACATTGTCCTGAATTTCCAAATGTCCGAATTCCTAGCCTGGGCCTGGCCCAGCCTAAAGCCAAGATATAGGTGTGCAAGAAGCAAGAGAAGGAGCAAGGTTTGCCTTGCCTGCCTTAAGCTATGCAGGAAAACTCTATAGGGAAGAGGTGAGGGCGGGG
The DNA here is from genome assembly GCA_026826555.1 of Tolypeutes matacus. NCBI lineage: Eukaryota > Metazoa > Chordata > Mammalia > Cingulata > Chlamyphoridae > Tolypeutes > Tolypeutes matacus. The sequence continues at coordinate 2,979,432 of JAKSZT010031676.1, read as the reverse complement.
CCTGCCTGGCAAACCCCGAAGGCCCGGGCCCCTCCCTGACTTACGCCTTCTTGATCTGGGCATCCTCTGCATTGCGAGAGATCTGGAGCACAGAGTAATAATCCTGGCCCATGGCTGGCTGGCAGTAGGTGGACGGTCCTCAGACTCCTGCAGGGCTGTTGGTCTGCATTCCTTGGTTGCTCCTGACAACTGCACAGGGGCACTCTGGGATTTGTAGTCCTTCCTTCTTAGGCAAGCCGCCATCTCTGCTCTGCCTAACAGAGGAGCAATGGAAAGGATTGGGAACTCTGGGGCTGATTCTGGGGCCCTGATAAAGATCACCCAACTCAGAAACCAGAGAGTCACAAAGCCCTGTTTTGTTTTGTTTTTGTTTATAAGAGTAGCAATTAGCTTGAATTAAAAGTTTTCAGAACAAATGTATTTGTTTGATTTTTGAATATTTTTTACAATTTTGGAATAGTTTTAGATTTCCAGAAAAGTTGTGAAGATAGTACAGAGAATTTCCATAAACCCCTTACCCAGTTTCCCCTTCTATTACTATGGTACATTTGTGACAATTAATGAACCAATACTGATGCAGTATTATTAACTAAAGTCCATGCTTTATTCAGATTTCCTTCATTTTTACCTAATGTCCTTTTTCTGTTCCAGGAGCCCATCCAGGACACATTACATTTAGACATCAGGTCTCCTTAGGCTCCTCTTGGCTATGACAGTTTCTCAGACTTTCCTTGTTTCTGATGACCTTGACATTTTGGGGAGTACTGGTCAGATATTTTGTAAAATGCCTCTTAATTAGTGTTTGTTTGATGTTTTTCTCGTGATTACATTGGAGTTATGGATTGTGGGGAGGAATTTCACAGAGGTAAAGTGCTATTTTTATCACACCATACGAAGGGCACACACCATCAGCCTAACTTTCCACTATTGATGTTGACCTTGATCATCATCTGGCTCTGTCAGGCTTTCTCCACTGTAAAGTTACTCTCTTTTTCTCACTTTCCATATTGTACTCTGGAAGCTGCTATGCACAGCCTGCATGTAAGGAGCTGGGAGTTATGGTCCAGCTCACTCTATTCCACCATCTAGATTCCTCTCAAGCCCCTCCTCTGTTCTTCCTCCCACAGCCATGGCCTTACCCTGGCTTCATCTCTCAGCAAGGCCACTTCAATGTCCTCACTGTTCTGCCTACACTGTCTCTCCCCTGCCGTACCACACTCTGCATTGCCCAGAGGGATGTCCAGACTCCTTTCTTCTGTGACCCGGCCCCTCCCTCTCCAGCCTTGCCTTTCACCACCACCCTACATGCGTCCGGTGCTAGTCAGACTGGACTACAGAGCTCCCAGCTGCCCACACTAACGATTCTCTCTCCTGCAGTCACATATGCTGCTCTGCTCAGAACCCAACCCACCACACCCGCCCACTGACCCTGGTCTAAGCCCAGCTAACTTCTACTTATTGTTTTTCTTCTGAAGCAGTTTATGGGCACCAAAGAGCAGCATTAGACCATTTCTTGTTGACACCCCCAGTGTGCTCCTCCCTGACTGTATTTGTCTTCTACCCTTTAAAGATAACCGCCATTCTGATACCTGTGTATTATTCTTTTGCTTTTCTTTAAAAGTTTTACTACAAATGAATGCATTCAGTGGTGTCCTGGTAAATGATGAACAACTGGCTCACCAGAAGGAATAAAAAGCCTTGGAGTGTACATTTGATGATTTCTTGTGAGCTGGTACAAGCCAGCTCCAGCACAACCCTGCTGCATGTATCCCTAACAAGATTTGCATACTTGCGAACTTTATATAAATGGCATTATTTATACAAATGTATGCATTTTTTTGTGTATGTGACTTATTTTCACAGAAGCTGTATAGTACTCTGTTGATGGACTTGGGCATTGCATCACCTTTGCAAGGTAATGCCAAACAGTTTTGTGAGGTGGCTATACTAAATTACACCGACAGCAGCAGTGTGTGAGGGTTCCTTTTGCTCCATAACCTCACCAACACTCAATATCAAATTTTTAAATGTTTGCCAATATAGTAGGTATGAAATGGCATCTCATTGTGGATTTTATTTTACATTTCTTGGTTAAACATCTTTTCTTGTTATTGGCAATTTGTTTTCCCTTATTGAGAAATGGCTATTCATTCTTTGCCCATTTTTCTATCAAACTATTCTTTTCTTACTCATTTGTGGCTCTTTGTTTTCCAAAAATAAATCCTTTTTTGGTAATATGTTACAAAAATCCCTTCTTCCACTTTGGAGTCTTTTTTTTCTTTTAACAGTGCCTTTTAATAAACACAATTATTATTTAATAGAGCCAAATTTGTCCATCTTTTCCTTTTTGGTTGTACTTTTGTGTCTAGTTTAAGAAATGTTTTCCTATATAAGGTTCACATATTTTCTTCTAAAGGCTGTTTCAAATTTAAATCTTTAATTTAATTTAAATTTCAAATTTAAATTTAGATCTGATTTTTCTGTATGTAGTGCAAAATTGGAATCTTTTATATTTTTAAGCGCTCCAACCATCCCAGAACCATTTAATAGTCCATTGTCTCTCCACTGCCGTGTTATATACCAAGTTTCCATATTTGCATGGCTTTGTTTGCGGACTACTGGTTACATTGATCTGTCTATTCCTGGGCCATTGCCATACTATCTTAAATAACACCTTTTCTTCTTCAGAAGTATCTTCTCCTAGTACTCTTCCTTCACTCAGCGTTTTATTCCTCTCATTCTTAAGAAAGGATCTAAGATCAGTCATACAGGAAAAGAGGAGTGCTGCATTTTAAACCTCATCTCTAATTGTGGAAGAAAAAGGTTGGTCCCCTGATAGCATTTTAGACAGTAATGCCTGAGATATTTAAGAACTTTCTTGGGTCCTCTCAAACCACTCTGTCTTACAGAGAAGGGCCTGCCTTAGACAATGGGCCTGAGACAAAGGCCTACTTCACCTGAAGTATTTGGAGAGGTTAAAACACACTTTTGGGGGGGGACCGATGTGGCTCAAATGGTTGGGCGTCCGTCTGCCATATGGAGGGACCTGGGTTCGATCCCCGGGACCTCCCGGTAAAATTAAAAAAAAAAAAAAAAAAAAAAAAAAAATTAAAACACACTTTTGGAGTTGGGCCAAAGGCCAAAGGACTCAATTATGAATCTAAGAAATTAAAGTGCAGGTTTTGGGTGAGTTCTATGGTCAATGACCAAATCTCGACATTGATGTGCTTACTTGCTGATTGTGTGACCTTAAGCTAGCTTACTTAATGCTTCCAGGTCTAAGCTTCCTCATATAAATGGGATTATTAACATCAATACCACCACAGGGTTGGTGGGAAGATACTAAGTAGAATTACACAAAGACATGTATTGCATAGAAAATGTTCCTTCAGCATTGATGCAGTGTAGTCTTCAATCTCCAAGTTCCAAATTTGTTAGCTATTAGTTTTATGACCGAAAACAATTATTTCTTTTAGCTACAGTTGCCTATTTGTAAAATGAAGGTGAGAATTTTTATATTTGCCTTATAGGAAAATATCCCTAAATGTTAACAGTGATTATATCTGAATTACAGATGACCTTTAATGTTTTTAAAAATATTTTGCATTTGCAAGTTTTTGTGGATTTTAATTCACATTTCTTTCATTACTAATGAGGGTGAGCGTCTTTTCATGTTTATTGGCCATCTGATTTACTGTTATATCCAGAAAAAAATGTTATTAAAAATTAAAACCCAGAGAGCTGGGGGAGAACCTTGCTCAGTCTGGGACTGGTTGAGGTAAACTGAGGGGGAGAGAGAGACTCTGCGTGAGAGGCAGTTGTGTGGAGGGGCTGGGGTGAAAGGGAAGGAGACAACCTGTGTGGTCACAGAACGGTTACTCACAGGGGTATTGAACAAATAAGTGACTATATTGAGCACTGTGAGCGCCAGGTTTCTCACTATTGGAGAAAGGAGATGTATATATGTAGACAAACAGATATAGAAAGGCTAGAAAAAACTCTGAGGCATTGGATTGGAAATGGAGGTAGTGTGAGCTCATGATTTTTCAATATATGTAGAATGATGGATGTAGAAAAATAAATGTATGTATGTGCCGTCTTCTGATAGGGCCTAGAAACAATAATACCCCAGTAATAAAGAGCATACTACCCAGATCTCAGCTTCTGAATACCATTCTCCACTAAAAAGGAACAAGGGCTACTTGAAAAAGTGACTTGATTCCAGGGTTGGGGCTAGGAATGTACAAGATGAACCTGGAACATCTTATGGTGCCAGAAAATAGAGAAGTGCGCAAAGAATGATGGAAATGTCAAAAGCACATAGGATTGGGAGCAAGTGTAGCTCAGTGGTTGAGTGCCTGATTCCCATGTATAAGGTCCTGGGTTCAATCCCCAGTGCCTCTGGAAAAAAAAAAAGACACAGGATCCAGTTTGAAGGGACTCCCACTGGCCAAATATGGAAAAATTTAAACATCAAAAATAAATAATAGAATAGTGGATTATAACCCATAGAATAAAAAAGTAGTCCATGAGTATTCCATAATGATATATGTATGAGTGAATGACTGAATAAATAAACAAATGGGGGAGAAGAGAAATTTTTACCTTTTAATAGAATACCAATTATAAATGTAGAAGGAATGTTGAAATTAGGAAATCACCATCTAGCAATCATCACAGGAATAACTGACTCAGAACAAAATCATCAAGAAATGCTAAAACTAGTTGATGCAAGTTTTACATAATCTATAGTAGGTCCCCACAAATACTTTGTACAAATTAACTTTGTCATGGACAAATCTGGTAGACACCATTTTAAGCAAGTGATAAAAGTTAACATCACCTGGCTGTAATAAAAAAGACAGAAAATAACAAGTGTTGATGAGGATGTGGAGAACTTGGAACCTTCATACACTTCTGATGGGTGTAAAATGGTGCAGCCACTTTGGAAAACAGTCTGGCAGCTCCTTAAATGATTAAACACAGAGTTACCATATGTCCCAGCAATTCCATTCTTAGATATAAAGCCAAGTCAATGGAAAATATATTCACACAAAAACTTGCACAAAAATGTTTATAGCTGCATTAATAATAGCCAAAAGGTAGACACAACTCAAATGTCCATCAACTGCTAAGTAAATGTGATATATCCATACAATGGAATACTGCCCAGCCATAAAAAGGAATGAAGTAGCGATACATGCTACAACATGGATGAACCATTAAAACACCATGTTAAGTGAAAGAAGCCAGACACAAAAGGCCACGTATTACATTCCATTTATATGAAATGCCCAGAACTGGCAAATCTATAGGGACAGAGAGTAGATTATTGGCTGCCAGGGACTGAGAGGAGGGGGTTATGGGGAATGATTGCTAAAAGGTATGGGGTTTCTTTTTGGGGTGATGAAAATGTTCTGGAATTAAATAGCGTGATGGGTGCACTACCTCATGAATATACTATCGCTGAATTGTACACTTTTTTAAACAAACCAATTTCATCGATACATATCAATCAAGCATAAATCTATCCAAAGTTGAACTGTACACTTTTAAAGGGTGAATTTTATGATGTAAGAATTCAATTAAAAAAAAAAAAAAGTTCACACCACCAGTAATAGGACAAATTGACATGTGTCTCCCAATATGATACACTCAGGACACAGAATCTGTTCTGGAGTATCCCTGCTGAAATGCATAACCTGAATTTAATCATAAGGAAACACCAGACAAACCCCATCTAAGGGTCCTTCTACAAATTGGTCTATACTCTTCAAAAATGTCAAGGACATGAACGACAAAGAAAAACTGAGGAACTGCTCCAGACAGAAGGCAAGTAAATGCAACCTATGATCCAGGATTAGTTTCTGGACCACAGAAGAAAGACTGATTATAAAGGACACTGTTGGAGCAACCAGCAATATTTGAATGGGGTCTTCAGATTGGTTGATGGTATTAAATCAATGCTAATTTGCTTGTTTTGATAAATATTCTATGGTTATGAAGGAGAGTGTTCTTGGCTTTAGTAAATGCACACTGAAGTATTTAGGGGTAATAGGGCATATATTTGTATCTTATTCTCAAGTGATTCAGAAAAAAATATACAGCATATATAACTTGTGTGTATATATGTCTACATATATATAGAGAATGATAAAAGAAACATAAAAGTTAAAAACTAGGGGGTATGAATGGAGCTACACTAGAATCCTTTGCAATATTCTTGCAATAACTCTATGTTTGAAATTATTTCAAAATAAAAAGCAAAATAGAAAAAGAATATAGAATATATCCACAAAAAGTCTTGCTCAAGAAAAGAAACAAACAATAAAAAAAAGAACCTTTACCTTGCAAGGTTATTGTGAGAAAGAATATGAGCTCAATAAAAGGTAGCTGAGGGAGGGAAGTGGATGTGGCTCAAATGACTGAACACCCGCCTACCACATGGGAGGTCCGTGGTTTGGTTCCCGGTGCCTCCTAAAGAAGACAGAGAGCTGGTGTGACGGGCACGTATGGCAAGCTGACACAACAAAATGACACAACAAGAGACACAAGAAGAAAAACATAATGAGAGACACAACAAAAAGCAGGGAGCAGAGGTTCCCAGTGCCTCCTAAAGAAAAAAATCGAGCAAGACAGCGAGCTGACACAACGGGCAGGTGCAGCAAGCTGATGCAACAAGATGATGTAACAAGAGACACAAGGAGAAAAAACATAATCAGAGACACAACAAAAGCAGGGAGCTGAGGTGGCTCAAGCAATTAGGCACCTCCTTCCCACATCGGAGGTTCCGGGTTCAGTTCCTGGTGCCTCCTAAAGACACAGCACACAGCAAGTGCAAACAACGAGAGGATGAGGAGAAATAAATAAAAAAATCTTAAAAAAAAAAAAAAATGTAGCTGAGGGAGTGCATGTGGCTCAAGCGGTTGAGCGCTACCTACCACATGGGAGGTTCCAGGTTTGGTTCCTGGTGCCTCCTGAAAACCAAAAATGAACAAGCAAAACAAACAAGAAAACCAACTCAGGGAAGCCGATGTGGCTCAGTGGTTGAGTGCCGGCTTCCCACATACGAGGGCCTGGTATATCAAAAAAAAAAAGGTAGAGAAATCGAAGTACTTCACACAAAAAGTCACAAGGGGGCATCTGAAAGCCAAGAAACAAGATCTAGGGGTACGGATGTGGCTCAAATGGCTGGGCATCTGTCTCCTATATGGAGTGACCTGGGTTCGATCCCCGGGACCTCCCGGAAAAAAAAAAAGAAACAAGGTCTAGCACAGAGCTTCACTTGGCCTGCAACATTTGTACTTCTCAACCCCAAAGAAAAAAAAGCCTTGCTGCAAACTTGGAAAGCCTTGCTGCAAACTTGGGTTCCCTCCATTAACAGCAGACAAGGCTATGGGACACGAGCTGGCCTCTGCTTCTTCTACACTTGATGTTAGCCAAAAAGTCGAGAATCGATGACCTCTGCTCCTTCTGATTGGCCTGGATTGCAGGGCAGCTCTCACAGGTCAAATCATCATGATCAGGACATCGACTCTGGAACCCTATGAAAAGGGGCTCACGAATGAGACAGAAATGTAGAAGAGTGACCCCTGGAATGGGAACTCAGAGACACAGCCTACTGTGTCTCATTTGCTGTGTGAACTCAGCCATATCTTCCCTCATCCTGTTTTCATAATCTGACCCTTGGCCCTCCTAGGAGTCAGAGATCTGGAATATGTCCCTTCTAGTCTACCTGACCCTAGCACAAACCACTCCTCAAAATCAAAGTCCTCTTGGACAGATGTCCCTTGCTACCTATCTGTGATTACAAGGTATAAAGAAGGAGCACAGGCTTTGGAGTCAGACTGATAAGGCCCAAATCATAGGTCTGGCTCTGATACCTAATTTCCTGAACCTCATTTTTTTTGTCTGTAAAATAGGAATAATACTATTTACTTTTAAAGAATGTTATGAGGGTTAAATATATAAATAAAGCACCTAGAAAAGAGTAGATACTCAATAGATACTCAATGAATTATAGTATTTTATTTTCACATTTTGGTTTAGGCATAAGCAACAGGATATTGTAGAAGAAAATGGGATTTAAAGTTAAGACAAACTGTGTTTAAGTTCCTGCTATGACCCTGGGCATATCACTTCATCTCTGAGTCTTACCACCTACATGTCACAGTATAGTTATAGGATTACATTAAGAATATAGTTTTTTTTTTTTTTTAAAGATTTTATTTATTTATTCATTTATCCCCCCCTGCTGCTTGTGCTTGCTGGGTCAGCTAACCACGCCGTGCGGGCGGGCTTGCCTTCACCAGGAGGCCCTGGGAACCGAACCTGGGGCCTCCCATATGATAAATGGGAGCCCTACTGATTGAGCCACAGCCGCTTCCCAAGAATATAATTTTAAGAGTCCTATCAACCACACATACCCAAGCTGGAATTACCTACCTCTCTTAAGTAAATCCAAATCTTACCCTGCATGGCTTAGCTCAAGTCTTGCATCCTCCAAGAAATCTTTCCTCTAACAATCTCTAAAATGTACATAATTTGGTATCCATATGCTGGAAATTTTTAAAAAAGAATAAGGAGGGTCTAATGTGCTGAGATGGAAAGAGTTCAGAGATACTAAGTGAAAATAAATCATGGAATACATATATTATGATTCAATTTTTATGGTTAGGGAAAAAAAGAGGTGACCATGTCATTCTCTTGCTAAAACACTTCAGTGGTTTCTCACTGCCAACCAAGTGAAGTCCAAGCTCCTTACCTGGCATTCAAGCTACTTCCCTATTTGGTCTCGGCCAACCTCTCCACCTTTACCTCCTATATAGACCAATCTCACCATCCTGTGAACCCTGGGTTCCACCTATGCCGTAAGTGTCCACCACAACCTTTTCCTCCGGGCTAGTGACTCTCAAACCTTAGTAGACATCAGAATCACCTGGAGGACTGGCTAAAATTGATTGCTGGGCCCGTCCACAGCATTTCTGATTCAGGTCTGGGGAGGACCCATAATTTCTATTTCTATCAAGTTCCCAGGTGACACTGATGCTGCTGGCCCAGGAACTGCACTTTGACACCAATGCCTTTACAATGATTGTGACTCTGTTTCTTCACCTATGACCAACCCTGCCAGCTTGCTCAGGAGAGCCCCAATTTTAGCACTTTAAGTCCTGCATCACAGAAACCTCTTTGCACAGGCAAATTGGGATGGTTAGTCACCTTTATAAGAGGTGATGAGACTCAAAAAGATGAAGTGATTTGCTCAGGGTCACAGCAGGAACCTGAACACAGTTTATCTTAACTTAAAATACCATTTTCTTCCAAACGTTTGCTGCTTATGGGATATTTACTACTACTATTGCCAAGCAGTCCTTCTCTATGGCCAGGCCAACAGGGAGTACACGCGAAAGGAGTTTCCTTAGCTTGACTGATTTTTTGGTGGCGTGAAAGTATTGTCAAATTCAGGCTCCTTCAAACATATTTCCTTTATTTCCTTCAGAGAACAGGCTTTAGTCCTCTGGTCCTTGTAAATATTTAACACAGTAACTATGAGGTCGAACTGTAAGCATGCATACCCTTGCACTGTGTTGCTGGGGTTAGTTTACACATGGAGTAGTTGGAACAAATGCAGCGAGCACAGGTGAGTTTTTACTCAGTTCAGAGAAGGTCTCATCCTGGGATGATAGTTCCACATGGGCCAGTGTGGCCAAGTTTCTGTGACTTCCAAGGGTTGCTCAAGACAATAAAGGGTCATGGTCCTTGGGAAGGACTGATGATATCTCAGCTCATTGTTGATTAGGTGCAATCATTTCAAAGGATACTTCTTTCCAAGGGGTCAGAGGTCAGAAAGCTGATAGCGTCGTATAACACCATCTCTACAGCAAGTGTAGATCTGCTTTTCCCATGTGGCTATCTGGAACACAAGAGTTCACAGCTGAAAGGAAGCCTGGGATTCTTCCATTTGAAAAAAAAAAAAAAAAGCCTAGTCATAGTTCCCCATTAGTGCACAGAGGCCAAGGGACTCTGAGAAGCTTTATTGACTCTGAAGGCAAAAGATCAATTATATCCATGATAGGGAAGCGGCTGTGGCTCAATCAGTAGGGCTCCTGTTTACCATATGGGAGGCCCCGGGTTCGGTTCCCGGGGCCTCCTGGTGGGGGCAGGCCCGCCCGCACGGCGTGGTTGGCTGACCCAGCGAGCACAAGCAGCAAGGGGGGGATAAATGAATAAATAAATAAAATCTTTAAAAAAAAAAAAAAATTATATCCATGATAAATATTTTCAAAATGGCTGGCCAGGTTCAAGGGTGCACTTAAGCCAACAAAATAGAGAAACTAATTGGCCTAACTAGAGAGCAAACCCCTTAGTGTTACACATGGTGTACTGAAAAGGGTCTCAATGTAGAGAGAAGATGATCCATCAATGGGCTTGGGTATCCCTGAATCTCATAAATTTTCATACAAAAAAGTTCTGAATATGTGACTTTTTTTTCTGAGGAGGATTTCATCAACTTCTCAAAGACCAAGACTGGAAGAAAGCTAAGAACCACTAACTTAGTGGAAGTAGCATGAATTTTGAAGTTAGCTTAATCTCAGGTTTGCTACCTTGTAGTTGCCTGACTTAGGGCAATTTTCTCAATCTCTGGGCCTCAGTTTCCCCATTTATAAAATAGAAATTTTATGTTAATTCACAATATACAAAACTATGAAGGAATCTTAAGAAAGAGATGCATCTATATGCATTTACCTAAAAAGAGTGCCATGATGTTAAATTGAAAAAAAAAAAAACAAGCAATAGGGCAATACATATAAAATAATTCCAATAATGGAAAAAAGATAAAACTATATTATTTACATAAATACATAAACACAAAGATGTAAGTGTGTAAATTCTCCAAGAGCAGTCTTGGAAGCTATATGCCAAATTTTTTTTTTTTTTTTTAAAAGATTTTATTTATTTATTCATTTATCCCCCCCTTGCTGCTTGTGCTCGCTGGGCCAGCCAACCACGCTGTGCGGGCGGGCCCGCCCCCACCAGGAGGCCCCGGGAACCGAACCCGGGGCCTCCCACATGGTAAACAGGAGCCCTACTGATTGAGCCACAGCTGCTTCCCCAAATTTTTAATGATAGCTACTTCTGGAAAGAGGAGTGGTACTAAAGAGGTCTTAAAGGAGACTTTTAAGTCTGTATACTTCTGTGTTGTTTGAGTTTTTATTCACTGTATAGCTTTTAAAAAAAAATATAAGAAAAAATAGAGATAATAATATACCTCAAGGAACGGTAACAAAAATGAAAAAAACATTCTATATAATAAACATCCAGCAGTGTCTGGTCAATAAATTTTATTTACCCCGTCAGGTAAAAAAATTTTCCTCTTTCTACTCTAATCAAATAAATAATTGAGCCTCTCTCAATCTGAAGCAGAGGAGGCATCACCATCCCCAAATCCTCAAGATTGAGGAATAAACAAACATAAGCAGGGAATGCAACTATGGACTAAAGTAGATTTATTATTATTATCGTAATGGAAGAACTTGTAACTCTGATACAAAGGACATGGTCACCAGAGGTTCTGAGGGGAGGGAGAGGGAAGAGTGGGCGTAACATGGGTTATTTTGGGGACACTGGAATTGTTCTGCATGATATTGCAATGATGGATACAGGCCATTATATATTTTGTCAAAACCTGTAAAATTGTGCAGTACAAAGTGTAAACCATAATGTAAATTATAGTCCATGGTTAGGATCAATGCTTCAATATGTGTTCAGCAATTGTAACAAACGTGCCACACTAATGAAAGATGCTGTTAATGGGGAAACGTGTGGGAGGGGGAGGGGGAGGGGTGGGTGTATATGGGAATCCCCTTTATTTTCAATGTAAAATTTATATAATCTGAAGCTTCTTTAAAAATAAAAATAAAAAAATCTGTCAGGTAAAAAAATATAATAATAATAGCTAATATTTTTAGAATACTTTAAATTTACAAAGGGCTTTCATATGCATTTTATTATTATCCTCATTTCATAGATGAGGAGGTAAAGTACTTTTTCAAGTTTCTAGAACCAGCAAGCAATGAAGTTACTTCTGCTCAAAATTCTGATTTCTTTCCAACCAACCATATTGCTTATGAAATAAAAATTATCAGCCCTAGTCACCACAGGGTAGCTGGAGTCAGCCCCTCAAAGCCTAGATCCTCGGTGAGAATCTCCTGGGCCTGCTCCCCTTAAGCCTGTACCTTGTATACTGGATCACAGTCAGCCCCCGTGAGCTCAATGACATAGTCTAAGTCTTGCTGGATAATGAAACAACTTCCATCACCTAAAAGAAAGAAAGAAAATTTAGAAACTGAAAAGAAAGTTGCATCCAAAAGAGTTAAAAATTGAATCTTCATTTTTATTTCTGAAGATCACTAGCCTAAGAAGATGGTACTAAGACTCAGGTTTTATTTTATAATGGCTGCCTAGAATGCTGGGTTGGGGAGGATTCTAAGGGCCAAGTCCAAACGCAGTGGGCAGAAGGGTTGTTTTTAATTAGCAATTCCTGCTAAAGGCACAGAGCAAGCAACTTCAGGCTTATATATCTATTTGCATATTTGTCCTAGACAATTATTTTTTTAAAGATTTATTTTATTTATTTATTTCTCCCCCTTCTTGTTGTTTATGCTTGCTACCTACTCTCTGTGTCTGTTCATCTTCTTTTTTTTTTTTTTTTTTTTACCGGGAGGTCCCGGAGATTGAACCCAGGTCCCTCCATATGGGAGATGGACACCCAACCAGTTGAGCCATATCCGCCCCCTCTTTTTTTTTTTTTTTTTTCAGGAGGCCCCGGAACCAAACCCGGGACCTCCCATGTGGGAGGGAGGCACCTAATTGCTTGAGCCACCTCCGCTCGCTGCTTGTTGTATCCTTACTGTTTTTTCCTCCTGTGTCTTTTCGTTGTGTTATCTTGTTGCGTCAGCTCACCACACCAGCCTGTCATGTCAGCTTGCTGTCTTGCTCGTCTTCTTTAGGAGGCACCAGGAACTGAACCCAGGACCTCTCATGTGGTAGGAGGGAGCTCAACCACTTGAGCCACATCCACTTCCCAACAATGTTTTTTAATGGAGAATTTGCCTATACAATGTTTTCCTTAAGAAAAATCTACACTCCCAAAATATTCCTTGATCTATAAATTTGACAACATACACTAGGAAGAGAAGAAAAATTATATCAAGAGAATAAAAGTATAAGTAATTATTAAACTCAATTTTTCAAGAATAGCATGCACAAATAAAACTTGTGATGATCTATAAACTGCTTATTGAGGTGATTTGTTTGTTTTACTTAATATGAAAGTAGCACATGCTCATTAAAGAAAACTTTAAAAATAAAGAAAACAAAGAAGTAAAAATCATGCATGACGGGAAGCGGCTGTGGCTCAATCAGTAGGGCTCCCGTTTACCATATGGGAGGCCCCAGGTTCGGATCCCAGGGCCTCCTGGTGAAGGCAAGCCCGCCCACGCGGGGTGGTTAGCTGACCCAGTGAGCACAAGCAGCAAGGGGGGGATAAATGAATAAATAAATAAAATCTTTAAAAAAAAAAAAAAATCATGCATGGGAGTGGATGTGGCTCAAGCAGTTGGCCTGCCTCCCACATGAGAAGTCCCAGGTTTGGTTCTCAGTGCCTCCTAAAGAAGACAAGTAGACGCTGCAAGAGCAGATGCTGCAGGTAGTAGATGCCGTAACGAGCAGATGCCACAGCCAGCAGACACCGCAACTGCCACAGATGAGCAGATGCTGCAACAAGCAGATGATACAAGGAGCAGATGACACAACCAACAGGGAATGGAAGTGGCTCAAGCGGTTGGGCACTCGCCTCCCACATGGGAGGTCCTGGGTTCAGTTCCTGGTGCCTCCTAAAGAAGATGAGCAGACAACGAGCAGACAGACAAGGGAGCCAACCTTGGGGTGGGGAGGAGGATAAAAAATTTCAATTGATCATGGTGTATAATTCTAAAAAAAAAAAAATCACCCATAATACCAAAGATAATTACTGTTAACATATTGTTGTATTTTTCCAATCATTTTTGTACAATTTTTTATTTTACATGGCTGAATGAGTTTTTCTGCATTAAGAGTATAACTTTGCATAGAACCCTGGAAAATAATCAAAAAGTATTAACGTTTTCAAACTTTTTGGGTTATGCTAAACAATTTTTTCCAAATTTATGTTAATCAATTTACATTCCAACCAGCTGCATATAGGGGGTAATATCATCAATTTTCTTGCATTATTATTATTAAAAATAATCTTTTCCAAAAAGGAAAACTTATCTTTTAGAGACACATAAAGAAATATTGACAGATGAAACAATATGCTGTCTGTGATATTTTTGAAACTATTATGAGGGGGGAGTGGATGTGGCTCAAGCAATTGGGTATCTGCCTCCCACATGGGAGGTCCCGGGTTCAGTTCTTCATGCCTTCTAAAGAAGATGAGCTGGGAAGCGGCTGTGGCTCAATCAGTAGGGCTCCCGTTTGCCATATGGGAGGCCCCAGGTTCGGTTCCCGGGGCCTCCTGGTGAAGGCAAGATCGCCCACACGGCATGGTTAGCTGACCCAGCGAGCACAAGCAGCAAAGGGGGGATAAATGAATAAATAAATAAAATAAAATAAAAAATAAAGAAAGAAAGAAAGAAAGAAGATGAGCTGCAATGAGCCCCAAGCGGAAGTCGCTCAAGCAGTTGGGCATTTGCTTCCCAACATGGGAGGTCCTGGGTTGGGTTCCCGGTCCCTCCTGAGGAAGAGGAGCAGACAACGAGCAAAGAGATGAGAAAGTCATCTCGGGGAGGGAGGGGGGAAATAAAAATAAATAAATAAAATTATTTAAAAAAATATTATGAGGGCTGGGGAGGGCAAGAGAGTGGTTAAAACAAGATGACACAAGATTAGTGACATATTAGACTAGCTAAAGTTGGATAATGGGTACCTCAGTTTCATTATGCTGTTCTTTCTACCTTTGCATACGTTCGACGATTTCCATAATAAAATAAAATAAAAAAATCATTTCATTTGGCAATTTCAATTCCTCACTAGTGAATCAAAGAGTTCCAAAGGATCATCTACATCCAACTTCAAAACCGGTAGAGCCCCTTTCTCAACACCTTGCAAAGTGACCAAACAGCCTATGCTTGTCCACCTTCAGAGATAGGGGTGCTTCCACCTCAATGTCAACTTCTTTCTTATGCAGCAGAAAGCTTTTCCTTATATTGAACTAAAATGTGACTCCTGATAACTTTCTCGTATTGGTCTTAGCTTTGTCCCCTAAAAACAGGGTTATAATTTTACTCTCTTTGTCTTCAGATATGAAAAACAGAAGTTATGCCTCATCGTTTTTCCATTAGAAAAGAGCTACAAAAAGTAGACAAGCCATGAGTTAGCTCTTCTTCACCTGGTACCTTCCTCTTACTTACACATCCTTTTGCAACAGAGATGCTAATATTCAATAAAATGGCCTAATGGTGAGGCAGGGCAGGGAAGAAATGCAGAGGCCCTAGGTGGCCTACCTGCTGGTTCTCAGGGACCTAAGCTTACTTCGGAGCTGCCCCTGAGCTAGCAGGAGCCCCATGTGTGCTGCAATAGGGCTCTAGGGTGGATGGCCACAGTCCCTGTCTCAAGTCTTTATTTTAAGCTAGAGTGGAAAATCAACCATAATCTTATCAGTTTCTTACTGTTATTATCAGCAAGGAAAAGTGACACTTATTATTGAGTTTCTTTCCCCACCTACAAAAAAAAGTTTGATTACACAGCTCTTCTTCTGCATTCTTAAGTAGATTTCTATATGCAAATCTTTTCTACCCAATAAGCCCCAGCTCTATTCCCATTCCCTCCAGGAAGCCATTTCTCACCATCCCAAACAATAAACTCTTTCTCAATCCATCTCTTATATTACTTATTATTCCTTTTTCACTTAATATATCTTGCCCTGCAGCGTAATTCTACTTTTCATGAGTGTGTGCCTTATCACTGGAATATGATGACAAAGAATGCTTCCTAGGAGGGCTTCTCAGGGCAAAGGGTAGTAGCAAGACTAAGAAGAAGCCATCATTTAAAGAGTATCTACTTTGTGTTGAGTATTTCACATATTTTATCTGTCAGGAATTCGAGGCTTAGAGACATGAAGTGATATCACAGTGATATCACAGTGATATCAGATTGAGCCATATGAAATTACCATTTTTTTGAAGTAAAAAAACATCAAATACTAGGAATTTCATATGGTTGAATCTAATAGTAAATGATGGAGTGAGGAATTAAACTTAGTTCAGTTTGGGAGCAAAATCTATGTTCTTTCTACATCATGATGTTGCCCAATAAAGTGAGGTCTAACTAGGAATTCACAACTTGGAGCTATGGGTTTCAGTCATTAACAAAGAAAGGACAGCTGAAACCATGAAAACAGTTGGTTCTTGAGGAAGTGTGAAGAAAAAAAAGGTGGAAGGACAGAAACTGAACTCAGGAAATATCTCTGGTTTAGGGATGGCAACAATATTAGGAATAGCGAAAGGATTCAAGTTTAACAAACAATTTGAGAACCTACAATATATCACGAATCATGCTAGGCACTTATAAATATTAGCGATTGAAACCAAAGAAAAGAACAGTAATTGGAGAGAGAGAGAATAACCAGGAAATTATAGTGTCACAGAGGTCAAAGGAGATAACAGTTTTAAGAAGGAAATAATAGTAACACAATTCATCACTAGAGTCCATGTGAAAGATGAGGATGTGTTTACTCATTCATTCTACAAACATTTCCTGAGTCTTCAGTCCTGTGCAAGAGCTGGGGATACAGAGATGAAGATATGGTACCTGCCCTCAAGGAAGCTTAGAGACTAGTGGATGAGACAGTCCTGTACACAGAAAAGGCCACTAGATCTAGCAAGAGGCAATCATTGATGGTCTTCAAGAAGGCAGTTTCAGCAGAGAGATGGGAATGGAGGCCACCAGACTGCAGAGAGTTCTCAAGAGAAGACTGTGGTATGGCAGCAAAACTCATCCCAGAAAACCTGGGAGCAAAGGGAATCAAAGAAAAAGGATCATAATGAATGGTGGCAGCAACACCAGAGAAACTGCCACAAGCTTATGCTAGCTGTTCTCTTATCAAGGTTCTATAACAGCAGATAGTTATATCTTCCAAACCAGTGCCAACTCATGCAGAAGACAGAGAGACTGAGCAAGACAGAGAGAGAGAGAGAGCACAGAATGCTAGAAAATTAGGTCTACAGAATCCAAATCTATTTGCTATGGCCTGGAAATGCCAAAGGAGAAGAGCTGGGAAATAAGGCACCAGTTATGATAGGCAGGAAAGGTACCTACATATCAGAGAGATGGCCAAGGAAATCCAGATGCTGTTGGCTGCCTACACAACAACTCTTCTCCTCTTTCTCCTCACTAACAGAATCCCCACTGTTTCCCTAACAGGTAACCCAGGAGTAAATCTTGATTAGCCCAAGCCAATTAAAATAATTTTATTTCCCTTGCCAGTGACTGCCTTAGGCAAGGGTATATGATGTAATTCTGGCCAATGAGACATGACAGCAAGTGGGCTGGGCCGTTCCTGAAAATTTTGCTCATTCTTAAAAAGGATAAAAGTATCCACTGTTATGGGAGGATAAGAGCTGCTACAGGGAGGCGGATGTGGCTCCATCAGTGGGGCTTCCGTTTGCCATGTGGGAGGCCCCGGGTTCGGTTCCCGGGGCCTCCTGGTGGGGGCAGGCCCGCCCGCGCGGCGTGGTTGGCTGGCCCGGCGAGCACAAGCAGCAAGGGGGGGATAAATGAATAAATAAATAAAAATCTTTAAAAAAAAAAAAAAAAAAAAGAGTTGCTACAGCTATCTTGTACTGTGACCATAAGGAAACAAGCCTGAGGACAAATCCAGCATGCTAGGGAGAGAGCCAGAAGACAGAAAGAAGCATGGTCCTTGACTTTGATTCTTATTATTTTTCCTTGCTAAATCTTTTTTTTTTTTAATAAACTTAGCATATTGGAATAATTTTAGAGTCACAGAAAAATTAAAAATAGTAAAGAAAGTTCCTATTGCCCATCAATCAGTTTCAGTTTCTCCTAATGTTGTTATTTTACATTACCATAAGTACATTTGTCAAAACTAAGAAACAAAGTCCCACCCTGATCAAGATGACAGAGCAAGAAGCTTTAGAGTTCCAATCCCATACAGAAGCTTTCAACATCAAGCAAAAACTGGCAGAAACATCTTTCTCAAAGCTCTAGAAAACACTTAAAGGACTGCAGTAACAGGGGAGTACCAAATCAAGAAAAAAGGCTACATAAAAGCAGTAGGATCTCATAGTTCCCTGGCTGGCCGCTCCCTTACCCTTCACCAGCTGAGCGTGGAGCCAGTCTTTGTTCCCAGCATGGCTCTCTGGTCCCAGTTCCCGAAGGAACAGAGTAACCCTCATTCACATACTGGGAGCATGAATGCCTGGCCCAGTCTATCTGGTGGTGACCTGAGGGACTTGCCATGCCAGAACTTGCCCTGTATACAGAAGGCAGCTCACAGAGTTCTACTACAAAATGCTGTGGGACAGCAGTCAAGTGGTAACTGCCTGGGGCAAGGAATTGCTGGCTGTAAGATATACAGTCCAGTGCCTGGAACTGAAAGGAAACTGTTTCCTAGGGAAGAGAGGACATTCAGATCCATATCCAACAGAGGAAATCCCAGGACCACATGAGCATGCCCAAGATAAGCATGTATAGAAAAGATAGGGTAACTGCTACACTTTGGCCTCAAGCTGTTCTCTAAACTCATTGAAGGGATAAGCTCTGAAGAAGAGAAGTTGCACAGTTCAATCTGTGAAGAGTGGGTTTTCTTTCTCTCTTTTTTTTTTTTTGCATTAGCCCCTGGCATTCAAGGAAAGCTCTGTCATAACACTAGCTGGATACGAACGTAAGCAGCAGAAACCTCAGAGTCTAAATTCCAGTGATAACACATTAGAATGTTGAAATGTCCAGGTTTCAATGACACTTTACAAAACATACAAAGACCAGGAAATGATGCCGCAGGCAAAGGAGAAAATTAAAGCATTAAAAACCATCAGTGAGAGGACCCGAATTAGGAAATACCAGACAAAGACTTCTAAAATGTGGTCCTCAATATATTCAACGAGCTAAAGGAAAACACGGGCAAAGAGATGGAAATAAGGGAAAGGAACCAAACAGAGCTGAAGACCACATTAACAGAAATGTAAAATTCCCTAGGGGGCATTCAATAGCAGATTGGAGAGAAGCAGATGTGGCTCAGGCGACTGAGCTCCCGCCTACCACATGGGAGGTCCGTGGTTCGGTCCCAGTACCTCCTAAAGAAGACAGCAAGCAGATGTGATGAGCAAGCATGGCAAGCTGACACAAGATGATGCAACAAGAGACACAAGAAGAAAAACATAATAACATACAACAAAGCTGGGAACGGAGGTGGCTCAAGCGATTAGGTGTTTCCCTCCCACACTGGCGGTCTCGGGTTCAGTTCCTGGTGCCTCCTAAAGACACAGCATACAGCAAGTGCAAACAAGGGGTGAGAGAAATAAATAAATAAAATAAATCTTAAAAAAAAATAGCAGATTGGTGCTGGCAGAAGAAAGAACCAGTGAACTTGAAGACCAGACAATTGAAGTCATACATTCTGAGGAGCAGAAGGAAAAAAGAATGAAGAAAAGTGAACAGTCTTGGGAACTGTGGGACACCATCAAGCACTGTGGAAGTCCCAAAAGGAGAAGAAAGTGAAAAAGGGGCAGAGAGTATATTCAAAGAAGTAATGGCTGGCAACTTCCCAAATTTAATGAACTACATGAATATACACATCCAAGATGCTCTATGAACTCCAAATAGAGTAAACCCAAACAGAGCCATGCCGTGGCATATTATAATCAAACCATCAAATGCCAGAGATAAAGACAGAATTCTGAAAGCCGCAAGAAAGAATTAATTTTTCATATACAAGGGAGCCTCAATAAGATTAAGTGCCAATTTCACATCCGAAACCGTGAAGGCGAGAAGGCAGTGGGATGGCATACTTAAGGTGCTGAAAGCAAAAACCTGTCAACCAAGAATTCTATGTCCAGCAAAATTGTCGTTCAAAAATGAGGGATAGGGGAACACTTGACGCCATGGAGGCCAGTGCCCATCCTCCACTGGAGGCACAAGTCACCTCGGGAGCTGTTCTGCAGCTGTAATTGGAAGCTCCACTTCTTAAAAACAGGGGAGGAAGAGACGGTTGGGCACCAAATTCAGCTACTGATTAGTAAATTTGGCGGGCTAAAGTACAATTCTAAGAACAGCTAAAGTTTGAACCTGTCCAAGTTAGAATGAGGCCAATAGCTGCCATCTTAACTCTGCACCTGACATGAGGGGAAATCAGGCTGACTGAAAATCACAGTGCTGGTAGGGACTGGCTCCTTTCCATCTAGATCAGATTGCAGCTCTAGCCTAAGCCCCAGGCCCACCTTGGGCAGGGAGGAAGCTGGGGGGGAGCTGCGCCAGCATCTCCAGGAAACTACAGGCCACGCTGCGGAGGCTGGTGATCATCCTACTTTGGCAGTGCAAGCCACCCCAGGAGCTATTCTGTGGCAGGAATTGGAAGCTCCATTTCCCAAAAACAGGGGAGGAAGAGACAGTTGGCCACTGATTTCAGCTACTGATTAGTAAATTCAGCTGGCAAAAGTATAACCCTAAGAACAGCTAAAGTTTGAGCCTCTCCAAGTCAGAAGGAGGCTGGTAGCCGCCATTTTGACTCCACCCCCAGCATAAGGGGAACCGGGGCTGACTGAAAATCACAGTGATGGTGGGACTGGTCTCTTTCACCCAGATTGGTTTGCAGTCCTAGCCTAGGCCTCAGCTCCACCTCTAGCAGGGAGGAAGCTGGCAGGCCATGCACCAACCTATCCAGGTAACTGCAGGTACATTTGGCTGGCACAGACTGAATAATCAGAAGTCTACCGGGCCAACTGCGGTCATCTTGGACCTGCACTGCATAGATTGCTGCCCACACCTACAGCTCCATCCCTGCCCAAGGCAGGGGAGAAAGAGGCATGAAGCTTCATCAGTCTCTCTAGGCAACTACAGGCTAGGCCTGCATGAGTTGGATTATTCCATACAGCTGTGGCTCTGTCCCTATCCCTGGCAAAGGAGAAAGTGGGGAGAAGCTTCATTGGTCCTTGGGGGCAATGAGGGCAGCTTGAGCCTGTACAACTTATAGCACCAACTACATCCTTGGCTCCCACTACAAAACTAACAAGAGAAAAAGGGCAGGAAGCCCCAAACTAAAGAGAAAAACTGCACCCAGAATAAATACTTTAGTAAGCCAGATGCCAAGACACAAACAAAAAATTACAATCCACACCAAGAAACAGGAAAATATGACCCAATTAAAGGAACAAGATAAGCCTCCAGATGACATAAAGGAGTTGAAACAACTAATCATAGATGTTCAAACAAATCTCCTTAATAAATTCAATGAGATGACTAAAGAAATTAAGGATATTAAGAAGACATTGGATAAGCACAAAGAAGAATTTGAAAGCATACATAGAAAAATAGCAGATCTTATGGGAAAGAAAGGTGCAATAAATGAAATTAAAAATACACTGGAATCATATAATAGCAAATTTGAGGAGGCATAAGAAAGGATTGGTGAGCTTGAAGAAATGGCCTCTGAAAGTGAACATACAAAAGAACAGATGAAGAAAAAACTGGAAAAACGTGAACAAGGTCTCAGGGAACTAGATAACAGCAAGATGTGCAAACATACAGGTCATGGGTGTCCCAGAAGGAGAAAAGAAGGGAAAAGGGGCAGAAGGAATATTTGAAGAAATAATTGGTAGAAAATTTCCCAACCTACTGAAGGATATAGATATCCATGTCCAAGAAACATGATGTACTCCCATCTGAAAAAATCCGAATAGACCAACTCCGAGACACATACTAATCAGAATGTCAAATGCTAAAGAAAAAGAGAGACTTCTGAGAGCAGCAAGAGAAAAGCAATGCATAACATATAAGAGACACCCAATAAGATTAAGTGCTGATTTCTCACCAGAAACCATGGAGGCAAGAAGACAGTGATATGACACATTTAAGATATTGCAAGAGAAAAACTTCCAGCCAAGAATCTTATATCTGGCAAGATTGTCTTTCAAAAATGAGGGCAAGTTTAGAATATTCACAGATAAACAGAAACTGAGAGAGTTTGTAACCAAGAGACTGGCTTTGCAGGAAATACTAAAGGGTGTGCTACAGCCTGAAAAGAAAAGACAGGAGGGAGAGGCCTGGAAGACAGCCTAGAAATGAAGATTATAAAAATAAAAGTAACTAAAAGTGTCAAAAGAGTGGTGAAAATAAAATATGAGGGATAAAACCCAAATATTCAGGAATAAACTTAACCAACAATGCAAAGCACTTGCATTCAGAAAACTACAACTCATTGTTAAAAGAAATTTAAAAAAGACCTAAATAATTGGAAGAACATTCCATGCTCATAGACTGGAAGACTAAGTATCATTAAGATGTCAATTCTACTCAAATTGATATACAGATTCAATGCAATCCCAATAAAAATTCCACTAGCATTTTAAAAATAAATGGAAAACATGATTATCAAATTTATTTGGAAGGGTAAAGGGTCCTGAATAGCCAGGAATATCTTAAAAAGGAAAAGCGAAATTGGAGGACTCTCATTTCGGGACTTTAAGGCGTATTACCTAGCTACAGTGGTAAAAACAAAACAAAACAAAACAGCATGGTACTGGCATAAAGACAGACACATAGACCAATGGAACTGAACTGATGGTTCAGAAACAGACCCTCACATCTATGGTCAAGTGATTTTTGACTAGCCTGTCAAACCCACCCAGCTCAGGCAGAACAGCCCATTCAAGAAATGGTGGGAAGCGGCTCTGGCTCAATCAGTAGGGCTCCCGTTTACCATATGGGAGGCCCTGGGTTCGGTTCCCGGGGCCTCCTGGTGAAGGCAAGCCCGCCCGCACGGCGTGGTTAGCTGACCCAGCGAGCACAAGCAGCAAGGGGGGGGATAAATGAATAAATAAATAAAATCTTTAAAAAAAAAAAAAAAAGAAATGGTGCTGAGAAAACTGGATATCCATAGCAAAAGAAGGAAAGAGGACCCCTATCTCACACCTTATCAAAAATTAACTCAAAATGAATCAAAAACCTAAATTTAAAAGCAAGAACCATAAAGCTTTTAGAAGAAAATGTAGGAAAATATCTTCAAGACCTGGTGGTGGGTGGTGGATTCTTAAAGGAGATAAGAGTTGGACTGAGATGGACTACTGATATTTAATGTATGTAGTAGTTTTAATTAGCTTTACTGTAAAAGTGTGGAAATTTACAGAGTTGATGGTAACACATTATAGTAAGTAACAGCTGGTTTATAAATGGAGATGTGGCTGAAAATGGTAGTCTAGGGATGTAAATGCCAAATGACAGAAAGCTAGAGAATCTAGGGACTGAATAGCACAGTAAACCCAGAGGTGGATGAGAATTGCGGTTGATGGTATAGATGCAAGAGTGTCCTCTGTGAGCTAGAGTAGATGTACATCACTATTGCAGGATGGTAGGAATTGGAGAAGCATGGGAAAAATACAACTGGATTGACCTATGGACTGTGGTTAACAGTAATAATGTAATATTCTTGCATCTATGTCAAAGATATACTGTGTTGATAATGGGGGAGTATGGAAAATGTGTGCCAAATGTACTCTATGGACCTGGTAATAATAGGATGATATTATCTCATAATCTCTAACAAATGTTCCGCCACGGTGTGGTGTTTTGATAGAGGGGTGTTGTTTGGAAATTCTGCACATGTGCATGACTGTTTTGTAAATTTACAATTTCTGTCAAAAAAATATATTTTAAAAATAATAACAGGGTGGGTTGGGGGAAAAATACACCAAATATAAGATAAGGACTATAATTAATATTAAGATTTTGACAATATTCTTTTATAATTAGTAACAAATGTCTCAGACAATGCAAGGTGTCAGTGGAGGGTTGATGTATGGGGCCCCTGTATAATGTTATGAATGTTTGCTTTGTAAGTTCATAACGTTTACTTTATACTTATTGTTTAGATATGTTCACGTATAAATGCTAGTAATAATAATAGGGTAGATTAGGGGAAAATACTTTGGTTAGTAGCAATATTTTGAGGATATTCTTTAATCATTAGTTAAAAAAAAATGTTTAACAACAATGCAAGGTATTGGTGGTAGGGTGAGGTATGAGAGCCCTGTATGATGTTATGTATGCTTGTTTTGTTAAGTTCACAACTATTGCTATATACTTATTGTTCATGTATGTTCATGTATGAGTGATATACTTTAATAAATTAAAAAAAAAAAAATGAGGGAGAGGGGAGTGGATGTGACTCAAGTGGTTGAGCACCTGATTCCCACATGGGAGGTCCCGGGTTTGGTTCCCAGTGCCTCCTAAAAACAAAAAAACAAACAAACAAGCAATCAAAGCGAAAAAACCAACTCAGGGGAGCCAATGTGGCTCAGTGGTTGAGCACCAGCTTCCCACTCACAAGGTCCCCAGGTTCATTCCCCAGCCCTGGTAACAAAAAAAAAAAAAAAAAAGGAGAGTTTAAGACATTCCCAGATAAACGAAAGCTGGAGATTGTCACTACTAGACCGGCCCTCAAAGAGATGCTAAAGGGAACCTGCAGGTTGAAAGGAAAGGACAACAGACAATAGCTTGAAGCCTCATGAAGAAATAAAGATGTCTGGTGAGGTAATGATGGGGGTAAGTATAAATGCCAGTACTATCATATTTTTGGTTTGTAACTCCACTGTTTACTTCCTACACGATCCAAAAGGCAAATGCATAAAATACAATGATAAATCAGTGCTTTTGGACGCAAGTATAAACATACAATTTGTGATACGAACTACTTAAATAAAGATTGGGGACGAAGGGTTATAGGAACATAGTTTGTGTATACTGTTGAAGTTAAGTTGGTATCAAAGCAAATGAGATTGTTACAGATTTAGGATGTTAAATTTAAGTCCCATAGGAACTACAAAGAAAATACTGAAGAATATGAAAGCTCATAGAGACAGAAATTAGAAAGGCAGAGGGCAGGGGGAATGGAATGGGGACTTAATGGAAAATGGGTATAGGGTTTCTGTTTGGGGAGATGAAAAAGTTTTTTGTAATGGAAAGTGGTGAGGGTACTGCAAAAATCGTGAATATGATTAGTCCCACTGAATGGTATGCTTTAGAAGGGTTTAGATGGGAAAGTTTATGTTGTGTGTATGTTCCCACAATTGAAAAAAAAAAAAAAAAAAGGGCAACTAAAGAGACTATGACAAAGACAATACATGAACGTGGATGGGCTCTATCATGGGAGGAAAAAATCTTCAAGGGGACATTATTGGGGACATATGAAAAAATTAGAATACAGACTGTAAGTTTTATATCAATGTTTAATTCTTGAACTTGATAACTGCACCTGTGGTAGTTTGAGGCTTTTTTGGACCCCAGAAAAATCATGTCCTTAGAGCTAATCATTCCTGTGGGTGTGAACCTGTTGTAGGTGAGACCTTTTGATAAGGTTATTTCATTAAGGCATGACCCAGGGTGGGTCTTAGTCCTCTTACTGGAGTCCTTTATAAATGGGATGAATATGGAGACAGACAAAGAGAAAAAGACACAGAAGCAGAGTGAAAGCCAGAGGAAGCTAGAAGCTGAAAGCAACGAAACCTGGAAGAAATGCTGCCATGTGCCTTGCCATGTGAGAGTGGAGTTCAGGATCACTGGCAGCCAGTCTTTGGGGAGAAAGCATAGCCTGATGATATCTTAATTTGGGCATTTTTCTCAGTCTTGAAACTGTAAGTTTGTAACCTAATAAATCCTCATTGTAAAAGCTAACCGGGAGCAGATGTAGCTCAAGTGATTGAGCACCTGCTTCCCACTTACAAGGTCCCAGGTTCAATTCCCAGCACCTCCTAAAAAACAAACAAACAAACAAAAACAAACCAACTGGGGAGTGGACGTAGCTCAGTGGTTGAGTGCCTGCTTCCCAAGTACAAGGTCCTGGGTTCAATCCCTGGTAACTCCTAAAAAAAAAAAAGCTAACCATTTCTGGTATATTGCATTTTGGCAGCCTACCAAACTAAAACAGCACTTAAGATGGGTGCATAAGTGAATATCCTTGTTCTTAGTAAATGTACATGGCATTATTAAGTGTTCAAGGAGCATGATGTATACAACCTACAGTCAAGTATCAGAAAATGTATTGATTAATAGACAGACGGATAGATGGACAGATAGATGAGCTGACAGATTGATGGACAGATAGAATGATGTGGCAAATTTGGCAAAGTATTAAAATTGGTGGATTTGGGTATCTGGGCAATAGGAGTATGTTGGAGTTCTCTGTATTGGGTTTGTATTAATTTTGTAACTGTCTTGTATGTTTGAAATTATTTCAAATAAAAAGGTTAAAATTTACAAACAAAAGCTAAGAAACTAACATTGGGATATTGCTATTAACTAACTTCATAATTTATTTGAATTTCACCAGTTCTTCCTTTATTGTTCTTTTCCTTTGATGTCCTGGATCCAACCCAGGAAAGCACATTGATTTAAGTTGTCAAGTTTCCTCTGTTGACTTTGTTTTTGAATCTCTAAATTAATGTAATTTAGAACTGCCCTACACTTGGACTCCTTGTTAAGTCAAACAGTACACTCTCCTAATTATTTAAGCCATTTTTAGTTGGATAATCTGTTATTAAGAGCCACAATATCCTACAAATAGACACTGAAATACTCAAGTTAGGTGGTCCCTCCAGTACCTCCACTCCACCCTCTTCAACTACCTCATTCCTATGAGAATCCATGCCTCTTTTAATGCTTACTTTCTTCCATGCATTTTCTCATACCCCCACCCCTACACTCCATTCCAAATATTTTGTTCTGGCTAAACCAAGCTGCTCACTTTCCTAGAACATGTGTATAAAACATCAAAAACCACTTAGCAGGCACTCAATAAATGCTAGTTTCTTCCTTTTTGCCCCCCTTTTTCTTTTCTATGCCTTTGTACACATACTACAGCTTCAGTTTTAAATGTCCATCTTTATATCTCCAACTGGTGAAATCCTCATCAGCTAACATGTCACCTAGTCCATGAAGCCTTCCCAGACACAGCACTCTTACCACCAGAGTGAGCTGTTCTCCATGTTCCCATACAGTCTTCTGCTGTAATACTTATTATTCATTCACATGCTCACATGTATGTCTTCCTTATTAACTGTGAGCTCCTTTAGGGCAGAGATATTAATTAGCTCATTATTGAATTCTTAGTGTCTTGCAGTAATAAGAGCCCACTCATTTACTCTACCAATGTTTACTGTGTACCTACTACATGGTAGGCACTGAGCTGAATGCTGGGGACAGCACAATGAACATGGCACAGTCCCTGCTCCCGAGGAGCTTGGACTAGAGGGGGACAAGGATAGATACAATGTAGAGTGATAAATGCTATGTGATCAGCACAATGTGCCAAAAAATCTTGGAAGACCATGCCCCTAATCCACAATTGATCAGAACTAAAACTAAGTTTAACTGTTAAATTACATGGAACCATCTCTCTCACTTGGCCCCTGGACCCACCTTGGCTAGCAATGAATCCATCTCTGAAATTCAGCAAGGACAGAACTGGTGCTCCTGATCTGTGGATGACTTGTACTGGAACCCTAGGATTCAGAGTAAAAGGGGCAATTTTACTTTTATTGCTTCAGAAGCAATGCTTTACTACATTCAACACATAGTATTGACCACATAAAAACAAACAGAACAGATACAGAGGGAAATTAAACATCCATATAGTTTTTTTCCCAGCAAAACTTTAACTAGACACAGAAGCTTTGAACAACCAGCAAGAACTGCCAGAAATATCTTTCTCAAAGCTCCAGAAAACAAATAAAGGATTCTACTGAAAGAGTGTGTGCCAAATCAAGAATAAAAGCTACTTCAAAGTGGTAAGATCTCATGAAGCCCTAGTTTTACTCCTCTGCCACCTTCACTGGCTCGGCACTAAGCCAGCCTGCAATCCCAGTATGGATCCCTGTTCCTGGTTCTGGAGGGACAGAGTAACCCTTGTGTACATACTGGGAGCACATATGTCTGGCCCAATCTGTCTGGTGGTGGCCTGAGGGACTTGCTTACTAGAACTTGCCCTGCATGTAGAAGGCAGCTCTCAGAACTCTCCTATAGAACACTGTGGGAGTGCAGTCAAGTCCTGCTGCCTAGAGCAAGGGACTGCCAGCTGTAGGACAATACAATGCAGTGCCTGGAACCATAGGAAACAGTTTCATAGGAAAGAGAAACATTCCCAACCATGTCAACACGGGACTTCCTAGGGCCAGGTGCACATGCCTAAGAAATGAGGCATACGAGAAAGGATTAGGGAGGCCCTTATGAGCTATTCTCTAAATTCATTGTAAGGATAAACCCTGAAGAAGAGAAGTTGCACAGGTCAATCCGTGCAGACTGGGAAAGGTGGTTTTTCTTCTTTTCTTTTTTGATTAACTCCTGGCTATTAAGGAAAGCCCTAACACCAGCTGGATACAAGCTTACAGAACAAAAACCTCACAGTATAAAATCCAGTGACAATGCATCTTCAAAATGACCAAATTTCAACCAAACTTTATAAAAAATACAAAGAAGCACAAAACGATGGCCCAGGCAAAGGGGAAAATTAAACCATTAAAAACCATCAGTGAGGGGAAGCGGCTGTGGCTCAATCAGTAGGGCTCCCGTTTACCATATGGGAGGCCCCGGGTTCGGTTCCCGGGGCTTCCTGGTGAAGGCAAAGCCCGCCCACACGGCGTGGTTGGCTGACCCGGCGAGCACGAGCAGCAAGGGGGGGATAAATGAATATATAAATAAAATCTTTAAAAAAAAAAAAAAAACCATCAGTGAGGAGGAACAGAACTGGAATATACCAGAAAAAGACTTTTTTAAAAAGGTGTTCAATATGTTCAATGACCTAAAGGAAAACATGCACAAAGGACTAAAGAAAATCAGGAAATCCATAGATGAACACAAAGAGAGTATCAACAGAGAGATGGAAATGATGAAAAGGAACCAAACAGAACTGAAGACCACATTAATAGAAATTTAAAATTCCCTGGAGGTGGTGGTGGGGTTCAATAGCAAATTGGATTTTTATATAACATTTATGTAATCTAAGTATCTTTTTAAAAAATAAAAATAAAAAAATATTTTAAAAAAAGGAATAAAGCCTTGAAGACTCTCCCTTCCCCCCTTCCCTCCAAAGAATAGCAAATTGGAGCTGGCAGAAGAAAGAACCAGTGAATTTGAAGATTTGGTGATTGAAATCATACATTCTGAGGAGCAGAAGAAAGAAAGAAGAAAAGTAAACAGAGTCTGGGGAACCTATGGGATACCAACAAGCATTGTGGGAGTCCCAAAAGGAGAAGAAAGTAGGAAAGGGGCGGAGAGAATACTCAAAGATGTAATTGCTGACAACTTCCCAATTTAATGAATAACATGAATATAAACATCCAACATGCTCTATGACGCACAAACAGGGTAAATCCAAATAGACCCACACAGTGGCATATTATAATCAAATTTTCAAATGCCAGAGACAAAGAGACTTCTGAAAGCCACAACAGAGAAGCAACTTGTCACGTACAAGGGAGCCTCAATAAGATAAAGTGATGATTTCTTATCAGAAACCATGGAGGCAAGAAAGAGTGGGATGACATATTTAAAATGCTGAAAGCAAAAATCTGACAACCAAAAATTTTATATCTGGCAAAACTGTCTTTCAAATATGAGGCAGTGGGAAGCGGCTGTGGCTCAATCAGTAGGGCTCCCGTTTACCATATGGGAGGCCCCGGGTTCTGTTCCCGGGGCCTCCTGGTGAAGGCAAGCCCGCCCGCGCGGCGTGGTTAGCTGACCCATCGAGCACAAGCAGCAAGGGGGGGATAAATGAATAAATAAATAAAATCTTTAAAAAAAAACAAAAACAAATATGAGGCAGAGATTAAGACATTTCCATATAAACAAAAGATGAGGGAATTCATCACCACTAGACATGCCTTATAAGCACAGCTACAGGAGGTTCTTCAGACTGAAGGGAAAGGACACTAGGCAGTGGTTCAGAGTGGCATAAAGAAATAAAGCCCACGGGAAGCGGCTGTGGCTCAATCAGTGGGGCTCCCGTTTGCCATGTGGGAGGCCCCGGGTTTGGTTCCCGGGGCATCCTGGTGGGGGCAGGCCCGCCCGCGCGGCGTGGTTGGCTGACCCGGCGAGCGCAAGCAGCAAGGGGGGGAGAAATGAATAAATAAATAAAATCTTTAAAAAAAAAAAAAAGAAATAAAGCCCTCCAACAAGGTAACCATTTGGATAATTATAAATACCAGTAATATTATATTGGTACTAATACAATTGTTGATAGAATAGTTAGACATTTGGTATGTAATTATTCTTCTTCCTACAGTCGCTAAAATGGAAATGCATAAAAAGTAATGATAAATCTGTGGGTTTGGACATATAATGTACAGAAATATAATTTGTAATAAGTACAAAAAAGGTGGGGAGATGGAGGGGTATAGGAATAGTGCATGTGTTTCCTATTGAAGTCAAGTTAGTATCAAATCAAATATGACTGTTATAGATTTAGAATGCTAAATTTTAACCCGATGATTACACAAGGAATATATATGAAAACTATATCTAGATAGAAATGAGAAGGGGGCTCAAAATAGTACAATACAAAAAAACATCAAATAAATATGAGAGTAGGCATTAACATAAGAATTGAGGGACAAAAAAAGATTTAAGACTTACAAAGACTTAGCAAAATAGTAGTAGAAAGTCCTGCATTATCAGTAGTGACCTTAAAATAAACAGATTAAACTCTCTAGTCAAAAGGCAGAGAATGGCGGAATAGATAAAAAACATGACCAAACAATATGCTGTCTTCAAGAGGCTCACCTTAAATTTCAGGATATAAGTAGGTTGAAAGTGAAAGGATGGTGTGGCAGTTTGAGATTATTTTATGAATCCCAAAAAGAGAAAGATTATGTTTGTAAACTAATCTATTCCTCTGGGTTTGATAGCCTTTGATTGCATCAAATTCAGATGAGCTGTCTTTGATTAGATATCCATTGAGTTAGGGCTTTTAAAGATTTATCTAGGGAAGCGGCTGTGGCTCAATCAGTAGGGCTCCCATTTACTATATGGGAGGCCCCGGGTTCGGTTCCCAGGGCCTCCTGGTGAAGGCAAGCCCGCCCACACGGCGTGGTTAGCTGACCCAGTGAGCACAAGCAGCAAGGGGGGGATAAATGAATAAATAAATAAAATTTAAAAAAATAAAAAATAAAAAAATAAAATAAAAATTTAACTATGTCAGTGGGCGTAACTCAGGTTGAGTCCTCAGCCCCTTGCTGGGTCTGATATAAACTCACACAAAACGACACATGGAAAGAGAGAGCTCTGACATTTTTGTTCTGGCCGTGTGACAGGAGGAAGAAGGTTCAAACAGCTAAAGCCCTGGGGATTTTGCCTGATAGTTGACAGTTGACCTTGGGAAGAGAGCTGAGACTGATATAGGAAGCCCTGAGAAACAAGCCCTATGCCAGGAGAGAGAGGCTTCACAAAGCCTCGTGAGGCTGGGCCCATAGAGCCTCAAGAGGAAGAGGAAGCCCAGAGGTGAAGGCAGAGACCAGCCAGAGATCGACGACCATCTTGCTTCAACACATGGCAACTGACTTTGGTGAGAAAGCAACCCTGAGTTGGACTTTTTATGGCCTTGTAATTATAAGCGTTTACCCCAAATAAATACCCTTTATAAAAGCCAACAGGGGGGAAGCGGCTGTGGCTCAATCAGTAGGGCTCCCGTTTACCATATGGGAGGCCCCGGGTTAAGTTCCCGGGGCCTCCTGGTGAAGGCAAGCCCGCCCGCACAGCGTGGTTAGCTGACCCAGCGAGCACAAGCAGCAAGGGGGGGGATAAATGAATAAATAAATAAAATCTTTAAAAAAAAAAAAAAAGCCAACAGGGAAGCGGATGTGGCTCAAGTGGTTGAGCTCCCACCTACCACATGGGAGGTCCCTGGTTAAGAAGACAACGAGCTGGCACAATGAGCAGGCATGGCAAGCTGATGCAACAAGAGACACAAGAAGAAAGACATAACAAGAGACAAAACAACAACAACAAAAAGCAGGGAGTAGAGGTTCCCAGTGCTTCCTAAAGAGGATGAGCAAGACAGCAAGCTGGTGCGACAGGAAGGCACAGCAAGCTGACACAACGTGATGAAACAAGAGACACAAGAAGAAAAATACAATGAGAGACACAATAAAGCAGGGAAAGGAGGTGGGTCAAGCGATTAGGCACCTCCCTCCCATATTGGAGGTTCTGGGTTCAGTTCCTGGTGCCTCCTAGAGAAACAAGGAAGACGAACAGACACAGCAAGTGCAAACAATGAGGGGGTGGGGAGAAATAATTTTTTTTTTTTTAAGTCAACATATTTCTGGTAATTTACATTGCCCACCCTTTGGCAGACTAATACAGATGGAAAAATATATACCAGGCAGGTAGTAACCAAAAAAAAAGCCAGGGTAGCTATACTAATATCATATAAAATAGACTTTAAGTCAAAAACTGTTATGAGGGACAAAGACAGTCACCATATACTAATAAAGGGGTCAATTCAACAAAAAGACAAAGTAACTAAAAATACGCAATTATTTATATTTGGAGTTCTGTCCTAACAGCAGAACTCTAAAATATATGAAGCAAATGCTGACAGATTTGAACGAGAAACTGACAGTTCCACATTAATAGTAGGAGACTACTATTAATACACCACTTTCAAAAATGGATAGAACATTTACACAGATGATCAATAAGGAAATACAAGACTTGAATGATACTCTAAACCAACTAGATCTAACAGACATATAAGGAACACTTCACACAACAGCAGCAGCATACACATTCTTCTCGAGGGCACAGGGTTCATTCTCCAGCACAGACCACATCTTAGGTCACAAAACTAGTCTCAATAAATTAAAAAATATTGAAATCATAAAATATATCTTCTCCAACCACAAAGGAATGAAGTTAGAAATCAATACCAGAGGGAAAAATAGAAAATTCACAAATATGTGGAAATTCAACAATGTACTCTTTAAACACCAATGAGTTAAAGGGGAAAACACAAGGAAAATTAAGAAATATCTTGAAGCAAATAGATATGAAAATACAACATACCAAACATATAGAATGCAGCAAAGGCAAAGCTGAGATGGAAATGTAAACATCTAAATGTTTACATTAAAAAAGAAGAAAGATTTCAAATCAAAACAACCTCGAAATTGAAAGAATTAGAAAAAGAAGAGGAAACAAAATCTAAAATGAGCAAAAGAAAGGATATAGCAGAGATTAGAGGAGCACTAAATGAAATAGAGCGGATAAAAAAATAGAGAGCATCAACAAAATCAAAAGTTGGTTGTTTGAAAAGATCAATAAAGCTGACAACCTTTAGCTAGACTGACTTAGAAAAAAGAGAGAGGACACAAAAGCCTAAAATCAGAAATGAAAAGGGGGGGGAGAACATTACTACTGACCCCACTGAAATAAAAAGGACTATAAGAGAATACAATGAACAACTATATGCCAACAAAATAGATAACCTAGATGAAATGGACAAATTCCTAGAAACACACAAACTACCTAACTGAATCAAGAAGAAATAGGAGCTCTCAACAGACCAATAACCAGTAAAGAGATTGAATCAGTAATCAATAACCTCCCAACAAAGAAAAATCCTATGACCAGATGGCTTAACATGGGAATTCTATGAAACAATCCAAGAATTAACACCAATCCTGCTCAAATGTATCAGAAAAATTGAAGAGGGAATACACCCTAACTCATTCTATGAGGCCAACATCATTCTTATACCAAAGACAGATAAAGATACTACAAAAAAGGAAAGTTACAGACCAATATCTCTTATGAATATAAATGAAAAATTCTCAACAAAATGCTAGCAAACCGAATTCAACAGCACATTGACAGAATTATACACCATCATCAAGTGAGATTTATCCCAGGTTTGTACGGTTAGTTCAACATAAGAAAATCAATTAAAGTAATACACCACATTAACAGAATGAACAGAAAAAAACACATGATCATCTCAATCAACACAGAAAAGGCATTTGACAAATTCAGCATCCCTTCTTGATAAAAAACACTTAGAAAACTAGAAAATAGAAGGAACCTTCCTCAACATGATAAAGGACATACATGAAAAGACCACAGCTAATATACTTAATGGTGAAAGATTGAAGTGTTCCTTTTAAGGTAAGGATCAATACAAGAATGCCCACTTCACCACTGCTATTCAACACTGATTTGGAATTTCTAGCCAGAGCAATTAAGCAAGAAAAAGAAATAAAAGGCACCCAAATCGGAAATGAAGAAGAAAAACTTTCCCTATTTGCAGATGATAAGATGCTATATACAGAAAATGCTGAAAAATCCACAACAAAATGCCTAGAGCTAATAAATGAATTCAGCAAAGTTGTGGAGTGTAAGATCAACACCCCCAAATCAATAGTGTTTTTATACATAAGTAATGAACCATCAGAAGAAGAAATCAAGGAAAAAATTCCATTCACTATAGCAACTAAAAGAACCAAATATATAGGAATAAATTTTACCAAGGATGTAAAGGACTTATACACAGAAAACTACAAAACAATGCTAAAAGAAATCAAAGAAGACCTAAATAAATGGAAGGACATTCTGATTTCAAAGATTAGCAGACTAAATATTATTAAGATGTCAATTATACTCAAAGTGCTTTATAGATTTAATACAATCCCAACCCAAATTCCAACAATGTTCTCTGCAGAAATGGAAAAGCCAATTATCAAGTTTATATAGAAGGGTAAGGGGTCCAAAATAGCCAAAGCCATTTTGAAAGAGAAGAATGAAGCTGGAAGATTCACACTTCCTTATCTTAAAGCTTATTACAAAGCCACAGTAATTAAAACAGCATGGTACTAGCACAAGAACAGACATATAGACCAATGGAATTTAATTGAGAGCTCAGAAATAAACCCTTAAATTTATGGCCAACCGATTTTTTACAAGGTGGTAAAGACCACTTGAATGGGAAAGAATAGTCTCTTCGACAAATGATGCTGAGAGAACTGGATATCCATGGCAAAAGAATGAAAATGGACTCTTACCTCACACCATGTACAAAAATTAATTCAAAATAGATCAAAGACCTGAAAACAAGAGCCAGAGCTATCAAACTCGTAGAAGAAGAAAATGTAGGGCAGTATCTTCAGGACCTTGTGTTAGGCAATGGTTTCTTAGACTTTACATCCAAAGCACAAGCAACAATAGAAAAAAAAAAATGGGACTTCATCAAAATTAAAAAGTTGGTGACTCACAGAACTTTATCATAAAAGTAAATGATAGGGAAGCGGCTGTGGCTCAATCAGTGGGGCTCCCGTTTACCATGTGGGAGGCCCCGGTTCGGTTCCCGGGGCCTCCTGGTGAAGGCAGGCCCGCCCGCACGGCGTGGTTGGCTGACCCAGCGAGCACAAGCAGCAAGGGGGGGATAAATGAATAAATAAATAAAATCTTTAAAAAAAAAAAAAAAAAAAAAAGTAAATGATAATCTGCACAATGGGAGAAAATATTTGGAAACTACATATACGATAGGGGTTTAATATATAGAATATATAAAGAAATCCTTCAACTCAACAATAAAAGGACAAATGGTCCAATTAAAAAATGGACAAAAGATTTGAATAAACATTTCTCTAAAGAAGATACACAAATGGCCAAAAAACACATGAAAAGATCTCAACATCATTAGCCGTTAGGGAAATGTAAAACGAAACTACAATGATACCATTTTATGTCCACTAGAATGGTTACTATTTAAAAAAACAAACAAAGAGGGATATTACAATACTGGAGAGGATGTGGAGAAATAGGAACATTCATTCATTGTTGGTGGGAATGCAAAATGGTAGAGCTGCTATGGAAGACAGTTTGGCAGTTCCTCAGAAAATACAGAATTACCATATGACCCAGCAATCCCACTTCTAGGTATTTACCCAAAAAAACTGAAAGCAGGGACTAAAGGACTAAAACAGATATTTCCATACCAATGTTCACAGAAGCATTATTCACAGTTACCAAAAGATGGAAGCAACCCGAGTTGTCTATCAACCAATGAACGGATAACAAAATATGGCATAAACAATGGACTATTATTCAGCTGTAAGTAGGAATGAAGTTCAATACATGCAACAATATGGATGAACCTTGAAGACATTATGTTGAGTGAAATAAGCCAAGCCAGGCACAAAAGGATAAGTATTTTATGATCTCACTGGTAATGAAATAAGTAGAATATGTAAATTCATAGAGTCAGAAACTAAACTATAGTTTACCAGGGGAAAAGGTGGTGGGGGGGGCGCAAAGACAATGGGGTATTAAGGCTTAAGGCTTAAAATATAGAGTTTCTATTTGGCTTGATGGAAAAATTTTGGTAATGGATGGTGTTGATGGCAGCACAACATTGTGAATATAATTAACAGCACTGAATTATATATTTGAAAGTGGTTAAAAGAGGAAATTTTAGATTGTGTATATGGTACTAGAATAAAAATTTAAAACAAAAAAAATCCAGGGAACTGCACAACAGTGAACCCTAAGTTAAAGCATGGAGTATAGTTAATAGTACAATTATAAAAATGTGCTTTCATCAATTTTAACAAATGTACCACACCAATGCAAGGTGTTAATAATAGGGTGGTATATGGGAATCCTGTATTTTATGCACAGTTGTTCTGTAAACTCTCAACTTCTCTAATTAAAAAAAAGAAAGAAAGAAAGAAAATAGTAGGCACAGTGGCAAGTCTCTAGGCCTCAGAATACCCACTCTGAGCTGAGTGGCCAAGACCATGTGGCTTCAGAAAATAACTCAAGCATTTTGAGCATGGGGCTGCAGAGCAGATGCAAAATTCCAGCCCTCTGACAAGAACCCGCAACAGAATGAGTCGTAGTTGCTTGCCTTTCTTGGGGGGCATCATCGTTTTTGTGACTCTTCTTTTCCCGTTCATCGCTCTTGTCTGCAGCGCTCTTGGGCTGCTCTGTCCGCATAGCCCCAGAAGGCTCAGGGGAAATGGATTCAGTAACCCTCTGTGACGTGGCTGTGAACTTTACCAAGGAGGAGTGAGCTTTGCTAAATGTTGCTCAGAGAAAACTCTACAGAGATGTGATGCTGGAGAACTACTGGAACCTGCTCTCCATAGATTGGCTGACTCAAAACCAAAGACTCAACCCCTTAGCAGGATATTTTTGCTACAAAAACATTCCATGGAGCAGACAGAATATGTCTCATGAGCAATGATTCCCAGTCCTATGCGTTAGGAGAAAACTGGAAATGTCACAAAATAGAGGAGCAAAAGAAGCAACATTTGAAGCAAGTTGCTTTTGCCCAAGAGAAAGCAGTGTCTCGGAATATCATGAAATGATGGACAACTCTCAAACTAGCTCAAAGTTTGCTCCTTCAGAGGGAAACTCCACAAGAAAATAAAGCCATAAATGTGACATGAATTTTTGAAACATAATTCTGCCTTCAACAATGAGAAAATCTGATTGCTTTTAAAATTTGTAAAAACAATGACTACAGTAGACCCTCATGGCAGAACGTTCTATTCATTCAGTGTAAGAGAACTCAAACAGCAGAAATCAAGAGTATGGACTGAAGCTCAGAATAATGTGTTTCATATACACAACAAGATTCTTACGGAGGTGAATATTCATGAATGGAATCACTTTGGAAGAGATGTTAGTGAAGACTTGTCCCTTACAACATGCAGGAATGCTTACATCAGAGAGGAAATTTATCAATCTAATCACTGTGGGAACACCTTCAGAAATAACTTGGGAAGCGGATGTGGCTCAAGGGAAGAGGATGTGACTCAAGCAGTTGGGCGCCCACCTACCACATAGGAGGTCCCAGGTTTGGTTCCCAGTACCTCCTAAAGAAGACAAGCAAGACAGAGAACTGATGCCATGGGATGGCACAGCAAGCTGACAAACAAGATGATTGTGGCAGTTTGATGTAATTATGAATTCCAAAAATATAACTGAATCATGCTTGTAAACTGATCTGTTAATCTGGGCATGATTAGGTTAGGCTTAGGGCGTTGAGCCCCACCCCTTGGTAGGTGGGGAATTGAATATAAAAGGCAAGGCAAAGGACAGTTGAAGCAGTCTTTTGAGAAGCAGTCTTTTGAGAAGCAGTTTAGATGTTGGAAAGAAGGCCCCAGGAGAAGAGAAGCAAGCCGTTCACCTGATCATCTACAGCTGACCTTGTGGAGGAAACAGGAGCTAAGCCCGGAGAGAGACGCAGCCCCGGGAAGAGAGGAACCCCAGAAGCCTGAACCCTGGCAAACGCCGGCAGCTGTCTTGCTCTAACATGTGGCAATGGACTGTGGTGAGAGAAGAAACTTAATGCTTTATGGCCTGGTATCTGTGGACTTCTACCCCAAATAAATACCCTTTATAAAGACCAACCCATTTTTGGTATTTCACATTAGCACCCCTTTGGCTAACTAATACAATGATGCAACCAAGAGACACAATGAGGAAACACAATGAGAGACACAAAAAGCAGGGAGTGGAGGTGGCTCAAGCCAATGGGCACCTCCCTCCCACATGGGAGGTCCCAGGTTCGGTTCCCAGTGCCTCCTACAAAGAAAACAAACACACAATGAATGGACACAGTGAGCAGAAAGCAAGCTCAAACAACGGGAGGGAGGGCAAGGGAGAAATAAATAAATAAAAATTTAAGAAAAAAAAAAAAGGAATAACAAATGATGTTGTGCAGAAGAGACCTTACACTGCAGAGAAAAATGATGAGAATAATAAAAATGGATAAACATTTGCTTAAATTCCAAATTCTGTTTCACACAGGAAAACTGTCAGCAAGAAAAACTATAAATGTGGCAACTATCGGAAAGGCTTTGATTATCAGTCATTCCTTATGAAACACATGAAAATTCACACCGGAGAGAAACCTCATGAACGTAAGCTATGTGGGGAAGCCTTTAAGTATGGCTTACACTTTAATAAACATTTAAAAAAGTACATTGTGAAGAAGTCCTATGAATGTAAGGAATGTGGGAAAGCCTTCATTAGCTCCAAAAAACGTTCTTTACATATCAGTACATCTCACTCTGGAAAGAAACCCTATAAATATGAGGAATGTGAAAAAGTCTTCACGAATTATACTGGACTTAAAACTTCATTTAAGGATTCAGAGTGGAGAGAAGCCCTGTGAGTGAAAGAAATGTGGGAAAACCTTAGTTAAATTTTTCAACATACCACACATGGAAGGAGGACATATTGGAAGGGAACTGTATGTACTAACATACATGGGAAAGTCTTCCCTGAATTCTCATATCTTACAGAAATGTGAGCACTCACACTGAAAAAAAAAAAAAAAAAAAAACCTGGGAAGATAAGGTCTGTGGAAAACTTTTAGTCTTCACTTATCTTTAGTAGACATTTGTCCTCACACTAGAGAAACCTTATGAATCTGAGAAATTTGGAAAAGCTTTCAATATTGTCTCGAATTGATAGTCCATAGAAGAAATTACACGAGACACAAGACACCTCATGGGAATAAGGAATGTGGGAAAGACCTCTTTAATTACTCAACCTTTAAATTACACATGATCCCACCCTTTGGAGAGAAACTAATTGTAATAAGTATGAGGAAGCCTTCAGTTCCAGTATTTCAATTAACTGGGCACAAGTAAGTACATAAGAAGAGAACCACTAATTGTTGCTGTCATTGCCTTTATCAGTGTCTCATCCTTAAACTGCAAGCATAATTTATTATTTTCTAATTCAATTCTCTTATATGATGAATATTCCTCTATGTGCTGTTTCATATAAAGTTTGATATTCAGTGGCTTTTTTACAATCCACTTAAATAAATATGGTCTCATTTCCAATGTGACATTATTTAGACTCATGGATAGTATATTCTGTGATGCTTTTTTTGTCATTTTGTTGTTGCTGATGTCATGATTTGACTGCATTGTGGTAAGAGGATGTGGTCTTTATAAGATGCTGATTTGAGCTACCTATTACTACTTCCATTTTGGGCTAATGTGGCCAATTTTGTCAGCTGTCAGGAGTGGCAGTTTGATATTATTTATGAATTCCAAAAAGAAATATTGATTATATTTTTAAACTGGTCTGTTCCTCTGGCAGTGATACCCTTTGATTGTATTAAATTCAAAGGTTTTACGTTTACTTAATTATGTTAAGATTAAGGCTTTGATTCGACCATGTCATTAGGGCATGCAGGGTTGAGTTCCTGCCCCCTTGGTGGGCTATATACACAGATACTCAAGGAGAACACAGAAGAAGATACATGGCCCTCGCCTATACAGTCAACTGGTTTTTGACAAACTTACCAAGTTAATGTTAACAGGACAAAACACTCTCTTCAACAAATGGTGCCGAGAT
Organism: Tolypeutes matacus; assembly: GCA_026826555.1. Classification (NCBI taxonomy): domain Eukaryota; kingdom Metazoa; phylum Chordata; class Mammalia; order Cingulata; family Chlamyphoridae; genus Tolypeutes; species Tolypeutes matacus. Next base: position 2,938,794 of record JAKSZT010031676.1, on the reverse strand, counting down.
AACTGGATATCTATAACCAAAAGAATGAAAGAAGACCCCTATCTCACTCCATATTAAACAATCAACTCAAAATGGACCAAAGACCTAAATATAAAAGCGAGGACCATAAAACTACTGGAAGAAAATGTAGAGAAACATCTTCAAGACCACCATCTTGTAGTAGGTGGTAGTTTCTTGGACTTTACACCCAAAGCACGTGCAATAAAAGAAAAAATAAGATAAATGGGACCTCCTTAAAAGTAAACACTTTTGCACCTCAAGGGACTTTGTTAAAAGGGTGAAAAGGCAGCCAACTCAATGGGAAAAAATATCTGGAAATCACATATCTGATAAGGGTTTAATATCCAGGATATATAAAGAGATATTACAACTCAACAATAAAAAGACAAATGACCCAATTAAAAAATGGGCAAAAGACTTGAATAGACATTTGTCCAAAGAAGAAATACAAATGGCCAAAAAAACACATAAAGAAATGTTCGACATCACTAATGATTAGGGAAATGCAAATCAAAACTACAATGAGATATCATTTCACACCTATCAGAATGGTCACTATTAAAAAGACAGAGAACTACAAGTGTTGGAGAGGATGTGGAGAGATAGGAACATTTATTCACTATTGATGGGAATACAAAATGGTACAGCCACTGTGGAGGACTGTTTGGAAGTTCCTAAAGAAGTTGAATACAGACTTGCCACGTGACCCTGCAATACCACTACCGGGTATACACCCAGAAGAACTGAGAGCAGTGAAACAAACAGACATGTGCACACCAATGTTCATAGCGACATTATTCACCATTGCCAAATATTGGAAACAACCCAGATGTCCATCAACAGATGAATGGATAAACAAACTGTGGTGTATTCACATGATGGAATATTATGCATCTGTAAGAAGAAATGAAGTCGTAAAGCATATGACAACATGGATGAACCTGGAGGATATTATGTTGAGCAAAGCAAGCCAGACACAAAAGGACAAATACTGTGTGATTGCATTATTATGAAACAAATATATTGTGTAACATATTGTATGATTCAAAAAAATATTTATTATGTATCCAGTACATTGAATTGAGAAATGTATGCTTTTATTCAATGTATGTGTTTTCTTTTTAGTTTTTAATTGTTTATACTTTCAATTATTAAATGTACAAAATAAAGTTTAAAAAAAAAAAAAAAGAAGTTACACAGAATAGAGAGAGCCCCATAGACAAGGGCCGGGAGAGGGATGAGTCATTTGCCTGATAGTTTGCAGCTGAAGAAACCAGAGCCCTGAGCAGCTAAGAAGGCCCAGGAAGAAACAAGCCCTCCAGCCAATAGCTGAGATAGGAAGAAGCTGGGCCCATGGAGCCTTATGAGAGAGAGAAAGGCTGACATCATCTGCTATCTTGCTTCAACATGTGGCAACATGTGGCAACAGACTTTGGTGAGAAAAGTAACCTTGAGTTGGACTCTTTAGGGCCTTGTAACTGTAGGCTTTTTACATCAAATAAATACCTTTTATAAAAGGTATTTTATAAATACCAACAGATTTCTGGTACTCTGCATCAGTACCCCTTTGGCTAATACATCATTTTATTAATATCCATTCTTTTCATTTTCTCTAACTCAGGGAGCATAGATTATTTTTGCAGAATAAGTATTGTTTAATGTTTTTAAATGCATTTCCCACCTATTCTTAGTGATGGTGGGCAGAGTTTACAGTCCTGGCAAATGAGAAGACTCCTAGAGAATTGTTGGAAAAGAGAAAAGTATCATTGGTCTTTTTCTCTCTTTTTTTTTTTTTTTTGTCTTTTTCTCTTAACCACATTCCCTTTGTCCTCTCTCCTTGTTGCTTTCTGGATATTGGATAAAATGCCCTGTGTTGGGCTGAGCAACTTTAGGACCATTGGAATGAAGGTCACAGCACAATAACAGCTACCAAAATACAAGATCTCTCATTCCCCAATGGCACATTTTGGGGCATTTGTAGCCACCGTACACTGTATTTTTAAAATCTCTTACTAATAAAAGTTTTGACTTGATCTATCTTTCGATGAGCAAGTACATAATAAAATATCCCACTCTGAAAAAAAAGAAAATAGCTCAAATACTCATGAAGAAATAAAGATCTCTGGTGAGGGTAATGACAGGGGCAAATATAAATGCCAGTACTATTTTATTTTCTATTTGCACCTCCACTTTTTACTTCCTACAGGATCTAAAAGGCAAATGCATAAAATGTAATGATAAAGCAAAGGTTTTGGACTCATACGTAGAAACATGTAATTTGTGACTAGAACTACTTAAAGGTGAGGGGAGGGAGGGTTATAGGAACATAGTTTGTGTATACTATTGAATTTAAGTTAGTATCTGTAGCAGTTTGGCATTGTCCATGAATTCTAAAAATTGTTATTGGATTATGCTTGTAAATGGTCTGTGAGAGGTATCACTTTTAATTGATTAAATTATGATTAGGACTTTGATTGGGCCAAGTCAGTAGGACCACGCATCCCCGCCCCCTTGGTGGGCGGAAACTCACAGAGAAACCGCACCTCAGAGAAGGGAATTTAGAGTCTTTTTGAGTTCGAGCCCTGGAAAGTAAGCAAACAGAGGAGCTTGGTCATGAGGACAGAGAAAAGGCCCTGGGGAAGAGAAACAAGCCATTCATCTGATAGTCTACAGCTGGCTTTGTGGAGATAGCTGAGGAGCTGAGCTGGGAGAGAAGCAAGCCCCGGGAAGAGAGGATCCAGGAAGCCTGAACCCTCACAGATGTTGGCAGCCATTTTGCTCCAACACATGGCAATAGACTTTGGTGAGGGAAGTAACTTACACATTATGGCCTGGTAACTGTAAGCTTCTACCCCAAATAAATATCCTTTATAAAAGCTAACAGATTTCTGGTATTTTGCATCAGCATCCCTTTGGCTGACCAATACAGTATCAAGGCAAATGAGATTGTTACAAATTTAAGATGTAATTTAAGCCCCATTGTAACTACAAAGAATATACTGGAGGATATGCAAGCTCATAGGAACAGAAATTAGAGGGGCAGGGGCCAGGGAGATTGGAATAGGGACTTATGAGAAAATGGGTTTAGGATTTCTGTTTGAGAGATGGGAAAGTTTTAGTAATGGAAGGTGGTGAGGGTACCGCAACATAGTCAATGTTATTAATCCCAATGAATGATATGCTTGAGAGAGAGATGAGAAAGTTTATGTTGTGTATATATTCCAACCATAAAATAAAATAAAGAGCAATTAAAGAGACAATGACAATTAAAGCCAATACACAAATCAGGATGGGATTTATCAAGGGAGGAGAAAAGGCTCAGAAGGACATTATTGGGAAATACGAAAAAATTGGAATATAGACTGTAAGCTTTGTATCAATGTTAAATTTCTTGAATTTGACAACCGTATTTAAGGTGGGTACATAAGTGAACATTCTTGTTCTTAGGAAATGTACATGGTAATATTAAGTGTTCAAGGAATGTGAGGTATACAACCTTCATTCAAGTGTTCAGAAAATGGATTGATAGATGGACAGACTGGTAGATGGATAGATAAGACAGATGGAATGACAGATTGATAGAGAGAATGATAAGGCAAATGTGGCAAAATGTTAAAGTTGGGGGGTTCTGGGTACCTGGGGATAGGGAATGTTGGAGTTCTCTGTATAGGGTATGTATATTTTTGTATCTGTCCTGAAAGTTTGAAAGTATATATATATATATATATATTTTTTTTTTTTTCCCCCCCAAAGATTTTATTTATTTATTTATTTATTCATTCATTTATCCCCCCCACTTGCTGCTTGTGCTCGCTGGGTCAGCTAACCACGCCATGTGGGCAGGCTTGTCTTCACCAGGAGGCCCCGGGAACCAAACCCGGGCCTCCCATATGGTAAACGGGAGCCCTACTGATTGAGCCACAGCCGCTTCCCATGAAAGTATATATTTTTTAAAAGTTTAAAAATAACACACACACACACACAATACCCTTAACTGGCATATCATGGTAATTCATTCAAAACCACCTTGGATTTTGGATTTTCTTATTGGGAAATGAAGACTGGGATTGAGACTAGGAAGCATATGAGTAGATGAAATGATGTGCTGATGAGAAAAGAAAAAGAAAAAACTATGGTAAGTAGCAGAGAAGTGACAGTGACAAATTTACAACAGGAGAGTAGACTCAAAACCCACCTACTTCTTGGGGCTATATCCCCATCAGTTACTTAGGAGAGTGAGATGATGATGATGATAGTAAAAATATTAATAGCTACCACATTTGAGGCTATTTTAAGCATTTTACAGGCCTCATCTCATTTTTTAATAGTATATTACCGAAAACTAAATATCATAAATTCCAGTTTCAGATGAGGAAACTATGACTAAGAGAGCTTAGGTAACTTGCCAATAAACGGCAATGCTGGGATTCAAAACCCGTACACTTAATCACTACGATACCAGGGTCTGAGTCAGGGTTGGTAAGTTGGCTCAGAAAGTCATGTTCTGCAAGGTCCTGCTCCACTCTGGTACAGAATTATCATGGTAAAACAAAATCCTGGGGTACTGGAAAAGGGGAGTTAGAGAAATATACTTCACCATGGATGGAGATTTGCCTTTCAGTAACACCATTTATGTTAATAAAATTTTGGAAGTCATTTATCAAATACAAATCCTATTCCTTCCACTCTTACTCTAGCTCCCTTTAAGATTTTCTGTAAGACAATGTTTATTATTGTGGCCCCAAGTGATCCCAAGAAGACCCATGAACAAAGAGGCAAATCCATTTCAATATAAAGACCAACAGAGAGGGGGTGGATGTGGCTCAACTGGTTGGGCGTCCGTCTCCCATATGGAGGGACCTGGGTTCGATCCCCGGGACCGCCCGGTAAAAAAAAAAAAAAAAAAAAAAAAAAAGACCAACAGAGAGAACTAACTATGCAATAATGGAATGGGGCTATCTTGCAAGGCAGGAGACTCCTGATCCAGAAGCTGTATGCTAATCCATTGGGAGACATCACTTATGGTGGAGACTATCCTTCCTTGTTCTGAGATGCTGTTGTAATAAGACTACTTGTAAGTTACAAAAATAAATTGGATACACAATTTGTTTTTTAAGTCATCTCATTGGTCCAGAAAAGCTATCCATTATTTTTAGTTTCTTTCTTTTTATTTTTTCAATAAAAGAGAGCATTTATATATCACTTAATACATTTACAAGGCCTCTACTATCTTTACTTGTTTACTATTCACAATGACCTTGTGAGTGTGGCATTATTTCACTTTTACAGATAAAGAAATAAACATTAAAGAGAAGTTACTGGCAGAGCCAGGACTCAATTTCATGCCTCCTCATTCTGAATCTTTTGCTTTGTGATTTAACTTTTTTTTTTTTTTTTAAAGATCTACCACCCCCAAATTTTATTTTTTTTAAAGATATCCTCAGTTTTTAACATGTTTTTAAATTTGGATATAATTAACCTTCACTTCCATCAATTGGTACTATTGAGTACCTCCAGCAGTGCCCTGATAAGGCAAGCCTAGGCTCCTTGGAATCAGTTTTTCAGGTTATTAGCCCTATCTGTGAAAACAGTTGTTTTCTTTGGAGCAAGAAGATTAGGAACAAGAATCTAAAGCATTGCACTTGGATTTGGCTCTTGATCCTAGCACTTATCACAACCCATTGTAATTACTGGTTTACTAGTTCGTATCCACCTCTAGACGTAAGTATCTTCAGGTCATTTTTATATTCTCCGTGCTAGCATAGTACTTGTCATAACAGGATTCAATGTCTGTTGATTAAATGAAGGAAGACATGAATGAAGCCTGTTTGAAAAATAACTTATGTGGATGGGAAGCGGATGTAGCTCAATTGGTTGGGCTCCCGTTTACCATATGGAGGGCCCCAGGTTTGATTCCCCGGGCCTCCTGATGAAGGCAAGCCAGCCCGAGTGATGCAGTGGGCTGATGGCCTGTGTGGTGCAGCAAGATGACGCAGCAAAGGGAGACAAGCAGATACAGAGAAACGCACAGCAAATGGATACAACGAGCACAAGCAGGAAGGGAGGGATAAATAAATAAAATAAAAATTAAAAAATCTTTAAAAAAATAAATAAATAATAACTTATGTGGAATAAATGCATCCCTTGATAATGCCAGCTAAATGAGGAATTACTCCACAATCATATGCATACAAGTAATGTGGTGGGGGGAAATATATGAAAATTTACTTGTTATATAAACTTGGACAAATAGTCTCTTTGTGCCTTAGTTTCTTCTTTCTTCACATGCATGTGAATGGAGATAATAATACTTGCCCTGACTACCCCACAGGGCCACTGTGAGAATTAAACAAGATATGAAGATAAAGATGTCATCGAAGTATGAAGAAGTGTTTTTATAAGATGGCCTTGCTCCTAGATCAGTGTGACTCAAAGTGTGATCTGCAGACTAGTGCTAGTCCTTGAGCTGTTTGACCCCAGAAAGAAAAAGAACTTGTGCCAGAATGAAAGTAAATATGTACACTGTTTAGTTCAGCTGACTCTTTTTTTTTTATAGAAAAACTTCCTCAATGAAGAAAGCAATGTGTACTTTTACATTCTGGCACAAGGTTCTTTGTCACTGTGGTCAGATGAATATTTTGAGGGCCAGCATTCTCAGTAGGACGAGTGTATATATGATGCCTACAGATAACAAGGGGAGGCAACATAGTCCTTGTTTACCTTGATCTGGCTTATTTATCACTGTAAAACCCAAGCATAATCTTCGTTCAGGTGAGTTACTATGGCTGTCCAATCCAAATAATGTTCCCAATGCTTAATTAAAGAGGTGGGAGCAGTAGCTCTATCCAGTGAAATCAGAGCTCATCAGTACTAAGGTAACTACAGCCTGAGTGAAATGATCTGAGTGAAATGATCTGTGGAAATCACAGCTGATCTCAGACTAATACTCAAATCAGAAAACCCTGAGTCTCTTTCCTTTGCTATCCTTTATTTTCCCCTTCTCTTCCTCTATAACTTTCTCTCTCTTGTTCACAGTTCCCTTCCTTCTTTTGTCTCATTCTCATGCTGGAAATGAACTATATTTGCACTACAGAGATATCTCTGAATCCTCAGAGATATTGCGGGTTCAGTTCCAGACCATCACAATAAAGCAAATTTAGCAATAAGGTGAGTCACACAAGTTTTTGGTTTCCCAGTGCCTATTAAAGTTTTATTTACACTATACTGTAGTCTGTTAAGTATCCAGAAAAACAATACACATACCTTAACTAAAATGTGACACAGAGACACAAAGTGAGCACATGCTGTTGAGAAAAATGGCACTGATAAACTCGCTCAATGCAGGGTTGCCACAAACCTTCACTCTGTAAAAAATTCAATATCTGTGAAGTGCAATAAAGCAGAGTGCAATAAAACAAGGTATACCTGTACTATAATTATTGAAAAAGTTATACCTTCTTTAAATTTGACAAAGAAAATATTTTATATTTCACTAAGAAAAAATAAATTAAGTTATTTTTTAATTTGTAGATGGCTCTGAGTTTATTTCTATAGAGTTGTTTTTCTCCCCATAGGTCAGTGACCATCAGTTAAAAAAGAGGTTTCCATTCTCTAACTGTAAACCTCCCTTCCAGTTAATCTTGAGGATCATTTTGTTGGTGCTAACAGAGATCTATATATGGATGATTTTTGTGATGTTTGAGGCATGAATCTAAATATGTCACTGAGCAAAATAAAGTAAGCCACCACACCAAAAGTCCAGTTTTGCCTGACAAGAGAAGATGACAAAATGTTAACCTTTTTATTTAAAGACAGAATTAGGACCATTTGGGAAATATTAAAGTTGTCAGAAAACTGTAAAATGAAAAGAGAAAGGAGAATGATATATAATGTAATATCTGAATATAATATCAGATATTCTTTATCTCCATGGAGGCAAAAGCAACAAAGTAACTTAAATTATGGAAGAAATGATGTAAGCTAGTCACCCTCTGAATGGAATTTCTTTACTGCTCTTGGACTAAAGTCTGAACTCCTTAGGATGGTCTGTAAAGCCTTACTAAGCAAGCTCCTGTTTTCCTGTCCAGCATCACTGCTCTCCACTACACCATCTGCACACTATACACCTGTCATGTTAAACTGTTCCTCCTCAGAGATCCCTGAAAGTGCCATGCTTTCACATACCTTCATGCTTCTGCATGTTATTCTACCTAGGGAGATTCTTCCCTTCTCTACTTGGTAATTTCCTACTTGACAAGATCCAATTAAGGTCCCATTTCCTTGGTGAAGCAGTCTTACCTCCTTCCCTCTCTCCTATCTCAAATTCCCTGTCACACCACTGATCACAAAGCATCATAACAGTCTTCCATTTGTCTGTCTTTACCACTGGACTCCAAGTGTCTCAAAAGCAGAGTCTGTAACTTTTATTTCTGTTTTTCAGTGCCCTGCACAAAGCCTTTGCTCACAGAAGCCATTCAATATAAAGGAAGGAAATAAACGGAGGAAAGGAGAGAATCACAGAGATCATTAAATCCTGGTACAGAGAGGTTGTGTGACCCTTCTCTCTGGCTATCTTTAAGACCAGGATAAACCCTGTCTTAGAAATGTTATGATCAAAGTTAAATAAAGAAACAATTAGGGGAAGCAGATGTGGCTCAAGCAGGTGGGCTCCCGCAGCTGGGTTCCCGCCTACCACATAGGAGGTTCTGGGTTCAGTTCCTGGTGTCTCCTAAAGATGAGCAAGACAGCGAGCGAGCTGACAATGCGGGCTGGCATGGCGAGCTGACGCAACAAGATGATGCCGTGAGATGATGCAACCAACAGACACAGTGAGGAAACACAATGAGAGACCAACAAATGGAGCGGAGCTGGCTCAAATAATTAGGCGCCTCCCTCCCACATGTGAGGCCCTGGGTTCAGTTCCTGGTGCCTCCTAAAAAAGAGGAGAAGACAGCAAGCGCAAATAGTGGGGTGGAGAGGGGGGAGAAATAAATAAAATAAATAAAATAAATAAGTCTTTAAAAAGAAAAAGAAAGAAACAATTAGGCTTATGTGACTAAAAATGATCATTCAATCTCAGGCCAGCCCAGTCTAATGCTATAGAGAAAATTGCTGAGCTCCTTAAAGTTCAAATATTTGAATAATGTTATTTCATTATTTAAGCTTAATTTCCAAAACAATCATTACAGCCTGACAATCATGATAATATGAATCAAATTACCTTTTAATATGATTCTAGGAATAATAAGATCAGACAATTCATTCCAGAAAGCCTTTATAAAGGGAAAAATATACCCTTGAACTCATAAGTTATCTGTATGCTAAGCTAAATCAGTACTAAAGCCAATAAAAAATTCCACTCTGTAGAAGACCTGCATCATGCAAAAGAATGGTGACTCACCTTGGACTCCTCACATCCAACTTATAGATGTTTCCATCCTGTGTCCCAGCCAATAGTGAGAAACCAGAGAGAAAAGTACAGCAATTGAAGGCATCTGAGCCAATAAAGTGGAACACCTGGGAACAAATATGAGACCAAAAAACTGTTTAAAAATTAATTTGTTTCCAAGAATAAACAGGCACCAAGAAAAGGAAAATTTTACTCTTTTTAGAGATATTTCCTTTCTATGCCCTTTAAGCACACTCAGGCAGTAAACTAAGCAGTCACCAACTAAGGAAGAAGCATTTTCAGGATTTCAGCAACCTGGGGTTGGCCAAGGAATCAAACAGTTATATAATACCATATACAGACATACTAATTTTCAAACTATTACCCCTGAACTCCACTGACACTTAAGATCCCCACCACCAAAAACCCTCATTTCCCTCTTTTCATTACAATTCTCGCTTACTCCCAATTTGAGAAACACTTGCAAATTACTCATTTGAGTTTCTTTCCATGTCACTTCAGGAAATATTTTGAAGGAGGTCACTTTGTAGGAAAAGAAATAATCTTAAATAACGTGGCAATTTAAAAAATTACAATTTCCTTCTATGTAACTGAAAACAAAAATTATTAGATTTTCATTTATTCTTTATTGTTAGCACAAACTGATCATTTCTCTCTCAAATGTGCTAAAAAGAAAACAAAAGCCCTGATTTCCCTTTGGAAGTAAGAGCCAGTGTGGAAATTAAGAGTGCAATGGCAATTTTATCAAAAAGAGTGATGCTCTCGAAACAAACTTTGAAAATGAAAATGTCAGCAGCACAATGGAAAAATGAGATGAAATGAAAATACAAAGCCTGTGGCCAAGTCAAATTATTGAAGTTGTTTGTTTGGATGACGGTGACAAGAGCTAGAAGGAAATTTAATAAATCTAATCTCCGAGAACAGCGTTTAATTAAGAGCACAGTCTGCCTGGGAAAACCACAGAGGACGAAGAAGAAAACATCAATTAATTCTTCTATAAAAGACATTCTGGTCATTAATTGCTCAAGAGTCCTGAATGTATGAATCCTTTACTTAGAATTTCTTTTACATTACCTTAGAAGTAGAAGGATCCATAAAGGGCATCTATACACCCTCATCATTTTCCGTATAGTACTCTTAAGGCCCAAAGAGGGAAAGTGACTTAACAAACGTCACAGAGCAGTAGAGCATTTAATTTTCATTGCATAATCCTACCAGGTAAGGCCTATTACTTATGTCCAGATTAGTGATGAGGAAACTGAGAGTCAGAGAGGTTAAGTAACTTGCCTGATGTCATCAGCCATAAAATGGAAGAGCTGAGATTTAAATGTAGCCCTTATTCCAAATCCTATGCTCTTAATCACTACACTGTACTGCCTCTCACCCATGTAGCCTTCTCAAAAGGTGAAAACAGAAGAAGAAGGCAAGAAGAAATGTTTCTAAAACAGGTTTCCAAGAATCAAAATGACCCAGGCTGTTCAGAGTTTAAAGGTCTTATAGAAACCACTTGCCGACTGTCTGCTCTGTAGTCCCAAGCACTGAAGCTTCTTATCTTCCTGGGCCAAAAGCAGCATTTTCGCCTCTGTTCCAACTTCTCGTTCACCTGCATAACAGATGGGATATATCAATAATGGGCTGGGCTGATCAGCTGGCAGTACTCACAAAGCACAAATACTGATGGCTGTTTATTGACCACGCTCTCAGTTAGTGATTCACTTACTAACTGAAAAACATTTATTATTTCTCCATCTTGACTGTGGAAGTATTTACAACTGTATACATTTGTCAAAATTCATCAAACTTGTTGCTTGGTGGTTGAGCACCGGCTTCCTACATACAAGGTACCAGGTTCAGTCCCCAGCCCCGGGACCATCAAATTATATACTTAAAAAGGCTGAATTTTACTGTCTGTAAATTATACCTCAATAAAACAGCTTTTAAAAATTACTATTTAATCCTTTGTAACGTTTAACACCATACTAGGAGCTGGGGTACATGGCTGAACAAAAGAACAGTCTGGTGGAAATGAAATTTGTTAATTCACTCAACAAATATTTACTGAGGGTCTATTATATATCAGACACTATTCTAGGCACTGCTGAAATAGTGATGAGCAAAGAAACAAGGCCCTTACTCCCAAGGAGTCCAACAGAAAGAGACCATACAAACAAGTAGCATACTTTCAGACAATGATGAGTTCTACAAAGGAAGTAAAACAAGAAATCATGATCAAAGATAACTAAGTAGTCTTCTTCAAGAAAACACCAAATAGCTGACAATAGCAGTGCTGCAAGCAGCCACGGAGGCCCCAGGGGCCCTGGAATGGGAAGCCCGCGGCAGTTTCCATGAAGGCTTCAGCAGCAGGGACCAGGGCCAAGATTGTGGCCATGGTGAGGGCTGGGACTGAAACCATGGAGAGGCTCCCAGTAACCAAGCTGGGCCACTTGGTCAAGGACATGAAGACCAAGCCCCTGAAGATCTGTCTCTTCTCTCTGCTCATCAAGGTGTCTGAGATCATTGACTTTGTCCTCAAGGAGAAGGCTTTTAAAATTATGCTTGTGTAGAGAAAATATTTGGAAACTACATATCCAATAAGATTTGATTTCTATGCTATATAATGAGATCATATAACTCAACAATAAAAGAGCAAGCAATCCAACTAAAAAATGGGCAAAGGACTTAAATAGATATTTCTCCAAAGAGGAAATACAAATGGTGAAAAGCACATGAAAAAAATGTTCAATATCACCAGCTATTAGGGAAATGCAGATTAAAACTACAATGAGATATCATCTCACACCTCATAGAATGTCCATTATTTAAAAAAAATAGGAAACAGTAAATGCTGGAGAGAATGTGGAGAAATAGGAACATTCCTTCAATGTTGGTGGGAATGTAAAATGGTACAGCCTTTGTGGAATACAGTCTGGTGGTTCCTCAGGAAGCCAAATATAGAACTGCGATTAAAAAAAAAAAAGAAAAAGAAATAAAATAAAATGTGGAACTGCTATATGATCTGGCAATCCCTCTTCTAGGAACATACCCAGAAGAACTGAAAACTATGATGTGAACAGATATTTGCACACTGATGTCTGTAGAGGTGTTATTCACAATTGCCAAAAGATGGAAACAACACAGTTCAACTGATGAACTGATAAACAAAATATGGTATATACATACGAAGGAATACTACGTTGCTGTAAGAAGAAATGAAATTGGGACACAAATGATAACAGAGATGAACCTTGAAGACATTATGCTCAGTGAAATAAGCCTGACACAAAAAAGACAAATACTGTATGGCCTCACTAATATGAACTAAATATGAAGAATAAACCCATCAAATTAAAACTTAGAGTATAGGTTACTAGGAGATAGGATGAGGGCTGAGAAGGGGTACTGATACTTAATGTATGTAGAAGTTTTAATCAGCTTGACTGTAAAAGTGTGGAAATGTATAGAGTTGATGGTAACCACATTATAATGATTATAACTAAGACAGATGGTTTATAAACAGGAGTGTGGCTGAAAGGAGTAGTCTAGGGATGTAAATGTCAATTGAAAGAAAGCTAGAGAATAAACTAGGGACTGAATAACATAGTGAACCCAGAGGTGGATGAGAATTGTAGTTAATAGTACAAATACAAGAATGTTCTTCTATGAACTAGAACAAATGTACGTCACTATTACAAGGTGGTAAGAATATAAAGATGCATGGGAAAAATACAATTAATGTAACTTATGAACTATAGTTAACAACAATATCGTAATATTCTTGTATCAATGTCAAAGAAGGTACTGTGTTAATAATGGGGGGGAGGTATTGGAAAAAATATACCAAATGTACACTACAGACCATAGTTAGTGGTAAAAGACTGATGATGTTATCTCATAATCTGTAACAAATGTTCCACAACAATGTAATGTGTTGGAAGACGGGTGTTGTATGGGAATTCTGCATATTGTGCATGATTGTTTTATTAGTTCACAACTTCTCTAATAAAAAAAAATATATATATATATAATTATGCCTGTGTAAAAACAGAGCCATGCTAACTAGTGGACCAGGTTAAAGGCCTCTGTTGCCATCAGGGACTACAGTGGCCATGCGGGTCTGGGTGTTAAGTACTCCAGGGAGGTAGCTAGTGCCATCTGCAGGGTCATCAACCCCTCAAGCTCTCCATTGTCCCTTGCAAGATGATGGGCACTGCAGCTCTGTGTTGGTGTGCCTCATCCCTGCCCCCGGAGGCACTGGCATCATCTCAGTCTTGTGCTTAAGAAGCTGCTACTGTTGGGGGACGGATGTGGCTCAAATGGTTGGGCGTCCATCTCCCATATGGAGGGACCTGGGTTCGATCCCCGGGACCTCCCAGTTAAAAAAAAAAAAAAAAAAGGAAGCTGCTGCTGATGGATCGTATCGAGGATTGTTATACCTGCATGGTCATCCTGGACAACTAAATTCACCAAGGCCACCTTGAATGGCATTTCCAAGACTTACAGCTATCTCACCCTGACCTCTGGAAAGAGACTGTTTTCACCACTCTCCCACAACAGGATCTCAATGCAGAAGCCCCAGACTCCAGCCTTGGACACCACATAGAGTTGTTCTGTTTTTTTTTTAACTTTAGTTTGTACATCTAATAATTGAAAGCATAAACAATTAAAAACTAAAAAGTAAACACAGATGAATAAATATATACATTTCTCAATTAATTGTAATAGATACATGTAATTTTTTTTTTTTAATCAAACAATATATTACACAATATATTTGGTTCATAGTAATGCATTCATACAGTATTTGTCCTTTTGCGTCTGGCTTGCTTCACTCAACATAATGTCCTCCAGGTTCATCAATGTTGCCATATGCTTTATGACTTCATTTCTTCTTACAGCCGCATAATATTCCATCGTGTGAATAGACCACAGTTTGTTTATCCATTCATCTGTTGATGGACACCTGGGTTGTTTCCAACTTTTGGCAA
>JAKSZT010031676.1:2830335-2909400 GCA_026826555.1 Tolypeutes matacus | reverse complement strand
TTCAAGACCTTGTAGTAGGTGGTGGTTTCTTGGACTTCACACCCAAAGCATGTGCAACAAAAGAAAAAGTAGATAAATGGGACCTCCTCAAAATTAAACACTTTTGCACCTCACAGGACTTTGTCAGAAGGGTGAAAAGGCAGCCAACTCAATGGGAAAAAATATTTGGAAATCACATATCTGATAAGGGTTTAATATCCAGGATATATAAAGAGATGTTACAGCTCAACAATAAAAAGACAAATGACCCAATTAAAAAATGGGCCAAAGACTTGAATAGACATTGCTCCAAAGAAGAAATACAAATGGCAAAAAAACACATGAAGAAATGCTCAACATCACTCATGATTAGGGAAATGCAAATCAAAACTACAATGAGATATCATTTCACACCTATCAGAATGGCCACTATTAAAAAGACAGAGAACTACAAGTGTTGGAGAGGATGTGGAGCGATAGGAACACTTCTTCACTGTTGGTGGGAATGCAGGATGGTACAACCACTATGGCAGTTCCTAAAGAAGTTGAATATAGAATTGCCCCGTGACCCTGCAATACCACTACTGGGTATATACCCAGAAGAACTGAGAGCAGTGACACGAACAGACATCTGCACACCGATGTTCACAGCCACATTATTCATCATTGCCAAAAGTTGGAAACAACCCAGGTATCCATCAACAGACGAATGGATAAACAAACTGTGGTATATTCACATGATGGAATATTATGCAGCTGTAAGAAGAAATGAAGTCATAAAGCATATGGCAACATGGATGAACCTGGTGGACATTATGTTGAGTGAAGCAAGCCAGACACAAAAGGACAAATACTGTATGAATGCATTACTATGAACCAAATATATTGTGTAATATATTGTTTGATACACACACACAAAAAAAACAAAAAAACAAACAAAAAACAAAACAACAAGAAAATTTACATGTATCCATTACATTTAATTGAGAAATGTATATATTTATTCATCTGTGTTTACTTTTTTAGTTTTTTATTGCTTATGTTTTCAATTATTAAATGTACAAAATAAAGTTAAAAAAAAAAAAAGACTAAGAACACTAGCAAGGGCCTTCAACTCTTTTTTTTTTTTTTTTTTTTTTCTTTTTTCAAACCCTTGTGTCGAGGGCTGACTTTCAATAGATCGCAGCGAGGGAGCTGCTCTGCTATGTACGAAACCCCGACCCAGAAGCAGGTCGTCTACGAGTGGTTTAGCACCAGGTTCCCCACGAACGTGCGGTGCGTGACGGGCGAGGGGGCGGCCCCCTTTCCGGCCGCGCCCCGTTTCCCGGGACGACGGGCTCTCCGCACCAGACCCCAGTCCCGACGCGCGGCGGGGGACCGGCTATCCGAGGCCAACCGAGGCTCCATGGCGCTGCCATATCGTTCCGCCTGGGCGGGATTCTGACTTAGAGGCGTTCAGTCATAATCCTTCAACTCTTATTAAGCAATCAAAGATCAGTCTATGTCTTAATTAGAAAATTCAACTGCTATTAAAAATGTTATTGAGTTCCCTGGAAGTGATGCAAGCTTTTTCAAAAAACAATTCTGAGAAGTATGTATCCAAGGCAAGTATGCTGCATCTGTGGCCAGAGAGTAACTGTATACAAATTTCAAGAAACACTCAGCAGTGAGCTGCCATCTAGAAAGTTTTCCTTTTCTGTAAAATTAGATTGGAAATCTTTCACCTTCTCTTTAATAAAATGTTATTTGCCATGCCATATAGTTGCATTCAGTGTGAGGCTCTTCACTCTTCTATGATGAGAATAAAAGGAAAGAAGAGGGCTTGTGGGAACAGAAAACTATGAGGAATTACTTTAGAAAAAAGCTATGAAAGAAGCAATTTCAGGGGTGCCTTTGTAAGAGAAGCAGCCATAGCTAAGAACTAACAGAAGCTGCCAAGGCTTTAGACACCAAATTAGCTAGCCACAAGTCAACATACAGACCAAGACAAGAAAGCATTAGCTTTAAGAAATGGTTCTGATGAATCATAAAAAAGCATCCTAACCAAAGTCTGGGAAATAAGAATAAGGTTAAACTATAAATGGAATAAGTAAGAAATAGAGCATATTCCATATTTTAGGTTTATATTTTTTACAAGTTTGCTCTATTAAAATTATCTAGTTTTACTATCATATTTAGCTGTTTCAATGCTCCTGGGGAACAACAGACATACATATGTACATGGGAAAATTAATGTTTGTGACTCAGATCTCAGAAAAAAAAAAAGCCGTGAAGCATCTATCTAGCATAACCTATTTCTAAGAAGACACCTAAGAGTTTGAAAAGAATGCCCAAGTGCTGAAAATGTAACCCAGTTTCTTGAAATTATTCTACAAAAGTAAGCATCTCTACCACTCTGGTGAACAACAACTCAGCCAACTAGTTAACTGAAATAATTTGTTTTAATGTTTTCATTGTTATGAAAGAACTGATGCCTATTACAAAGAATTAGGAATATTAGTGCTTAAAGGGTACAGAGTTTCTGTTTAGGGTGATGGAAAAGTTTTGGTAATGGATGGTGGTTGATGGTAGCACGACATTGTGAATGTAATTAATACCACTGAATTGTATACCAAAAGCGATTAAAATGGGAAATTTTGTTGTATATATGTTATCACAATAAAATTTTTTCTTTAAAAAAGGAATGAAGTGTTGTAACATGTTTCATGCTACAACAAGTTTAAATGGATGAACTGTATGGGATGTGAATTATATCTTAATAAAGCTGTTAGGAAAAAAAGAAGAAAATAATAATTGGAATTATCAATATATACTTCCAAATTCAACTATCTTAAATAGCCTGGGCAATCTAATGATTTCAAACCAATTAAAATGCATTTTAGAACTACTTATAAACTCATATACTACAAATGCAAAACTTCTTTTATCTTTCCATTTGAAAGATTCAGAATATACACAAAAACTTTATCTCTGCTTCTTAAAGAATACATTAATCCCTTAATTATATGTAAAAATGTTAGGGAAGAGCAATTATGTTTCTACTGGAAAATGACTTCTATTTCATATTACTGTTTCTGCTTTTCACATTTGACAGGTACACTAAAACATGGCAAGGCTCACACTTCCTGGCAAGGATTAAAGCTTAGTTTTATTTTTTATATGAACAATAATAATATCAACATTTATTGTGTACTTACTATATGCCAGGGATTATTATGCATGATCTCATTCAATACTCTAACCCCATTTTAAACATGAGGAAATTAAGGCTCAGACAACTTAAGCAACTTTCTAAGGTCACACAGCTTGTAAGTAGTAGAATCAAGATTTAAATCAAGATTTGTCTGTCTCCAAAGCCCATGCTTAATTATTCTATTATACTGCCTCCCCTAGTATATCATGTTTTCATATACTAGAAACAGTAAGCAAGGCAGAGATTTAATTAAACTAACACAAGTTACCCTTCACAACAGATACATACATAGAGAATTAATTTATTAGTTTCCTAATGGTTCTCTGCCATAAGCATTAGGCTCTGTTCAGTCCAGTCTTCTTGGCATTTTCTATTTTGTTGAGACTTACCCTAGGCAATAAGGGGCCATGTTTGCTTTCGACACCCACACTCTTTTGCTTCTCTTATTTAGTCACTAAAGATAACAACTCCAAGTAACAATTCTTTATTCAGTTTTGGATGTGGTTTATGGCTTCGGTTAATAAAATGCTTCTGAATCTTAAAACTCAGAAGAATGTGAAAAAGGAGCCACACAAAGCAAATTAGAAGTCACTTAGCTGGAGAAAATCATCAATATCATGGTAAACTATCAGAGAGTAATCTTGATTTCAGCTTTGTGTTACAGAAGAACAAGCAACCCCAAACCTGGGGATACTTTACAGCACTAACTGGGGAGAAGCATTCAAGACATGACAGATGTCAGTCTGATTTTGAACTCTAGGAATATTACTTTGACTCCATGTCATTTTTTCTACAATGTATCATGTCAATTCAATAAAATAAAAATCCTCCTCTCAAGAAAAAAAAGTCTGGCTTGTTATACTCGGCAGAAGCCCTCCACGACTTTCTTACAAGGCCAAAAGAATAGAACAACAATGTGAATAAAAGTTTAAATCAGATTAATAAACATTCTATTAGTCACTCTAAGCTACATATTCATATAGGAATTGAAGGATGTTGGAAGACTTATTAAAGATTCGTGTGGAAGGCACACTTTTTTTTTTTTTTAAGATTTTTTATTTATTTATTCATTTATCCCCCCCTTGCTGCCTGTGCTCGCTGTGTCCATTTGCTGTATGTTTTTTTGTGTCTGCTTGTCTCCCCTTGCTGGGTCGTCCTGCTGCGTCAGCTCACTGCGCCAAGTGGGCTGGCTTGCCTTCACCAGGAGGTCCCGGGAATCGAACCTGGGGCCTCCCATATGGTAAACGGGAGCCCCACTGATTGAGCCACATCCGCTTCCCTGAAGGCACACTTGACAACTGCAATGATCCAAAGGTATTTTATACACTAAATGTACATAGATGTGTCATTACAGCTCAATAGTCATCACAGTAAGTTCAACATGCACAATTGTACCTTGTTCCACTGAAAAGTTTTCCTTGTGCCTCCCATATTCAGAATGGCCAGATCAGAGGTGAATCCCTCAGGGCTCCTCTAGACTCCTTTGGACTCCCCAACTTTGCAGGCCTCTCTGACTCCTTAGACCCGTCAGCTCTTCAGGCTGAATGTGAGGACGACTCCAAATACCTTTTCTATTCTGTCTGAAGGCATCCATGCCTTAGAAGTAAACCATCAATTTATTCATATAAACATGTATATTTGCTAGGTCATCTATATGTAATTCAACAAACCATCATAAAGAAATATTAAAACTCAATCTCTGACAATGATAATTACATGCAATACATGACCCTGGACTGGATCTAATAACACAGGAAAAATGCCCCAAAGGACATTATAGGGACCAAAAAAAACCTGGCAATACAGAAGTATGCTTTATATCAATTCTAAATTTCCTGAATTTGATAAGGTGATTATATTTAAATATCCTTGTTCACAGAAAATGTACATAGACGTACTAAGTGTTAAAGAAGCATGATGTATGCAATCTACTCTCAAATGTTTAGAAAATAGATCAGATAGATAGAAAGATAGACGACAGAATGATACAGTGAATGTGGCAATACGTTAAATGGTAATCTGGGTATCTGGATGGGGATATATTGGAGTTCTCTATATGGTTTTTGCATTATAAAAGAAAGAAAGAAAACTCAATCTCTACCCTCGAGTTCCTTACAATGTAGTCAGGGTTCACAAGGCAAAAATACAAGGTTTAATACCACAAGTCTTACACAGTAAACAAAAACAAACAAACATGGAAGCTATAGAGGGCAATACATAATAAATTCCCAAATGAGTAGTATAGGCACTGTATATCATGGCTCCAAAGGCTAGATCAAGGTAAGGAATAATTAGAGGATGTTATTACATTTTTAACATACCCAAACTTGTAAAAGAAGAATAGCAAACTTATCACCTCTTTAATATGACAATTAGGAATAAAACATCTCTAAAGTATTATTTTTCCAGCAAACCAGTATTCAGTTATAAAGGCAAGATGTTCTTATTCTGTCTCTACCATTTGATATTAACTGGTTATATGGCTTATCATTTTAAAATCTGAACTATGATTTAAACCTATGGGAATCAACAGTCAGTACCAAGCTCTATCTCTGATGTCTGGTGATGCAGCCATTCGCCACCCAGCTTTTATTCTCACTTCAGCCAAAGGACTAATAATGAGAAAATGTAGGCATGTCTCTCTATTATTTTCCTCAGCACATTAATTGATGATCTCCTGGGGAAGATTTTTTTCTTCATATCATTTGAGAAAAACAACTATTATGTGTAATGCCATTAGTTCTAGTAGTAATTATAAGATGAACAAAGGAATTTCTATTCCTTGGGGAAATAGCAGCTTATCTAAATGGCCAATCATATGAATTATTTGGGTTTTCATGGATAACTAGCTTCTGTTTCTATCTTTTTAGTGACTCATCTCAGGGGATCATTAGAGAAGCCTTGTGGAAAAATCACCCTGCATACCTCCTTTGTGACCTTTGAAGGTTACCACGCAGTTAGCATCTTCAGCTGACCAGATCTTCAGCTGGGCATCCATTCCCCCACTCAGAACCACAAGGCCTGATGGGAAAAACCTGCAACAACTCACTTCAAAAACATGTCCTTCCAATATTCTCTGGAAAAAACAAAAGAAAATTCCATCCTGGTACTCTTGTCCATCCCTTGGTATTCTCTCACGTCCCACATCCTTGGTTCCGCATATGAAACACCTATATGCTATACCCACATGCTGAGTTTTGTTTTTTGTTTTTTTTTTTACCGGGAGGTCCCGGGGATCGAACCCGGGTCCCTCCATATGGGTGACGGACGCCCAACCAGTTGAGCCACATCCGACCCCACATGCTGAGTTTTAAAACTAAGGATATTCAAAGGATCTCTTTAGCACATTTATCTACCAGGTAGTATTCTGAGAGCTGTTGGCTCCCCTGTCATGGGCTCTGGCTATACATATTGTGGAAGTGAATTCCATGGCTCATACAGTCATC
The DNA here is from genome assembly GCA_026826555.1 of Tolypeutes matacus. Taxonomy (NCBI): domain Eukaryota; kingdom Metazoa; phylum Chordata; class Mammalia; order Cingulata; family Chlamyphoridae; genus Tolypeutes; species Tolypeutes matacus. The sequence goes on along the minus strand of JAKSZT010031676.1, from coordinate 2,902,782 downwards.
CCTAGGTCTAGTTCTAAGTACAAGGAGCTGTTAATACCTTAAGGGCTCTTTTACCCATCTCTCCTTAAATCCTCTGAACAGATTGCAGGGCTCAGTCATAACATATTCAGAGAAATGGCCTTCCTAAACTGTCCAGGAAACTAACCACTGAAGGCAGTTCATACAAGGAGAACACCCACTTGGACATTCACAGGCCTGCCCCTCCATTGCTCCAGCCCCACTCTGCGCTGGCAAATCACCAGGTGTGGGTATAGTTCTCAGATTAACAAATAGGAGAACAGAAATGAACTGAAGTGCAGTGGACCTACATTTTTAGAATGGGCCACTCTTTCTTTCATGACCCAGTCTATGGTTGTCAGACTACACTTCATGTAAAAGACCCTAAAAGTATGTCCAAAGCCATTACTCTGAGTTCTCCATTGGAAGCCTGCCAGATTTTCATGTTCCCATCAGTACTAGAAGACACACCAAGGCCTCCTCCGCTGGAAATGTCCAAGCATATTATCTGTTCAAAGACAAAACAACAAGTGTTACAAATAATGAAATGTTCTTAATCCCTAAAAATTTGTTATAAACCATCCCAGTTTCACACTCCTGCAATATTTCTTCAAGCCTATGTTCCTGATCGTATTGCGTTACCATCCACCAACCTACCTCCCAAAAAGGCTGGGGGTGACACCTTTTATTTCTCCAAAAAAGATATTCCTGTGATCATGTGTAGCCTCCTGTTTCAGCTAAAAAAGATCTCCCTATCCCCATATTATTTCCATAGTTTTCATCTTCTGAAATTATATTTTAAAATTAAGGTACCTCTACTAATTCTTAGGGACCCACTTATAACAAAAGATAATCTTCCAAGATGCAGTAGAGGTAACCAAGAAAGAGCAAGAATAAGGATACTTAAATAACCTCTGTAAAATCCTAGTTATATATATATATTCAGAAATATATATATATTCAGAATAAGTAATAGAGAATTCTCAGATTCATTTTTGCAGTTTTGACATCAGCAATAACTTCATGCATAAGCCATGATCAGAATGCCAAGTCTCTTCCATATACATGCATGTAAGCATAACCTTTTTATTTAAAAAAAATCCTGCTGCTTACTATAAATGGTACCCAGATTCTAAACAGCTAATTCTAATTATCCAATACAACTTTAAAGTAGGGAATAACCTTATTGTTTGCTATTTTATTGGAGTGAAGCATTTAATAGAGTAAAATAGGAAGAAGAGACAAAGTCCTGAACTTTTCTAAGCAGAAAATTAATTTTAAACTTAAAAATATGTTCCTATTACCTATTGTGATATTGTCATTGCACAAATAAACAGAAATAAAGGAACTTTTTTGTTTTTTTAAATTTTTTTAAGAGGTACTGCAGAATGAACCCAAGACTTCATACATGCAAAGCAGGTACTCAACCACTGAACTATACCCATTCCCCAATAAGACTTGGTTTCTTCATTTGTTTGTTCGTTTTTAGGAGATACTGGGGACCAAACCCAGAACCTCATACATGGGATGCAGGCGCTCAACCATTTGAGCTATATCCACTTCCTAAAGAAAAAAAAAATTTTTTTCCAAAAAAAAATACCCTGCTGCAAATGTTCCAGAAATTTGGGAATGATCTATATAATCCCAGACATATTTCCAGCAATAATGATTCCCACATGACCTAAATTACAAATGAAAAAGGAAGAACTTTGGTTTTATTTATCTAACCTTCCATTTTACTTGGTTCTATGCTGATTAAGTCATAATGAATAGGTTTAGTAAGAACTATAGGGATGAATGTGGTTAAAAGAAATTTTAGGTTGTATAGATATTACTAGAATTAAACTTGAAAAACAAAAAACAAAAAAGCATAGGACTGAACAAGACAAAAAGGGAACCATAATGTAAACCATGGACTACATAGTTAATAGTGCAATTATAATAACATTCTTTCATTAATTGAAACACATGTACCACACTAAGGAAAGGAGTTAATAATGGGGTAGGGGGGTTTATGGGAACTCTATTTCTTTGACCTGTCAATTTCTTTCAACTCTATGTCTGGCTCCCCAACTAGAGGATGAACTCCATATATGACAGAGCAATGTCCAGCACTTTCTTACTCTAATCACAGGCTATGTACATAGTAAGTACTCAATAAATAGCGAATGTTAGCAGTTGGGAACTGCTACCTAGTGTTGATGATGTATCACATCAACACTAGGTAAGAAAGCAAAGCCATCTGACCTGGGTCTACAAGACCAACTGCTGTCCCATTAGCAGGACCCTACAAAAATATTACCAAGACATATTTAGAGATTTTCCTACCCACTCTGAAATCAATTTAATCCCTAAAGCAAGACAGCTCAATCTCTTTTCTGACACGGGTGGCATCTGTCCAACTGCCTTGCTGGGCGTCTACCTTTGACTGTATGGTGGATGCCACAAACTTAACATGTCTAAAACAGAACTCTAATATCCCCCTGACCCATACAATACAACTGTTCCTCCCCCAATTAGTAAATAAATGGCATTACTATCTGCCCAGTTTTCAGGCCAAAATTTTTTAAATCATCCCAACTCCTCATTTTCTCTCACACCTCACATCTAAGATTTGAGCCAATCCTGTCTGGTCCCACTGCTCTCTAGAATGTAAGTACCCTTTATGGGGGCAGTTTTATTCATTGCTAGATCCTCAGTGCCTATCAAAGTACCTGGAATATCATAGGTGATTAATAAATGAATGAATCATCTGTTCATGAGCTCAAGTAAGAGAAAAGAGAGGAAAAAAAAATAGAAAGGGAGTTCTGCAAAGGCTTTCCCAACATTCCCAAGGAGTTCACCACTTCTTCCTTCAGTATTCCTCAGCTTTGTTCATATAGTGCAGTGGTTCTCAATCAGGGGCAAATTTGCTCCCCAGGAGACATTTGGCAATGTCTGGCGATATTCTTGGTTGTTGCAACTGCGGGCAGGAAGCATATGCCACTGGGTAGAGGCATGCTAGTGGGTAGAGGCCAGGGATGCTGCTAAACATAACAGCCCCATGCAAGAAAGAATTATCTTGCCCCAAACATCAATCGTGCCAAACAACCCTAATATTATTGTATTGTATCCTTTCAGTTAACAGTCTGTCCCTGCAGGGGATAGGAATATGGTATTATTTATTTGTGTGGTCCTAGTTCCCAGCCCTAAAAAGAAATTAAGTCTGAACTATCCATTTTTCCAAAGTGAAAGGACAATGAAGAATAGATTATAGCTATCCTTTTCCTACAAACTTTAAAGGAAAAGAGAAAAGGGAACTAACATTTATTGAATATCTACTATGTGCCAGGCATGTAATACACTACCTCATGTAATCTTTTAAAAATCTGTAAGACAGGCATTATTCTTATTTTTCAGATGAGGAATATGAGGCTTACTAGGTGATTAGGTAATTTCCCAGGGTGACACAGCAGAGTTAGGATATAAAGCCAGATCAGAAACTAGAACTAAACCTCTATTATCAGTCACAGCGAAAGAAAAGATAAGTCAATGGGACAATTCTAAATATCTGATAAAGAAGAGAATTTAAGTCAGTGGGGCAAAGGAAATTGTTGTGACATCCTCATCATTTTAAAACAAATTAAGTTAGAGCCTTACCTCAAACCAAATAACAAAAATAAAATTTGGAATGTTAAAAAGTAAAACATAATAATTCAAAGAAAAAAATCATATTTATATTTTATTTAGCAAACACTCACATTGTGCTTACTACATTCAAGACCCTATTCTCAGGTTTGAATCCTCATAACTATCCAAAGCGATAAATACTATTTGAATACTATTTTTAACCCTATTTTACAGATGAGGCACAAGGAGTAACAGTAACTGGCCTAAGGCCACACAGTTCATAAGTGGTAGAACCAGAATTTGAACCCAGAGAGTCTCGCTCTAGAGTTCATGCCCTTACTCACAGTGCTTTGCAATTAAAGGTAAAAATATATATGTGTGTATGTGAGAGAGTGTGTGTGTGTGTGTGTGTGTGTAAATCATGGAGAAGAGAAGGACTACTGTAAGCATGAATGACACCAAAGGCAGTTATCATAAAGGAATAAATTAAAAATCCACAGGTTTTATCATATAAAAATATTAACTATCTAAATGTCAAAAGATACTATATTAAAAAAATAAAAAGACACCATAAACAAACTTAAAGATAAACAATAAGCCAGGAAAAAGGATATGAAAAATATATGGCAATGGAGCAATATATCCTTAATTTTTTAAAAAACCTCTTACAAAAAACATTTCATACATAGAAAAATGGGCAAATGCTTTAAGCGTGGCCAATAAATATATGAAAAATTGACCAATCCATGATTAATCAAAGGAACACAAGTTAAAATAACAATGAAATACCATCTCAAATTCATTATAAAAAAAAAAAAATTCTAACACTCAGCATTAGCACATTCTCATATTGGTAGGCAGATAATACAGTAAAGGCCCCATGAGTCAACAGAAAAGGACTAGTGGTAGGTCAATTAATCAAAAAAGTCAGGTAAAGTAGGAAATAATTTTTTTTTATTTATTTATTTTTTTTTTAAAGATTTTATTTATTTATTCATTTATCCCCCCCCTTGCTGCTTATGCTCACTGGGTCAGCTAACCACGCCGTGCAGGCGGGCTTTGCCTTCACCAGGAGGCCCCGGGAACCGAACCCGGGGCCTCCCATATGGTAAACGGGAGCCCTACTGATTGAGCCACAGCCGCTTCCCAGGAAATAATTTTTTAAAAGGATACATAAATACCTACATTTTATTTTAACTCAAATATATAAACGTACATTAAAATTCACTAATCTTCCCATGAGGGGCCAGGGCCTTTTCTTTAAGCAGGGGTTCACTGATAAAGCTCCACCTTGACTCTTGTAATAAACCACAACCAAAAGGCATAATTTACAATTTCCAGTTTCTTTAGAGCAAGGCAAATATTTACTCACACTTACAAGGCAATCTAAAAGCAAGAATTCATATAGGGTCCTCTTATTTTTTTATCTTTTCCCTAACATTTTTCATTTATCTTGCCCACACATAATATAACATTGGTTTTTTTCCCCAAGTCACCTAAATTAAGTCTTTATAAAGCAATGACCTTAGTTTCCAAAGAAATAACAGTTCTCTGCCTTTTCAAACTCATATTTCATTGCTTTAACATAATATTTTATTTACATAATTTAGAAAACAATAGAACTGGCACTGCAACTGACTCTTGGTAAGAATATAGCTTAACTAGTGGTAGCAAAAGTGTGCAGGCAAACCAAAGAGCTCACAAATCACAAACAGTATGTTTTATAGAAGAAGCGCAGAACAACAGTTGATTGATGAATTCATTTAAGTGGAGGTCAGTTACAACATACCAAAAGCCTTATAATTTGCGTATCCTGTGATTCAGCAATTCTACTTTTATGAATGTATTCTAATATCCTCCTGCTTTTGTGAGCAAAGGTTTAGCTACAAAATTATTCATTAAAATACAGTATCACAGAATTGGAAAACCACCTGAGTGTCTAGCAATGTTAGTTTGCAAAACTAAATTATAGTAAAGTCACACAGTGTAAAACAATGCAGCTCTTAAAAGGATACATAGAAAGATGTCCATAATATATTATTAAGTAATAAAAAGCAAGTTATAAAACTTTAAAAACCTATTTTGGTAAAAAAGAAAAAAGACTGGGAAGAGTAAATGAAATAAAATTATGTAAAGCTTAAACATAGTTCTGGTTCATAGCAGGCAGTCAATAAATGGTAGCTATTATTACTATGGTTATTAATTAAGGTTATACAATTATCTTTAAGTTGTAGAAATATAAACGATTTTCACTTTCTCTTATATTTTGTAAATGTTCATCACTAAAGATATATTAGGTTTGCAATAAGGGCAAAAAATAGATATTTGAAAAAAGTACCACATAGTAAGAAGTAAAGGCTTTAGTATAATTCAGTTTATCCACCTATTTCTTACCTCTATTTCCAAAAAGCCCATGGTAGTAAAAAGGGCTTTATCACAAAGACCTTTGAAAATTATTTCTCAACATGGTACACTTGGAATTTTGAGAAAATGTCCCTGTTCTAGAGACCAAGGGACAGAAATATGAGCAGCAGCATATTACGCAAACATTAGCTACTCTCATCATTATCCAAAAGGCAGTAAGTAGCTCTGTGAGTGTGTGTCTATATATATATATATATAATTTAATTAAATTTCATTTAATTTTTTTCCTAAGTTCACAGAGAGTGGATTTGTTTTGCCAAACATAGCACACCTCATTATCATCTTACAATATAAATAAAATGAAAGACAAATATGAATGTTTGTAGTACTAGACAAGCAGGTAAAATGAAAAATTAACATGTTATTACATGTCATTATGTTTTCTTCTCATTTTATCAAAATACTTACACTCTTGGCATGAACTCTGGAAAAGGTAGTGTATGGTGCCAAAAACTTAGAAGAGGAGCTTTCCTTTGGACATGAAATATGAATGCTTTTCTAAACAAAGAGGGAAAGATGAAATCCATCAGTAAAGCTACTTCAATATAAAGCCTCAAAGAAAATACTAGGGTTTCAGGAACTTCTCATCTTTTAAGTATACCCTCTAATCCTCCTTACCTAGCCCATAAAACCATCACTTCCTTATAACTCTCTCATAAACGCAGACGGTTGCAATGTAATTTGGTATCCTTGAGCTGCTGTTATCTTTTATAAAGTAGAAATAAAATGTCCTACAGAAGACTGACCAACAATGAGATAGGACTGACAAATACAACAACATTAATTTTTAGGAGAAAATCTAGTACCAGAACTGTCAGTTAGCAGTGGGACAAAGAACAGAATTAGCAGAAGATGGTGTAAAGAGGTATAAGGAAACAGCACTAGCCCCCAAGCCTAGGGCCCAAAAGACAAATCTAAAAGTAAACTACAAGAACTTGCAGGAAAAAAAGCCTACAAGAACTTGCAGGCAAAAAATGTTAGACTACTAATATTTAGAGTTAGCAGAAACCATTGCTAAAAATAAATTATGGTGGACTGTAGTTAACAGCAGTACTGTAATAGTCGTGCATCTATGCCAAAGATGTATTGTGTTGATAATGGAGGCGTATGGAAAAAGTGTGTCAAATGTATGCTATGGACCATGATTAGTGGTAATAGTCTGATGATATTATCTCATAATCTATAACAAATGTTCCACCATGGTATGGTATGTTAATAGAGGGGTGTTGTGTGGGAATTCTGCACATGTGCATGATTGTTTTGTAAGTTTACAACTGCTATAATAAAAATATATTTTAAAAATAATAATACGATGGGTTGGGGGAAAAATACACCAAATGTAATACATGGACTACAGTTAGCAGTAAGATTTTGATAATATTCTTTCATAATTTGCAACAAATGTCTCACAACAGTACAAGGTGTTGGTGGTAGGTTAATGTATGGGACCCCTGGATAATGTTATGCATGTTTGCTTTGTAAGTTCACAACTTTTACTATACACTTATTGTTTATGTATGTTCATGTATAAATGATATAAAATAATAAAAATAATAATAGGGTGGATTGGGGGAAAATACACCAAATGTAAGATACTTCAGTTAGTAGTAATATTTTGAGGATGCTCTTTCATCATTGGTTAAAAATGTTTCACAACAATGCAAGGTATTAGTGGCAGTGTGAGGTATGAGTGCCCTGTATGATGTTATGTATGTTTGTTTTGTAAGTTCACAACAATTACTATACACTTATTGTTTATGTATGAGTGATATGCTTCAATAAATTTTAAATAAATAAATAAATGTACATTCACACAATGTGTAAGCCTTGCTCAGGCTTGTGGTGCCCATTTCTACCCAGGACTTAAATGGATTGTACAGGTTCAAAGACCAGTCATTGTCATATAGCTGTATTAGGATTCTCCATGAGTTTTGCCTAGTCATTATTGTATATCTTTCAGCTATTGTAGCAAGATAGGTAGGAAATTACACCTAGAACCAAATGTTAGATTCATGTGGCATAACTTGCTAAAGGCAGCCTTTGTAATCATTTAAGGTAAGTATATTGGCGTTTGAAGGTAGCACGCATAGAGGTGAAAAAAATGGGGGGGGGGGCTTGAGGATCTAGCAGATAAGCTCTCCTACAAAGAGGTGAGGAGCTGCACTCACCAAACATCCCCTAGCCTATTATCTCCTCTGCAGGACGATGAAAATATCTTTAATAATCAAGATTTTCTGAACCTCTTTATAAAGCTGATCTATATCTAACAAGCTCAGTTCCTCCTCGGTTTCTTTCTTTCATTAGAAAATACAGTTCTCATCTTTTATTTTTTTCCATCATGCTCTTATTACAGGTCTTCTACATCTTTTAAAAGACAATTAGGGGGAAGTAGATGTGGCTCAAGTGATTGCGCTCCTGCCTACCACATGGGAGGTCTGTGGTTCGGTGCCCAGTGCTTCCTAAAGAAGACAGCAAGCTGGCACGATGGGCAGGCACAGCAAGCTGACACAACAAGATGACACAAGAAGAAACAAAAAACAAAATGAGAGACACAACAAAGAAGGGAGCAGAGGTTCCCGGTGCCTCATAAAGAAGACGAGCAGGACAGCGAGCTGGTACGACAGGCAGGTATGGCAAGCTGACGTGACAAGATGAAGCAACAAGAGACACAGAGGGAAAACATAACAAGAGACACAACAAAGCAGGGAACAGAGGTGGCTTAAGCAATTAGGTTTGTCCCTCCCACATCAGATGTCCTGGGTTCGGTTCCCGGTGCCTCCTAAAGAAAAAAGAAAGACAAATAGACACAGCAAGTGCAAACAATGAAGGGGTGGGGAGAGATAATAAATAAAATAAATCTTAAAAAAAAAAAAAGATAATTAGAACATCTAAACAAACAGTACCTTCTTAAGCAGCATATCCATGCCTGGCTGCTGGCAGTTATTAAATGAGTTTCTGCTTCTAACCACATGACGAAGCCCATAAACTGCAAGAGAACTGACCTGGATTTGGAACTGTCTCCTGTACCAGAAATTAAAAGATCAGCTAAACTCTCCTGGCTGGATATTCATATAAGCAAGGATGTAAGAATCTAAGAGCTTACTATTCAGGCCTCCATAAGAATTGGGTTTCAGAAGACTTAATTTAATTTCTTTGGGGCTAATTATGTGAAAGATGTGACAAATCAGTGTTTTTCTACTGCTTAACAATGTTGCAAATCAACCTTTAATCCATAAACAAACTATGGAAGAAGATAAATATTGAACTATCTTCCAATGTCAGGGGTAGAGAATCATGCTGTTCACAAAAACCCCTTTAAAGAAAAGCTGCAGGAGATCAAAACAGACAAAATTCAGCAGGGGAGAAGAATGCCAGTTTGCCACACTAAGGTAAAATTCAGAGTCAAACTTCTTTTTCCTCCAGGGTTAGGTATTTAAGCACAAGAAGAGAGTCACTGTTTAATATAAAATGTAGCAACATCAATGAGTAAAGCAATTCATGGCAGTTAGGAAACAAATAAATGTTCAATATGCACTTACTGTCTGAACCCAGCAGGTACACCACAGAAATTAGCAATGATGTTGGAAGAGATAGAGATTGTGTCAGGGCCTGAGTATGGAGGGAAGAGAGGAAGTCAGCACCCAGGATGTGAATAGATACTGAAAAAAAAACACCTGGGAAAAATGTAGGCTTGCTGCATGGTATTAGATTTTATCTATTTATGTATATATGTATTTATTAAGGTACTGGGGCCGGGGATTGAACCCAGGACCTCATATGTGGGAAGCTGGCGCTCAACCACTGAGCCACATCAGCTCCCCTGGGTTGGTGTTTTTGTTTGTTCGCTTGTTATTTGTTCCCTTGTTTTTAGGAGGTACCGGGAACCAAACCCAGGACCTCCCATGTGGAAAGCAAGTGCTCAACTGCTTGAGCCACATCTGATCCCAGATTTGGAGTCAGTTGAACTGGGTGTCAATATCAGCATACAGTTTAACTAGCTATGATTAGGGGCTAATTAACCTTTGCATCTGCTCATCTGAAAAATGGAAATTTAAAATGCCAATCTCACAGGACAGTTATCATAAACAATAATTCACTTTTGTAATATTTTAGTTTCATCCATATGCAGTGTCATTCCATATTAACAATCCTATGAGATAAAATATTATCTCCATTTTACACATGTGAAAACTGAGGCTCAGAGAATTAAATTATTTGTCCAAAATCACATAGCTGATAAGTGTCAGAGTTAACTAAGACTCAGATTCATATCTTCTAATACTTTCTACATACTATAGCTACTTATGAAAATAAATATAAAATATATAACACCATATTATCTTGTACAAAGAGGGCAATTAATGAACATTTGCTAAAATTCTTATGTAGAAAAGAAAACCAATAGAATGGGAGAAAACATTTGGAAGCCATATATCTGATAAGGGTTTAATATCCAGAATATATAAAGAAATCCTACAACTCAACAACAAAAAGACAAACAACCCAATTTAAAAATAGGTAAAAAGACTGGAATAAACATTTCTTCAAAGGAGATATACAAATTGCTAATAACACATGAGTAGATGCTCAATATCATTAGCCCTTAGAGAAATGCATATCAAAACCACAATGAGATATCATGTCACACCCACTAGAATAGCTATTACCAAAAAATAAAATAAAATAAAAAAACAGAAAATAACAAGTGTTGCCAGGAATGCAGAAAAATAGGAACTGTTATATATTGTTGGTAGAAATGTGAAATGATGCAGCCGTTGTGGAAAAGTTTGGTGTGTCCTCACAAAGCTAAATGTAGAACGACCACACAAACCCACACTTTAGGTAAATACCTAAAAGAACTGAAAGCAGGGACTTGAATAGATATCTGTACACCAACTTCATAGCAGCATTATTCACAATAGACAAAAGGTGGAGGCAACACAAGTGTCCATAAATGGATGAATGGAGAAACAAAATGTGGTATATACATACAATGGAATATTATTCAGCCATTAAAAGGAATGAAGTACTGATACATGCTACCACATGGATGAATCTTGAAGACATTATATTGAGTGAAAGTTAGACACAAAAGGATTGATATGGTATGATTTTGCTTATATGAAATAACTGGTACATGCAAATTCATAGAGACAGAAAGTAGATTACAAGTCAGCAGGTGTGGGAGGGAGAGGGAATGGAGAATTTTTTTTTTTTCAGGAGGTACTGGGGAATTGAACCTGGGCCATTGTCATGGGAAACAGGTGTTCAACCACTGAGCTACACCTACTCCTGAGAATTAATTCTTAATGGGTGCAAAGTTTCTGTCTGGGGTGATGGAAAAGTTTTGGTAATGGATGGCGGTGATGGCAGCACAACATTGTGAATGTAATTAATGCCAACAAATTGTATATGTGAAAGTATTTAAAATGAGAAATTCAAAATAAAATAAAAAACAAGAAATTCTATGTTGTATATATGCTACCACACATACACAAATATATATATATATATAAATCTCATGTGAAAAACAAGGTATTCTCTATTCTTGTTGGTATACCTGGAATATATTTCAACTTAAAAAAATGTCTAATTATACACACAAACATAGACATACTCTCTCTCTCTCACAAAGGCTTGTTCACCCTTTGGGAATCATCTCCACAGAACATCTGGTTTCAGCAATTAGAATGAGTAAGGGAAATGAGATCATGGTTTCTACAATACTTAGTTTTTCCATCTACTCAACTCAAACACCCATGAGAAAAACTTTTAAATAATATTAACATAAGTTCTTCACCAAGGCCCAGGCAGAGTGTAAGGCTAAGCTGTCCAATATAGTAGGTACTAGTCACATATAGCCACATAAAGGTATTGAGCACTTGAAATGTGGCCAATGAAAATGAGGAACTGAATTTTTTATTTAATTTTATTTAAATTTTAATTTAAGAACTGATATTTGACTCAGTTATTAAAAATACTGGAAAACTGTATATTTGTAAGAACTTGCATATGTAAATCTAATTTTTCAACTGTAAATTTTATAAAATCTAAATACAGATCAAGTATTTCCATTAAAAAACTAGATTCTCAATTGAGATGTGCTGTAAGTATAAAATACACACTGGATTTTGAAAACTTAATAAGAAAAAAAGAATGTAAAATATCCCAATAATTTTTCATATTAATTATGGGTTGAAATAATAGTATTTTAGATATATTAGGGTAAATAAAATATATTATTAAAATTAATTTCACCCATTTCTTTTTACTATTTTTAGTGTGGCTACTAGAAAATTTAAAATGACATATTTGGATTGTGTTATTTACCTACTGGATAGTATTGGTGTAAGGGAAGTCAGAGGAAGTTTGCATCTAAAAGTATATGTAAGGGAAGCGGCTGTGGCTCAATCAGTGGGGCTCCCATTTACCATATGGGAGGCCCCGGGTTCGGTTCCCGGGGCCTCCTGGTGAAGGCAGGCCCGCCCGCACGGCGTGGTTGGCTGACCCGGCGAGCACGGGCAGCAAGGGGGGGATAAATGAATAAATAAATAAAAATCTTAAAAAAAAAAAAAAAAATAAAATAAATAAATAAATAAATAAAAGTATATGTAACAGGGAGTGAGTGTAGCTCAGTGGTTGAGTGCCTGCTTCACATGTACAAGGTCCTGGGTTCAATCCAGTACCTCCCAATAAATTTAGTAAATTAATTAATTAAATAAAAGTATATGTCATTATAAAAGAAAAACTCTTGAACTTGAAAGGCAGCAAAAACTATGATTACTGGCCAAATGAAATGGAGATGACAAAGATATGCAGAGAACAGTACAAATATTTAAAATAGATACATGGGTACTACCATAGTTTTCAATACAGTGCTACATAGAAGACATAAAAACCCACCTTGTTTATTTCATTCACAATAAATCCTTCAGAAGCTGTAACCTCTGGGATGCCATCTAGGCCAATTCCTTGACAAGTTAGGCTGCCATACAAAGTCGGTTTCCCTATATAGCACAAAAGAAGCAAGTCTCAAAAAATAAGAATTTAACAATTTTCTCATTGAAGACCCAATTCAGGCATTTGTATAGATTGTAGGAAATTGGTCCACAAAAGAAAAACAGGTACCTATGCTAAAAATAAGGTGTGGAACTAGAGACTTAGTGATTGCACAACACTGTGATTGTACCAAATACCACTAAATTGTTCAATTTAAAATGATTAATTTTATATGAATTCCACTCAATTTTTTTTAAGTGGGTATAAACCAAAAAGTGAGGTGAAGTGAAAAGAAGAGTAGACTAGGCAAACCTAATCTGGGATGGATTATACTCAAGGGCTTAAAGCTAGGAACAAAAATTTAGAAATATGATATAGTATTTGTTGACAGAATTACTAGAGCGATCTCCACATCAGTTTTACTGGAGGTGAAAGATCTAGTGGAGCTTTTGTCAGGAAAGCAAGATGAAGCACTCGTTCAAAGAGATGCACAAAAACGAGATTAAGAGAAATCTTCTTTTTATCCCACTCCACAATTCCCTCCTGGCTTTACCAACCGCCCTGTGAAGTCTGACCCCCATGGTACATCATTTCAACCATTTTCCTCTCAGCACCCACAATGAGCTCTTTACTTTTGTCAAGACACTAAAACGATCTCAGTCTTGGATTTTTGCCTATACAATAGAAGTGGGATCATCCAACTATTCATCTTCTATGTTCCTACATACAGGCTGCTGAATGCTGCTAAAGGAAAGGGAATAACTGTGCATATTGGTACCACTACAATTTCCAATGTTTCCAAACTCAGCACAGTTTTGAAGTCCTTTTGCTCCTTGCATTCTCTACAGCAGCCAGTTGTTATACCACCTATCCTGTCATCAAAACCCTTTTCCTCCATAATAACCAAAAAGTGGAAAGAACTCAAATATCTGTCAATGAATGAATGGATAAATAAAATGTGTATCCATACAATAGGATACTATTCAGCCATAAAAAGGAATGAAGTAATGATACGTGCTACAATATGAACCTTGAAAACATTATGATAAATGAAAGAAGTCAGACACAAAAGGCTACATATTGTATGATTCCATTTATGCGATATATCCAGAATAGGTTAGTGGTTGCCAGGGGCAAGGGGGTAGTGATAACTAATAGATATGGAGTTTCTTTTTGGGATGATGAAATGTTCTGGAATTAGTAGTGATGGATGTAAAACTCTGTGAATATACTAAAATCCAATGAATTATATACTTTAAAGTGGAAATTTTTTTGATATGTGATTTTTATCGCAATAAAGTTGTTACAAAAAAAGGAAAACAAACAAAAAACCTACCCTCTTCCTTAGCAATTGACAGTATCTCCAGCTTCACAAAGAAAATGAAGGCTATATGACATTCTCAAATTTCCATGTCCATGGCCATACATTTACCTACACTTGCACTTACACTCATCATCTTTCATCCTATTCTCTTAGACTTAATTCAATCTCCTCTCTCTAGATTGTTTAGTTAGTCCTCTCCCCTGCCTTCAATCTATATTTTTTAATGGCTTTCTTCTATTATTTCCCATCTTTAAAAACAAAACAAAACTCTTGACTATGACAGCTTACAGTTACCACCCTCTCTTAGTCCATGCAGTGCCAATTTTCTCAAAACACTCTATGTTTAAAACTTTCTCAGAGAAAGAGAATATTTTATTATACAGACTTCAAAGGTATCTGAAATGAAAAAAAATGAGTGAAAAAACTTTCTCACAAAATTTAGAAGAAATGTTGATTAAAAAAAAAAAATTTGAGTCCAGGATTGTCCAAAACTTTAATCGTATCTTTCTCTTTGAGGGTAATATTATGATGATGATGAATAATTATTATCCATGGAGATTTCCCCGAGTAGCCATCCTAAGTAGCCATCTTTACTCTCAGATTCTATTTAACCTTGTAACAATCTTCCACTGGTAGGTATTTCCTTATACCTCCCTACAACTCCACAGTACCATATATTCCATGTTCTTTTATGTCTTTGATTATCACATCTCAGTCTCTTCTGCTATTATCATCTGGTATTCTTTTTTCTTTTTAATTTTTATAGAAGCTTTAGATTACATAAATGTTATATAAAAAAATATATAAGGGATTCCCATATGCCCCACTCCCTCCCCCTCCCCCACTTTCCTACATCAACAACAAACCTCATTAGTGTGGTACATTTGTTACAATTGATGAAATGGTATTCTCTTAAATAGCCTTTTCCCAGGGCCTTGTCATGGGTCTATTTTTCCCTCTCTTTCACATGCTTCCTGGGCAGTCTCATCTACTTTCAAAGCTAGGCAAATATCTATTTTTTTTTAAGACTTATTATTTATTTATTTCTCCCCACCCCCACCCTTCATTGTTTGCACTTGCTGTGTCTGTTCATTGTGTGCTCATTTTCTTTTTTGGAGACACCGGAACCAAACCTGGGTCCTTCCATATGGGAAGGAGGCACCTAATTGCTTGAGCCACCTCTGCTCCCTGCTTTGTTATGTCTCTCACTGTGTTTTCCACCTTGTGTCTCTTTGTTGCATCAGCTCACTGCACCAGCCTGTCACGTCAGCTCGCTGTCTTGCTCGTCTTCTTTAGGAGGCAATGGGAACTGAACCCAGGACCTCCCATGTGGTAGGTGGGAGCTCAATCACTTAAGCCACATCCACTTCCCTAGGCAAATATCTTTATGCTGATGATTTAATATATCTAGTCTAAACCACTTAATGTAGCAAAAACTGGTCAAGTATGTCTGAGGACTATGAGCATTGTACAAGGAGGATGGGCCAGGAGAAAGTAGGAAGCTCTTGTCTAGGGTAGTACATCCTTCTCCAAAACAAGGGCATATAGATTTATGGACATTACCTGGGGGATGACAGCTCAGCCAGGCCTCCCCTTCATCCTTCCTATAAAGAGACACAAAAGCCTATTAGGTTCACCCAAAGCTGAAAAGGATGCCACTGATGCAGAGGGAGAAAGGTCATATATCCAGATTGGCTATAGTACTTAGACATGATCTAGTACAACACCAAATTTTCTTAAGATGGTGAACTTTATTTGCTTATGGATTAAGTATTTAATGAATAGCTATCCATTGGTTAAAATTTAACCATTAAATGAATGTTCAAATACTTCAGCTGATAGGGAGTTCATTACCTTTTTATTGCTGTACAGCTTTGAAATTCAAAGTTATTTTATATTTAGATATTTATTGGAGTTAAGCCAGGCCCTATGTTAGGCACTCTGCACATAGCATGATTAGTCTTCACAACAACAGAACAAGATACCTTTTATAACCCCCATGTTAAAGACAAAAAAATTGGAGCTCAGAGAGAAACGGCTTGCTCAAGGTCACCTAGCTATGAAGTAGGAACTGAGGCCTGGTGTGGTACACAACAAGGTCTGTGCCCTTTCTACCATCTCACACTGGCTTTTATGTGTTTTGAATGCAACTCTATAATCATCCAAATCCTGATCTCTTTACCCTACACTTTTAGTTTTTAGTGGAAAGGGTTTTAAGAGAGAAAGACCTATACTGATAGCAACCCTCTATTACCTATTAGCTGCATGATCTTGGGCAAGTTACTCCTCAGATTCTGATTCAGCATTTTCTCATAAGCACACAGTGGCACTAAATAAATGTTAGTGTTCTTCTTTTATTACTTACCACACATTCTGTGATGTACTAAGTAATGTGTATTTTATTTTACTCCACCTAGAAAGGTGTAAGTATGTTTTATTCATCTTCACCTTTTTCCAGTTTGAAAAACCCTTGATAGAAGTAACAGTTGCTATTTATCACACTGCTATACCCATCCTGGTGCCTAGAACAGTAACTGGCATATAATAGATGACCAATAAATATGTTAAATGAATGAATGAATGATTTGTTGTGTATTCCCAATTACACTGTCAGTTTCTTGAGGCAATGGTTACCATTTATTGCACTATTAACTCATCCCGGTGCCTAGAATAACATTCTGGGGCCTAGTATATGATCAATACATATATGTTAAATGAACGGTTTGCTATGAATAAATTGCTTTCCCAAATGACATCGTTAGCTTCTTGAGGGCAAGAACCATCCCTTAAATTCAGAGTACACCTCTGAACTTCACCTAAAATCTAGTACAGGGCCTGAACATTGTAGGTATTACACCGTCTCCTTCATACAATTGTCCAATATGCCTAATACAGCGCTAGGATACAAAGATTCCATCACACACGCAAAGACCACGTGGTGGTGGTGGATATTGGGACTTTACCCAGCAAATAGCTGATGACCAGTAAATCTTTGCTAAAATGACTACTGGGTCAAAAGTCTTCCTGCCTCCCAGTTTTCCTGTCTTTTCTCCAACTCAATGCTTCTAGTTCTGACGCTGGAGTCACACAACGCAAATCTGTTCCTTTGGCATCAGGATAGCTCTTCAGAGAATGAAAATCAATGACTGTGGATTTGAGACATCTCTTTTCTAGATCCAGTGCTCTCCAGCTCTCTCAACAGTGATGAGGTAACCACTATGAATACGCTGCACCGGGCAAGGCTCTCCTTGACGCAAAGGCAACATCCGTTATCCCCTCCTCCCACCGCGTGCTGGGCCTGGATTCACCTGAGGGCTTGCGCCCAGTCGCTCTGAAGTCTCAAAGGCGTCGCCATCTTGACCCCGCCTCCACAAGCCCGCCTCTTCCATCTCCTCTGCTCTTTACCGGAAGTGGCTCCCTGGGACCGGCTGAGGCGCAGGCAGAGGGCGGGATCTCCGCTGAGAGTTCACCAATGAAAATGAGCGGTACCCCACACCTTCCCGCGCTCTTACAAGGAGGGCCCGATTCCGGAGGGGAGAAAAGGAAGGACTCCAGCTGCTACCTGAGCTGCCGCTGCTTAGCCTTTGCAGCTGCACAGGAGCGCGCGTTCGGGTCTTCTCCCCGCGCCTGCCGGGTGAGCAGGGTGTGCCATATCCTTGCACTGAGAGGCGTGCGAAGAGCACGGCCAGCCGCCTACGCATGCGTCCTCTCCTTAAAGAGGAAGAGGAACTTCTGATTACTCCGCCGCTTGGATTTCTCTGCTTTCCCTTCTTTTCTGTGCCTTCCTAATCCAAGCCGGCCTGCACTATCCAGCTGCCGACTATCTAATCTGCTCTGATCTCTGACCAAGGGTCTTCCTCATTTTACTCCTGGGGCACTGAGGCCGGGATATGGTGCGGGAAGAGTATGGTAGCATTTACTGATCCCTATTGTAGTCCATACATTTTTTCATTCATTATCATATTAATCCTCACTTTAATTCTGCAGTAAAATATTATTAGATTATTAGCGAGGAAACAAAACTAAAAAGGTTGCATCATAAGGTATGTATTTAGGATTCGAACTCAGATCTCTTTCTTGGTTTAGGGTCCAGGACACCTTCCTCCCTTGGCTCATTGAGTCTGACAAAGCTGGATTTCAAATCCAAATCTGTATTCAAAGCCCGTTTTCCCCCAACCCCCCCTTAAATTATATAGTTTTGTGTAAGGCCATAGAGTGCTTAAATCCCTCTTGTGAATTCCCCATTGCCCTCAGGATAAAAACTCTAAGCTCCTTTATAAGGCCTGCAAGGCCTTGCCATGATTAGACACTTCTCAGCTTTCCAGTTTTTTGTTGCCCTGTTCTCCTCCTACTGTATACTCCAGTTACAATGAACTTTCAGTTCTCTCATGTGTCAAATCAGTCTCTAACCCCCAGCCTGAACTTGCTCTTCCCTTGGACAGGAACTTTCTTCCTCCTCATCCCTGTGTAATTCATTCAAGCCTTCAAGGCAATTTATCCTTCCAAGTCTCAGCTTAGAAATCACTTCCTACAGGAAGTCTTCACTGCCTATTCCTGCCTTGGTCTGGAATAGGTACCCTTCTGTGTTCCCAGCCTTAGCTCTCTGGACACAATGCATAGTGAACTGTCGGTTTGTCTAGGTTATAAACTCCATGAAGGCAGGAACTATCTTGGCTCTAGCATAGTGCTGGTAATACAAATCAATGATCATTTGTTCAGTGAAGGAGAGACACAGGAAAATTATTAAGGATTCCTAGCTCCTTTACAGCCCTTCCTGGTGAAATCTGTACCAAGGCTGACGTCATTTCTCTCATCAGTCCTTCTAAAGTTTGTTCTGTATGCTATCTTCTGCTGATTATGCTGAAGCAGGTGATCTTCAGAAGACAGTCTGGGCAAATACACCTCACATTTCCATATAGATGACAAAGCACTCTCATCTCCCAGACTCGTCTTTTTTTTTTTTTTTAAGATTTATTTTATTTATTTATCTCTCCCCACCCCCTAGTCGTTTGCACTTACTGTGTCTGTTTGTCTTGTTTAGGAGGCACCGGGAACCAAACCCGGGACCTCCGATAGGTGAGGAAGGCACCTAATCACTTGAGCCACCTCTGTTCCCTGCTTTGTTGTGTCTCTTATTGTGTTTTTCTTCTCGTGTCTCTTGCTGCATCATCTTGTTGGGTCATCTTGCCACACCTGCCCATCACATGAACTCGCTGTCTTGCTCGTCCTCTTTAGGAGGCACTGGGAACCTCCACTCCCTGTTTTGTTGTGTCTCTCATGTTTTTCTTCTTGTGTTTCTTGTTGTGTCAGCCTGCCGCATCTGCCCATTGTGCCAGCTCGCTCTCTTCTTTAGGAGGCACCAGGAACCTCCCATGTGGTAGGCGGGAGCTCAATCACTTGAGCCACATCTGCTTCCCCTAGACTCATCTTTTCCTCTGCTCCCTGCGTGCTCTATGCAGCAGCCACACTGAACTCTCCATTCCTCCCATGTATCAAACCCTACCCATATTTATAAGTACCATCCTAAATGTTAAACCCTGTTCTTCTCCAGCCATATAAAAATGCCAATAGGAGAAAAGAAAAGAGATTAATTCCTTTGGGATGGATCAGAGATGGCTTCTCCAACAAAGTGACATTTCACCTAGTTTGTATTCCATTAGTAGAGTCCTTTGACCAAATCTAGTGCCATTTGCTATGTTAAGCATTCTCACATACCTTATCTCTTTCAGTTCAGTTCAAATCATTTTGCAGGCCTGCTCTCTGCCAGGCCTAGTGCTGGCAGTGCTAGGGCCAACAAGAAGAATCAGGCTCACTAACTGTCCTCAAAGAGTATACAGTCTCCTAGCAGAGACAAACACAGGCTGTAACAGTGCAGTTTGGTGAATGCTATTTATAATAGAGGAACCAAGTATATGATCATTTCCTTTCTCTAACCTTGCCTCCATTGATGTTCTAGAGTCTCCTCAAGATGTCAGCCTCAGTCCCTAAAGGCCATACCTGGGCTCAACAGGTGAAGAAGGAGGACGAGGAGGACCCACTGGACCAGCTCATCTCCCGCTCTGGCTGTGCTGCTTCCCACTATGCAGTGCAGGAGTGCATGGCCCAGCACCAGGACTGGCGGCAATGCCAGCCACAGGTGCAAGCCTTCAGGGACTGCATGAGTGAACAGCAGGCGAGGCGGCGGGAGGAGTTGCAGAGGAAGAAAGAGCAAACCAGTGCCCACCACTGAGATCCCAAGCCACCTATCCTCAGAGGATGGTCCTGCAGAACCAACACCCAGAGTGTTCATGGGAAGAAGAAATCCTAAATGGTGCAAGTGTGGGCCAAGCAATGTAAAACTTGGAAATAACCTTTAAGATGGGTTGAGAGCCAGATGGCTGTGAGTTTAGACATAACTCTTATAAAAACTCATGTTTTCATGGTTACATCCCACACATCCTCACCCATCTTGTTCTATCAATGTTGCCTTGTCAAATGAGTTGTGTTAAGGGCTGGTCCTCTACTCCATAACTTGAGTCAGTGTGACAAGTACTGAGCTGATTACATGGATATTTTAATTTTAAAAGTAAATTCACATCTAAAGATAAATTTGTTGCCTGATCAGGTCTTTATATATTCAGTCATTGATTCAACAAAAGGAAATATTTCTGAGACCTTCCCATGTGCCAGGTGTTTATGTTGGAAGCTGATGACATGATCTCTGCCCACATGTTGCTTAGGGTCTAGTTGGAGAGACAGAAATGAAACAACATTGGGGGGGGCGGATGTGGTCAAATGGTTGGGCATCCGTCTGCCATATGGAGGGACCTGGGTTCGATCCCCGGGACCTCCCAGTAAAATAAAAAAAAATATATATATAGAAGGCGCATGGGCTGCCAGGCTCTGTGTGCCGGTGAGCCGCCAGGCTCCCCGGGAGCCATGCAGCAAGATGATGACTTAACAGGAGAGAGACGCAGGGGAGAGACAAGATGAGATGCTCCAAAAGCTCTGAAAACCAGAAACTGAGGTGGTGCAGGTGGCAGAACACCTCTCTCCTACATCGGAGGTCTCTAGGATCGAATCCTGGTGAAGACTGGAGGAGGAGGGTGAGAAGAGATAACAGGAAACAGACACAGAGAATTGCCCAGCGAATGGACACACACAAAAAAACAGCAAATGGGGAAGGGGGGCTTTAAAATGGATAAAGTAAATAAATAAAATCTTTAAAAAAAAAAAAAAAAGAAACAACATTGGAACAACTAACACATTCATGACAATGACATAAGTGCCCTTATGTTTTCAGTTGTTCTGGATGCTTCATTGAGTCAGTGGGAAAACTTTGTTCAACAAACAATGAATACCTGTTATATGCCAGGCTGTGAATTCCATCAGATGCAGAGTCTCACCTCAACATATTCCCAACCCAAAAATCACACAATGTTGGCCTAATGCTTGAAAATATAGTTAACATTAAAACACAGATTTTCAGCTTTTGAAAAATGGAAAATCTGTCAATACAGAGCTTGTATTCCCACTTGACAACAATTTGCTGGGCCAGAATTACAAGGTCTCCTTCAGGGGGATTGTGTTCTCTAGTTCATAAGAGTTGCCACAACTTCTCATTTTTCTTCCATGGAACTTCTCTACCCATTTGGTTGCTTCCTCCTTAGCCCTGTAAGGCATGGAGTAGAATGCTATAGAAGGTGAAATGAAAAGAGAGTCAAATGCTCACATCATCAGTAGCAAACATTTCTTGAGCACCTATATATTGGAAACCCAAATCCCAAGTATTAAAGGTCCTAAAATCTACTTTGACCCTTGTGTTGATATTTGGGGAAGAGGAAGAGAGGAAAAATAGGAGAAGCAGTTTTTTGAAGGCTTATAAACTGCCTTCAGTTTATAAGCCTTCAAGCTTATAGTGGGATGACTGGGTACATGTAAGCGCAGTGCTGTGGGCTGTGGGTCATTAGAAGGAGCGAGCAGTGGGGACTGGAGCCATCAGCCAAGGTCTCAAAGAGGAGAAGCGAGTTGAGCTGAACCTTTAAAGATGAAATGAACATTAGCTATTTGTAACATATAACACAAAGGATTACCATCCGGAATAAATTAAAAAGTACCTAAGTAACAGTAAGGAAAAGCAAAAAGCCTAATAGGGAAGTAAACAGAGTAAGCATGCCTCCAAACAAAGGCAAATGTAAATATGTTCCACATCACTGGTAAGAGAAATGCAGGTTTTAAAACAAGGAAGTGTTAGCTGATTCCATTGACAAACGACCAGTATTTATAATGAACGGTATTGATGGGGATGGGGAGAAATAATCATATTCACACTATTGAAGCTTTCAGATGGCAATCAAGTGGAATCTGTGTTTTAAATATTTAAACAGCAATTCCTCTTTCAGGAATCTTCTTAGATATATTTTTATAAGCTGTAAGTACTATAATATTCATTGCAGCATTGTTTATAATAGTGAATAAATGGTCACAATGAATTTCCATCAATAAAGACTATACTTCCTTATATATTCTAATCTTTTACAACAGGAAAGTATGTGTTAATTTGTGTAATTAAAATAGAAATAGGGGGGCGGATGTGGCTCAAATGGTTGGGCATCTGTCTGCCATGGGTTGGACCTGGGTTGGATCCCCGGGACCTCCCGGTAAAATAAAAATATATATAGAAGGCGCATGGGCTGCCAGGTTCTGTGTGCCGGTGAGCCGCCAGGCCCCGGAAGCCATGCAGCAAGATGATGACGTAACGGGAGAGACGCAGGGGAGAGACAAGACAAGATGCTCCAAAAGCTAGGAACCGAGGTGGCGTAGGTGGCAGAACACGTCTCTCCTACATGGGAGGTCTCCAGGATCGAATCCTGGTGAAGACTGGAGGAGGATGATGAGAAGAGATGGCAGGAAACAGATACAGAGAATTGCCCAGTGAATGGACACAAAACAGCAAATGGGGAAGGGGGGGTTTAAAATGGATAAAGTAAATAAATAAGTCTTTTAAAAAATAAATAAATAAAATAGAAATAATACCCATCTAGATGGCAAAGTGAGAGAAGCTTCAGGGCTCCATCCTCCACCACCCACCCACCCACCCACCCACACACACACACACACACACACACAAAATCAGCAAGAACTGGCAAACACATCTTTCTCAAACTCCAGAAATCAAAAGATTGCAGTAACAGGGCAAGCGCTAAATCGACAGAAAGTCCACTTAAAAGTGGGAGGTCCTTGGGGGCCGGATGTGGCTCAACTGGTTGGGCGTCTTTCTCCCATATGGAGGGACCCGGGTTCGATACCCGGGACCTCCCGGTAAAAAAAAAAAAAAAAAAAGTGGGAGGTCCTTTTCCTCAACCCCCCACTGTCCCCACATGGAGTTGGCAATGCTTCCTGTAAAGATCCCTGGCCCCAGTTCTAAGTAAGCAAAGAAACCCTCAAGTACGTACTGGGGGTATGTGTGTCTGGCCAATTTGGGGCCTAAAAGATTTGTACCAAACTTGCCCTGCATGTAGAAGGCAGTGCATAGAACTCTCCTATAGAACATTTTGGGAGATCAGTCAAGTAGTGGCTGCCTGGGGTAAAGGGTTGCTGACTGTAGGACATACAATGCAGTACCTGGGACAATAAGGAAACCGCTTCCTAGGGAAGAGGGACATTTGTATCCATGTAAATAGGGTAAATTCTAAAGCCAAAAGCACAAGCCCAAGAAAAGATGCACTAGAGAGCAGATGTGGCTCAAGCAGTTGGGTGCCCACCTCCCACATGGGAGGTCCCAGGTTCGCTTCCCGGTGCCTCCTAAAGAAGGTGAGCAGAGACAAGGAGGAGAGACAGCAAACAGAGAGACAAGGGAGCCATCTCAGGGGGATGGAAATAAGCATTAAAAAAAAAGAAAAGATTCACAAAAAGGACTAGGGAGGCTTTAGCCTGGAGCTATTCTCTAAACTTAGTTTATGAATAAGCTCTGAAGGAAATCGCAGTGGCATAGATTAATCTTCCAAGACTGAGAAAGATGACTTCTTTCTTTATTCCTTCTTTCCCTTTGTTCCTTCCTTCCCCCATCTTTCTTTTCTTTCTTTTTCTTTCTCTCTCTTTCTATTTCCCTTCTTTACTTCCTTCTCTCTCTCTCCCTTCCTTCCTTCCTTTCCCTTTCTTTCTTCCCTCCCTCCCTCCCTTCCTTCCTTCTTTCCTTTCTTTTGCTATTTCATTACTTCCTGACATTCAAGGAAAGCTCTGTCATTACACTAGCTGGATAGAAGCTTAGGGAAGAGATGACTCAGAGTCCAAATTCAAGTGATAACACACTAAAATATCAGAATGTCCAGGTTTCAACCAGAGATTACAAAACATACAAAGAAACAGGAAATGATGGCACAGACAAAACAGATTAAAGCATTAGAACCCATCAATGAGGAGGATCAGATCTGGGACATACCATAGAAAAACTTTTTTCTTTTTAATCCTAAATATGCTCAAATTGTAGTTCCACTTTTTTTCTGTACTTTTTTTAACAAATCAATTTTATTGGTACATATTAATAAAGCATAAATCCAGCCAAAGTGTACAATAATGGTAATCGGTATAATCACATAGTTGTGCATTCATCACTTCAATCATTTTTGAAGCATTTTCATTATTCCAGTAATAATAATAATAATAATAATAAACAAAACCAAACAACAACAAAAAAAACCTCATCACCTCTCAAGCTTTCTATGCTTCTGCTGCCATACATAGCTGTATTCTCTTTCCTTCTCTCTAGTTTATTTGTATATACTTTGTAAAAACAGTCTTATATATGCAACACCACCCATATTCATATTTTACATGAGGTTTCACTATGTTAATAGCCCCATGTTACATTTTTTAGCTTTATTTCTAGTAATATGAATGTCCATAGACTTTCCCTTTCAACCACTGTCATACTCATATAATACCTCTGCTAGTCACAAACACCTTGAAGTCCTCTCACCATTTCCATTTATGTCTAAAGATTTACAAACAACCTTTTAAATGATTCTACACAGATTAACCATCAGCTTTCCATTCTCTACCCTCATTCTATTTTCTGGTGACCTATATTCTAGTTATTAAATCCATGGGTTTACATAATATATTTAATTCATAATAGCACAATCATACAGTATTTGTCCTTTTGCATCTGGCTTGCTTCACTCAACATAATGTCCCACAGGCTCATCCATGTTGTCATATGCTTTACAACTTCATTTCTTTTTACTGTTGCATAATATTCCATCGTATGCATGTACCTCAATTTGTTTATCCACTCATCAGTTGATGGACACCTGGATTGTTTCCAACTTTTGCCAATCATGAATAACGTTGCTATGAACATCAGTGTGCAGATGTCTGTTTGTTTCACTGCTCTTAGTTCTTCTGGGTATATACCTAGCAATAGTATTTCCAGGTCACATTTCATGGCAAGTCTATATTCAACTTCCTTAGGAACTGCCAAACAGTCCTCCACAGTGGCTGTAACATTCTACATTCCCAACAACAGTGAATAAGCATACCTATTTTTCCACATCATCTCCAACATTTACAGTTTTCCAACTTTTTAATAGCAGCTGAGCTAAAAGGTGTGAAATGAGATCTCATTGTAGTTTCGATTTGCATTTCTCTAATCACTAGTGATGGTGAACATTTTTTCATGTGTTTTTTGCCATTTGTATTTCTTCTTTGAACAATTGTCTTTTCAAGTCTTTTGCCCATTTTTTAATCGGGTAGTTTATCTTTTTATTGTTGAGTTGTATGATCTCCTTATATGTCATGGATATTAAACCCTTGTCTGATACGTGATTGCCAAATACTTTCTCCCATTGAGTTGGCTGCCTTTTCCCCCTTTTGAGAAAGTCCTTTGGGGTGCAAAAGTGTTTAATATTGAGGAGGTCTCATTTATCTATTTTTTCTTTTGTTGCTCATGCTTTGGGTGTAAGGTTTAAGAAACTACCACCTATCACAAGACCTTGAAGATGTTTTCCTATATCTTCTTTCAGGAGTTTTATGGTTGTCACATTTATATTTAGGTCCTTGATACATTTTGAGTTAATATTTGTATAAAGTGTGAGATAGGGGTCCTCTTTCTTTCTTTTGGATATGGCTATCCAGTTTCTCCCAGCACCATTTGTTGAATAGACTGTTCTGGTCCAGCTGGGTGGGCTTAACAGCCTTGTCAAAAATCACTTGACTATATATGAGGATTTATTTCTGAGTTCTCAATATGGTTCCATTGGTCAGTCTGTCTGTCTTTAAGCCAGTACCATGCTGGGTATTTTTGTTTTGTTTTTGTTTTTTTACCACTGTAGCTCAGTAATATGCTTTAAAGTCAGGAAGTTAGGAAGTCAGAGTTTTCCAACTTATTTTTAAGACATTTTTGGTTATTTTGGGCCCCTTACCCTTCCAAATAAAATTGATAATTGGCTTTTCTATTTCTGCAAAAATGCTGTTGGGATTTTTATTGGGATTGCATTGAATCTGTAAATCAGGTTGGGTAGAATTGACATTTTAACTATATTTAGTCTTCCAATCCATGAACATGGAATATCCTTTCATTTATTTAAGTCTTTTTCAGTTTCTTTTAGCAATGTTTTGTAGTTTTCGGCATACAGGGTCTTTATGTCCTTGGTTAAGTTTATTCCTACATATTTGACTTTTTTAGTCGCTATTACAACTAGAATTTTTTTTCTGATTTCCTCCTCAGATATCACATAGTGTATAGAAACACTCTTGATTTTTGCATATTAATCTTGTATCCTGCCACTTTTATTAACTCATCTATTAATTCTAGTAGCTTTGTTGTAGATTTTTCAGGATTTTTGAGATATAGGATCATATAATCAGCAAAAATACAAGTTTTACTTCTTCCTTTCCTATTTGGGTGCCTTTTATTTCTTTATTTAGCCTAATTGCTATAGCTAGAATATCTAACACAATATTGAATAACAATGATGACAGTGGGCATCCTTGTCTACTTCCTGATCTCAGTGGGAAAGCTTTCAGACTTTCACCATTTAGTACAATGCTAGCTGTAGGTTTTTCATATATGCATTTTGCCATATTGAGAAAGCTTCATTCTATTTCTATCTTTTGAAGTGTTTTTATCAAGAAAGGGTGCTGTATTTTGCCAAATGTCATTTCTGCATCAATAATCACGTGATTTTTCTTCTTCAAGTTATCAATGTGGTTTATTACACTAATTGATTTTCTTGTGTTGAACCACCCTTGCATATCTGGGATAAAACCCACTTGTTTGTGGTGTATAATTCTTTTAAAGTGCTTTTGGATTTGGTTTGCAAGTATTTTGCTGAGGATTTTTGCATCTATATTCATTGGAGATATTGGTCTGTAATTTTCTTTTTTCATAGTATCTTTATCTGGTTTTGGTATTAGGGTGATGTTGGCTTCATAGAATGAGTTTTGTAGCGTTCTTTCCTTTTCACTTTTTTGGAAGAGCCTGAGCAAGACTGGTATTAGATGGTCTTTGAATGATTGGTAGAATTCACCTATGAAGCCATTTCATCCCAGGCTTTTCATCTTTGGGAGGTTTTTGATGACGGTTTCAATATTTTCACTTGTGATTGATTTGTTGTTCTATTTCTCCTAGGGTCACTGTAAGTAGTTACTGTATTTCTAGCTATTTGTCCACTTAGTCTACATTGCCTAGATTTTTTGGCATACAGTTGTTCATAGTATCCCCTTATGAGCTCTCTTATTTCTGCGGGGTCAATGGTAATGTCACCTCTCGTTTCTGATTTTATTTATTTGTGTCTTCTCTCTTTTTTTTTTTTTTTTTTTTTGTCAGTCTAGCTAAGGGTTTGTAGATTTTGTTGATCTTCTCAAAGAATTGACTTTTGGTTTTGTTGATTCTCTCAATTTTTAAAAAATATTTATTTATTTATTTATTTACTTTTATCCATTTTTACCCGCCCCCCCACCCCCATTTTGGCTGTTTTTGTGTCCATTCACTGGGCAATCTCTGTGTCTGTTTCCTGCCCTTTCTTCTCATCCCTCCTGTCTTAATTGGGATTCTATCCTGGGAACCTCCGATGTGGGAGAGAGGCATCCTCTTGCCTGCGCCACCTTAGTTCCTAGTTTTTTGGTGCCTCTCGTTTTGGCTCTCCCTTGTGTCACTCTCCTGGTATGTCATCATCTTGTTGCATGGCTTGGTAGGGTCTGGCAGTGCACCCATGCATGGGGCCTGGGGGGCTCACCCACTTGCGGGGCTTGATGGTGCACCCACGCACGGGGCCTGCGCGCACCCACTTGTGGGGCCTGGCAGCACGCATGCCTTCTATATTTTTCTTTATTTTTACCGGGAGGTCCCGGGGATTGAACCTAGGTCCCTCCATATGGGATATGGACGCCCAACCATTTGAGCCACATCCGCCCCCTCAGTTGTTTTTTATTCTTGATTCCATCTATTTTCTGCTTTAATCTTTACTATTTCTTTTCTTTGGCTGGTTTGGGGTTAGTTCGCTGTTCTTTTTCTAGTTCCTCCAGGTGTGCACTTAGATCTTCAATTTTAGTTCTTTTTTCTTTTTTAATATAAGCATTGAGGGCTATACATTTCCTTCTCTGCACTGCCTTTGCGATGTCCCATAGGTTTTGATGTGTTGTGTTCTCATTTTCATTCATCTCAAGATATTTGCTGAATTCTCTTGCTATTTCTTCATTTATTTTTAATTTTCCTACGTGCACTTCCTTGGTCTGCCAGGAGATGGCGCTCGTTGGCAACTCTCAATTCAATGCTTGGTCGGAGTGTATTTGTTGTGACACAGACCAGATCAGTGTGATAGAGCTTGTAATCCAAACTTTCTGAGACAGTTCTCCAGTCTTCTCTGGTAGCCCCCTCCCTTTTCCCAGCTAGAAAATATTTCCACTCCCCTCTGAATCCTCAACAATCAGTCCCTGTTAGTAGAAGGGAGGTTTGTATATCTTTAGCCCCTTGCAGGCTCCAAGGCAAACAATGGTGCAGCCCCACCTGGCCTAGAAGGGCTCTCAGGACAGGGCAGACCAAACCTGCAAGTCAAAAGCACGGTCAGCCCCAGGCTCTCTCTCCCCTCTCTTGTGGAGTCCTCAACAATTAGTCCAGGCTAGAGGAGAGGGAGATTGCAAGGGTCAGATTTCTCCAGTCCTTCCTAGAGTCCCAGGGCAAACCAACGTGTGGAAGAGTCCATGGGGCTCCGCAGCCCAAATTCGCAGGTCAGAACCTGAGTCAGCCTAAGGCTGTGTCCCTCTCTCTCCCTTTTCTGGGAGTGGTAGATCCGTGGATCCCCCTTTGTATGTAGTCGTAGGCCCAGAGGCCTGAGAATTCTAAAGAGTGTAGGGGAGGGTGCCAGCAGCAGCAGCCACTGTTGGTTCCAACTCATGGTTCTGTCATCGTGATTTCCCTCTTTTGTCCCTCTCTCCTTTGGGTGGTGTGCAGCCTTCACCTGCTGTCCTAAATCCTAGAAGATCTTTTTCAGGGCTTGTTTCAGCCTGTTCTCTATTTTTCTGGAGAAGAGATTCCCATGTCTTACTAGTCCCCAATGCTCTATTGATGTCTATTAGGTCTAGTTCATTTATCATAATATTCAAGCTTTCTGTTTCTTTATTTATTCCATGTCCAGATGTTCTATCTAATACTGACAGTGGTGTGTTGAAGTCTCCAACTATTATTGTAGAGATATCTATTTCTCCCTTCAGCTTTGCCCATGTATCTGGGACACTCAGGTTAGGTGCATAAATATTTAGTATAGTTATTTCTTCTTGGTGAATTTCCCCCATTATTAATATATAATGACCTTCTTCATCCCTTATAACAGTTTTTTAAATATATTTTTATTACAGAAGTTGTGAACTTACAAAACCATCATGCACATGTATAGAAATCCCATACAGTACCCCTTCACCAACACACCACACAGTTGTGGAATATTTGTTACAGATTATGAAATAATATCATCAGACTATTACCATTAACTGTACTCCATAGCATTCATTTGGAATATTTTTTTCATATGCTCCAATTATTAACACAGTACATCTTTGCTTTGATGCAAGAATATTACAGTATTGCTGTTAACTATAGTCCATAGGTTCCATTAATTGTATTTTCCCCAGGATTCTCCACCTTCCCAGCACCCTGCAATAGTGATGTATATCCATTCTAGTTCATAGAAGGATATTCTTACATTTGTACTATTAACCACAATTCTCATCCACCTCTGGGTTCACTGTGCTATTCAGTCCCTAGATTATTCTCTAGCTTTCCTTTTAGGAGCTTCATGGTTCTAGCTTTTATATTTAAGCCTTTGATACATTTTGAGTTAATTTTTGTATAAGGTGTGAGACAGGGGTCCTCTTTCTTTCTTTTGGATATGGCTATCCAGTTCTCCCACCACCATTTGTTGAATAGACTCTTCTGCCCCAGCATGGTGGGTTTGACAGGCTTGACAAAAATCACTTGACCATTGATGTAAGGATCTGTTTCTGAGCCATCAATTTGGTTCCATTGGTCTATGTGTCTATCTTAATGCCAGTATCATGCTGTTTTTACCACCGTAGCTAGGTAATATGATTTAAAATCCAGAAGTGAGATTCCTCCAACTTTACTTTTCCTTTTTAAGATGTTTCTTGATATTCAGGGCCCCTTACCCTACCAAATAAATTTCATAAATGTGTTTTCCATTTGTTTAAAAAAGGCTGGTGAAGGGGAGCTGATGTAGTTGAAGTGGTTGAGTGCCTGCTTCCCATGTATGAGGTCCTGGGTTCAATCCCCAGTACATCCTAAAAAAATAAAAAAATTTAAAAGGCTGGTAGAATTTTTATCAGAATTGCATTGAATCTATATATCAATTTGGGTAGAGTTGACATCTTACTGATATTTAGTCTTCCAAACAATGAACATGGAATATTCTTCCAATTATTTAGGTCTTTTTAAAATTTCTTTTAGTAATGCACTGTAGTTTTCTGAATACAATTGCTTTATATCCTTGGTTAAGTTTATTGCTAAATATTTGATTCTTTCAGTTGCTGTTTTAGTCAGCCAAAAGGGGTTCTGATGCAAAATACCAAAAATCTGTTGGCTTTATAAAGCATATTTATTTAGGATAAAAGCTTAAATTACAAGGCCCTAAAGAGTCCAACTCAAAGTACCATAAAACATACCTTCTCACCCAAAGTCTGTTGCCATGTGTTGATGAAAGATGGCAGGTGATGTCTGTGAGGGTTCAGCCTTCCTCTTTCCTCTTAAGGCTCTGTGGTCCCAGCTTCTTCCGATCTCAGCTGTAGGCTGGCGTAGGGCTCATCTCTCTTCCTCTGGGACTTGTTTCTTTCTGGGCTCAGCTGCTCAGTTCTCTTACAGGGTCAGCTGTAAACTATCAGGCTCATCTCTCTTCCCAGGGATGCAGGATCCTCTGTGTAGCTACTACTTTTTTCTTGATTGAACATCTGTTTATATAGCCCACCAAGGGGGTAGGAATACAACCCTGTAGGCCCTGATGACATGGTGGAAACAAAGCCCTAATCTTGATTTAATAAAGTATAAGTGAAATCTCTGAATTTAATACAATCAAAGGTGCATTATGCACAGAGGTACAGGCCAGTTTACAAACATAATATCTCTTTTTGGAATTCATAAATAATATCAAACTGCCACAGTTGCTATTGTAAATGGAATTTTTTCCCTGACTTCCTCCTCAGGTTGTGCATTACTTGTGCAAAGAAACACCACTGATTTTTGCAAATTGATCTTGCTTCCTGACACTCTACTGAAATAGTTTGTTAGCTCAAGCTGCTTTGTTGTAGATTTTTCCAGACTTTCTAGGTACAGGATCATCTGTAAATAATGAAAGTTTTACTTCTTCCTTTCTGATTTGGATGCCTTTTATTTTATTTATTTTATTTTATTTTTCTTGCCTGATTGCTCTAGCTAGAACTTCTAGCCCATATTGAACAATAGTGGTGAGAGTGGACATCCTTGTCTTGTTCCTGATCTCAACAGGAAAGCTTTCAGTCTTTCACCACTGACTACAATACTAGCTGTGGGTTTTTTCATATATGGCTATTATCATGTTGAACAAATTTCCTTCAATTCCTATCTTTTGTAGTATTTGTGGAAAGGATGCTGTATTTTGTCAAATGCCTTTTCTGTGTCAATTGATAGGATCATGTGATTTTTCTTCTTTGATTTATTAATGTGATGTATTATGCTGATTAATTTTCTTCCACTCTTGCATGCCTGGTATAAAACCCACTTGATCATGATGAATAATTCTTTTAATGTGTTGATGGATTCAGTTAGCAAGTATTTTGTTGAGGATTTTTTGCATCCGAATTCATTAGGGAAATGGGTTTGTAATTTTCTTTTTTCACAATATCTTTATCTGACTTTGGTATTAAGGTGATATTGGCTTCAGAGAATGAGTTTGGTAGTGTTCCTTATAGTTCAATTTTTTGGAAGAGCTTGAGTAAGCTTGATATTAAATCTTCTCTGAGTGCATGGTAGATCTCACCTGTGAAATTATCTGGTCCTGGGCTTTTCATTTTTGGGAGTTGTTAGATGACTTTTTCAACCTCTTTACTTGTGATTGATTTGTTGAGGTCTTCTGTTTCTTCTAGGGTCAGTGTAGGTGTTTTGTACTTTCTTAGGAATTTTTCCATTTCATCTGCATTGTCTAGTTTGTTGGTGTATAGTTGTTTATAGTATTCTCTTATGATATCTTTAATTCTGTGGGGTCACTAGTAATGTTCCTGCTTTCATTTTTTATTTTATTTATTTGCAGCTTCTCTCTTCTTTTCTTCAACAGTCTAGCTAAGGGTTTGTTGATTTTGTTAATCTTCTCAAAGAACCAACTTTTGGTTTTGTTAATTCTATTGTTAATTTGTTCTCAATTTCATTTATTTCTTCTCTGATCTTTGTTATTTCATTCCTTCTACTTGATTTGAGATTAGTTTGCTGTTCTTTTTCTAGTTCCTCCAGCTCTGTAATTAGGTCATTGATTTTAGCTCTCTCTTCTTTTTGAATGTAAGCATTGGGGGCTATAAATTTCCCTCTCAGTACTGCCTTCACTGTATCCCATAGGTTCTGATAGGTTGTGTTCTCGTTTTCATTTTTCTTGACATATTTATTGATATCTCTTGCAATTTCATCTTTGACCAACTGATTATTTAAGAGAATTTTGTTTAATCTCATATATTTGTGATTTTCCTTTTTTCTGCCTCTTGTTTTTTTCCAACTTTATTCTACTATGATCAGAGGAAGTGCTTTGTATAATTTTGATCTTGTTGAATTTATTGAGATCTGCTTTGTGACCCAACATATGGTCTATCATGGAGAAAGAACAATGAGCACTTGAGAACAATGTATATCCTGCTGCTTTGGTATGCAATGTTCTGTATATGTCTATTAGGTTTAGTTCATTTACCATATTATTCAATCTCTCTGTTTCTTTATTGATCTGCCCAGATGTTCTATTCAATGATGAGAGTGGTATAGTCAAGTCTCCAACTATTATTGTAGCACCATCTATTTATCCCTACAGTTTTGCCAGTGTTTGCCTCATGAACTTTGGGGCATCTAGTTAGGTACATATACATTTATGATTGTTATTTCTTCCTCATGAATCATCCCTTTTATTAATATGTAATGTCTTTCCTTGTCTCTAATAACAGTTTTGCTTTTAAAGTCTATTTCAGCTAACTATAGTTACCCCAGATTTTTTTGGGTTACTGAATGTGTGGAACATCTTTTACCAGCCATTCACTTTCAGTCTTTTAGTATCCTTGGGTCTAAGGTGAGTCTCTTGTTGACAGCATATAAATGGCTCATATTTTCTTATCCATTCTGCTAGCCTGTGTCTTATGATTGGGGAGTAGATCCATTAACATTCAATGTTATTACTGTAGAGACAGTTCTTATTTCACTCATTTAACCTTTGGGTTTTATCTGTCATATTTTATATTCACCACTCTTTTTACACTTTTAGTTACTTTTACTGATATAATCTTCATTTCTGGACTCTCTTACAAGCCCCTCTCCACTGTCTTTTCTTTACAGACTGTAGTACTCCCTTTAGTATTTCTTGCAAAGCTGGTATCTTGGTTACAAACTCTCAGTTTCTGTGTATTTGTGAATTTTCTAGACTTGCTATCACTTTTGAAAGACAATCTTGCCAGATATGACATTCTTGGTGGGCAGTTTTTCTCTTGCAGTTTCTTAAATATATCATACCACTGTCTTTTTGCCTCCATGGTTTCTGATAAGTAATCAGCACTTAATCTTATTGGGTATCCCTTGTATGTGATGCATTGCTTTTCTACTACCGCTCTCAGAATTGTCTGTCTTTGGCATTTGACATTCTGATTAGAATGTGTCTCAGAGCTCATCTATTTGGATTTATTTGGATGGGAGTATGTTGTGCTTCTTGGACAAAGATATCTATGTCCTTCAATAGAGTTGGGAAATTTTCTATCATTATTTCTTCAAATATTCCTTCTGCCCCTTTTCCATTCTATTCTTCTTC
Organism: Tolypeutes matacus; assembly: GCA_026826555.1. Lineage (NCBI taxonomy): Eukaryota > Metazoa > Chordata > Mammalia > Cingulata > Chlamyphoridae > Tolypeutes > Tolypeutes matacus. The sequence continues at coordinate 2,867,919 of JAKSZT010031676.1, read as the reverse complement.
TGGGTCACTCATGACACTTATGTTTGCACATCTCTTTTTGTCGTTTAGTTTCCTGAGACCCTGTGTTCATTTTTTTCCATCCTTTTCTTCATCTGTTCTTTTGTATGTTCACTTTCAGAGGCCTTGTCTTCAAGCTCACCAATCCTTTTTTCTGCCTCCTCAAATTTTCTGTTACATGCCTCCAGTGTATTTTTTATTTCATTTATTGTGCCTTTCATTTAATAAGATCTGCTATTTTTCTATGTATGCTTTCAAATCCTTCTTTTTGCTCACCCAGTGTCGTCATCATCTTCTCCTTTTTTTCCTTCTTGTTTTTCTGTTTGTTTGTTTTACATACTGGGGCTGGGAATTCAAACCTGGACCTCATATGTGGAAAGCTGGCACTCAACCACTGAGCCACATAAGCTCCCCTGAGCTGGTTTTTCTGTTTGTTTGCTTGTTGTTTGTGTTTTTGTTTTTAGGAGGCACCTGGGACATCCCATGTGGGAAGCAGGAGCTTCCACGTGTCTTCTGCCCAGTGTATTCTTCTTTTTTTTTTTTTTTAAGATTTATTTATTTTATTTATTTCTCCCCACCCCCTCGTTGTTTGCACTTGCTGTGTCTGTCTTCCTTGTTTTTTTAGGAGGCACAGGGAACCAAACCTGGGACCTCTGATATGGCAGGAAGGCACCTAATTACTTGAGCCACCTCTGTTCCCTTTGTTGTGTCTCTCATCGTGTTCTTCTTCTTGTGTTTCTTGCTGCATCATCTTGTTGCATCAGCTTGCCACACCTGCCCATCACACCAGCTCACTGTGTTGCTCATCCTCTTTAGGAGACACTGGGAACCTACATTCCCTGCTTTGTTGTGTCTCTCATTATGTTTTTCTTCTTGTGTTTCTTGTTGCATCAGCTTGCCATGTCTACCTGTCATGCCAGCTTGCTGTTTTCTTTAGGAGACACTGGGAACCAAACCAGGGACCTCCTATGTGGTAGGCAGGAGCTCAATCACTTGAGCCACATCCACTTCCCTGTGTCTTTTTATTGGAGGGCTCAAGCCATTAACATTCAATGTTATTACTGTAAAGGCATTACTTACTTCATCCATTTTGTTCTTTGGCTTTCTGTTGTCATATTGTATTATTATCTGTCTCTTTACCCTTTAATTTACCCTTCCTAATAATCTTCATTTCTACACTCTTCTCCAAGTCTCTTACCCTTGCTTTTTCCTTTCAGGTTGCAGCGCTTCCTTTAGTATCTCTTGAATTCTGGTCTTTTGGTAATACATTCTATCAGTTTTTTTTTTTTTTAAAGATTTTATTTATTTATTCATTTCTCCCCCCCTTGCTGCTTGTGCTCACTGGGTCAGCTAACCACGCCATGCGGGCGGGCTTGCCTTCACCAGGAGGCCCCGGGAACCGAACCTGGGGCCTCCCATATGGTAAACGGGAGCCCTACTGATTGAGCCACAGCCGCTTCCCATTCTATCAGTTTTTGTTTGCCTGTGAAGACTTTGAACTCACCCTCATTTTTGAAGGACAGTATTGCCAGATTCAGAATTCTTGGCTGGCAGTTTTCTCTTTTAGTACCTTAAATTCATCATACCACTTTCTTCTCTCCTCCATGGTTTCTGATGAGAGGTTGGAACTTAATCTTATTGAGTTTCCCTTGTATATGATGCTCTGCCTTTCTCTTGCTGCTTTCAAAATTTTTTATCTCTGATATTTGTCGTTCTGAATAGTAGGTATCTTGGTGTAGGTGTATTTGTGTTTATTCTGTTTGGGGTGCATTGATGTTTATATCTTTCATAAGGGTAGGAAAGTTTCCAGACATTATTCCCTCATATATTCTTTCTGTCCCTTTTCTATTTTCTTCTCCTTCTGGGACACTGATAACACATATGATTTTGCATTTCACGTTATCATTCAATTCACTGAGACCCTGTTCCATTTTTTCCATTCTCTTCTCTTTCTGTTCTTTTCCAGTTCAGATGTTCTGTGTTCAAAATCACTAATTCTGTCTTTGTGAAATTCAAATCTGCTCTTATGTGCCTCTAATGTATATTTTTTTTAAGATTTATTTTATTTATTCATTCCCCCCCCTCACTGTTTGCGGTCACTGTCTACTCTCTGTTTCCATTTGCTGGGTGCTTTCTGTGTCTGCTAGTCTTCTCTTTAGGAGACACCAGAAACTGAAACTGGGACCTTCCATGTGATAGAAAGGTGCTCAACATTTTGAGCCACCTCAGCTCCATGGTTTGTCTCTCATTGTCTTTCCTCTTTGTCTCTTTGTTGCCTCATCTTGTTGTGTCAGCTCACCATGCCTGCCCGCCGCACCAGCTCACCTTCTCCAGGAGGTATCAAGAACTGAACTTGGATCTCCCATGTGGTAGGCAGAAGCCCAACCGCTTGAGCCACATCTGCTTCCCTCTAATGTATTTTTAATCACATCCATCATGTCTTTCATTCCCATAAGGTCTGTTACTTTTCTTTGCAGGCTTTCAAATTGTTCTTTATGCTCACCCAGTGTCCTTTTTTTTTTTTCCAAGATTTTATTTGTTTACCCCCCCTCATTGTTTGTGGTTGTTGTCTGTTCTCTGTGTCCATCTGCTCTGTGCTCTCTGTGTCTGCTCGTCTTCTCTTTAGGAGGCACTGGGAACCAAACCAGGGACCTCATATGTGGAAAAGAGGAGCTTAATCACCTGGGCCACCCCAACTCCCTGGATTGTGTGTCTCTCATTGTCTTTCTTCTTCATGTCTCTCTTGTTGCATCTTCTTTTTCTGTCAGCTCGCTGCACCCATCTGCTGTGCCCGCTTGAATTCTCCAGGAGGCACCAGGAACCAATCCTGGGACCTCCCATGTAGTAAGTGGAAGCCCAATTGCTGGAGCCACATCCACTTCCCACCCAGTGTCCTCTTAATATCTTTTATCTCTTTAGTCATATTTTCTTTCAAATCTTTGAATTGATTTAGGAGAGTTGTGTGATTATCATTGATTAATTGTCTTAAATCCCCTATCTTTTCAGGATATTTGGTTTGTTCCTTTGGCTGGGCCATCTATTCCTGTTTTTAGTATGGCTTGTAATTTTTTGCTGATGTCTAGGCATCTGAATATGTTGGTGAATTTACTCTGATAGCCAATTTCCTTCTCTTGCCTATTTTTTTTTTCTCACAGCTCTTCTTTAATATATAGTTCAACTTATTTTAAGTCTTTAAAATTGCCCAGCTTAAGTTATCAAAATTGGGCCAGAGACTCATTAATGGGGTGCATTTTTCTCCCAGGAGTTAGGGTACAGAGAGAACCAAAAGCAGTTTTTGTTCATGCAATTTCCAGATCGGCCAGCAGATGACGCTTGTTGACACACTTTTCCACAGAAGTGTTTCAATTTCCATTTTCCTTTGTTTTGTTCTGGCCAGGGCTGAGATTCAAAGTGGACTCTGCTGGCCAAATTCACTGAAGAAAAGCCCCCCAAATCCCCCTCACTTTTCCCTTGTAACAGCTGACAGGGAGGAAGATGTTTGTTCTCTTAGTCAGCTGCAGTGAGCCAAGAGTTTTACCCAAGGTTAATATTGTCTGCATGGGGGAGGGGAGCCTTTTCCAGCCACCTAAGGGGTTTGGTAACTCACATTTGTTGTTTTGGGTTCTTCATCTCTCTGTCCCTCACTGTCTTGGTCTGCTGACCCACAAAGAAGGTGCCTTGGACAGCTTTTGTCTCTTTCTCTGTTGTTTTTGTGAGACAGTTGAGCCCAGCCTCTCTAATCCAATGCCATCTTCCCATAATTCCTGTAATTACACTTTTTATTTCCAACAGGATCAAACAGACAAATGCATAAAATGTAATGATAAATCATAACTTTTGACTCAATGTATAAACATGTAATGTGTGGCAAGAACTACATAAAGATGGGGAGATAGTAAGACATGATAGTTTGAAGTTATTTTGTGAATCCCAGGAAAGACTGTTTTTCTGTTTTTGTTTTTTTTATTGAAAGACTGTTTTTGAACTAATCCAATCCTGTGGGTGTGAGCCCCTTTGATTGCATTAAATTCAATTAGGGGGCCTTTGATTAGATCACTTGGTTATATTGCTTTAGGGCTTTTGAATGGACTATGTCAGTGAGGCATGACCTAGGTTGGATCTTGGCCCTCTTGCTGGGTCTTATATAAACTGAGAACACAGAGAAAGAAGAGACACAGAAAAGGGAGCTCCGCTATTTTGACCTGGCCATGTGAGAAAGAGTACTCCAGGTTCACCTTCAGCTACAGAAAGACAGAGAAACCCTGAGAGGCTCAAAGAGAAAGCAGAGAGAGACCAGAAGACCCTCCATATTGCCTCACCACGTAGCAGGGCCTCAGAATCTGCTAGCAGCCAACCTTTGGTGAGAAAGCATCTCTGATGATGCCTTTATTTGGACATTTTCGCAGCCTCAGAACTATATGTTGTTATCTCAAATAAATCTCCATTATAGGGAAGCGGTTGTGGCTCAATCAGTGGGGCTCCTGTTTGCCATGTGGGGGGCCCCGGGTTCAGTTCCCGGGGCCTCCTGGTGAGGGCGGGCCCGCCCGCGTGGCGTGGTTGGCTGACCCGGCGAGCGCGGGCAGCAGGGGGGGGATGGATGAATAAATAAATAAAATCTTAAAAAAAAAAAACACAAAAAAAAAATCTCCATTATAAAGCCCAACCCATTTCTTGTATTTTTGCATTGGCAGCCTTTGTCAAACTAATATAAGGGGTAAAGCAAGACAGTTTATGTATGCTACTGAAGATAAGTTGATATGAAAAACAAACAAGATTGTTCTAAGATTTAGGATGTTAAATTAAAGCCCCATGGTAACCACAAAGAAACTATAAGAGAATATGCAAACTCAGAGAGAGAAAGTAGAGGACAGATTACCAGGAGTGAGGACCAGAGACTATGGGTAGTTAATGCAAAATGAGTGCAGGGTTTCTCTTTGGGTTGCAGGGAAAATTCTAATAATGGATGGTGATGAAGGTACTGCAACACTATGAATATGATTAATCCCATTGAATGATATGCTTGGGAAGGATTAGGAGGGGAAGATTTATGATGTATTTCCACCATTTAAAAAAAGAGAGAAACTAAAGAGAATGAGGGAAGTGGATATGGTTCAACTGATTGAGCTCCTGCTTACCAAATAGGAGGTCCGTGGTTTGGTTCCCAGTACTTTCTTTTTTTTTTTTTTTTAATTAATTTATTTTTTTATATTTTAAAAGATGCTTAGATTACATAAATGTTACACAAAAATTACAGGGATTCCCATGTTCCCCACCTCCCAAACCTCCCATAACCTCCCACATAAACATCTTCCACTAGTGTGGCACATTACCTGCAATGGATATACACATCCTGGGGCTTTGCCACTAAGCATGGACAATAGTTCACATTGTAGACCACACTCTCTCCCACACAGTTCTGCATGGTATATGCTGATGTAAATAGGCCTATATCTATCATTGTAATGTCACTCAGGATAATTCCCAAGTCCCAAAAAAGCCCCTGTATTTCCCTCTCCCTGCCCCAAAAGCATCCAATGGCCACGGGCTCCACCTCAATGTTGTAATTTCTTCCATTGCTTGAATCACAATATGTCTACAACAGAGTACCAGTAAGTCCACTCTAGTCCATTGCTCTTCCCCCAAACTTGAGGAGTCTGGGATGGTGCTGTCCACTCCACCTCCAAGTAAGAGGGGGCTTATATCCCATGGATAAGATGGATGGGATTATCCTGACTGCAGCTGCAGACTCTCTCCATTCCCTGGGATGGCCATTGTCCATCATCATCTCCTCGCCAGGTGACTTGGGTGAGCCCATTGAACTGTAGAGTAGGAGTTGCAGCTCCACCAAGATTCCAGGCACAGCTGGCACATGGGCAGGCCAAAGGCCTGGAAGTACACCTACAAACTCCAGCACCAAGTATAGGTTTGAATAGAAGGGACTGATGGACCATGTGCAGGGAGGACTTATTTGAGTCCAACTCTGTCACTCTCAGGAGCACAGATTCCAAAGTAGAGCCCACTGATAAGGCATCAATCTCTGGAGCTATCCCCCCTTATATAGGACCTGGGTGTCTCCAGAGCCCTCAGGAGCCCCTCTGTGTGGGGTGATATCCACTTTGGTGTTCTATGAGATCCTACTGAGGTGTGCATAAGCGTTACCTCTGAGATGACCTCCCGACTCTCTTTGAAGTCTCTTAGCCATATGGACTCATTTGTCTTTACCTTTTCCCCCTTTTATTCAAGGTCTTTTTTCCAGTAGTATTGCCAGTTGGTACTTGTAATTAATTCCTCGTTGCCAGGGAGGCTCATCCCCGGGAGTCATGTCCCATGCTTGGGGGAAGGTAATGCATTCATATGCTGAGTTTGGCTTAGAGAGAGGCCACATTTGAGCAACAAAGAGGCTCTCAGGTGGCAACCCTTAGGCACCCCATAACAGTAGGCTGTTTCAATCATAAGAGCAAAGACTCATAAGGCTAGTCATCAATAACAAGAACCCATTAGTGGACCATCCTCCTTTGCCAGACACTGCCCCTGCATTCAGGGGTCTGTTGCTGCTCCCTTGGAGAATGTGGCAGAGCTTTCCAGGCTGGGAATTCAGTATTCTCTATTTATTGAGTGATTCTCCACCCACTGTGACCATACCCCACCCCTCAATCATTTGAACAATTTTATATATCTTTCAAGTATATTCAGGTGAACTTCCTCCCATGAAAACCCCATCCCAGACACCCCCCACCAATGATCCTCTCCTGCCCCTGCTGTAACCCTTTTGTGATCCAAACCTTCCTTGAAGATGAAGTCCATATAATAGCCAAATACAATTTATAGGAAAATGAAATAATAATGATAAGTTTAAATATAAGAGATAAAATACATGGAAACTTAAAAAAAAAAACACTAAAAATAAAATAAAAGGATTGGAATATTCAAAAAATGGAAAAAAAAACAACAAAAAATTTTTTTTTAATTTTAAACATTTTTTCCTTTTATCACTGCATTATCGGGTGTCCAGTCTGTACTGTGGCACCTGCCCCCTCTCACTTCCCAGTGTCTCCCAAATTTTCATTTAATTTTCAAAGAAGTTTTAGGTCACAGCAAAGTCACACACAGAATACTAGCGATTCTCATATACCCAACCTCCTCTCCCTTTCCTCACCCCATATGAAAACCTTTTTGTATGTGGATGGTAGCATTGTTATAACTGTTATACAGATAGTGAAATATAGCTACTAAACTGTCAATGGTTTACAGTATAGTTTACAATTTAGACAGTACAGTTTAATAATTTTTGATGCTATTTATCATGTCCTGTGTCCATCACTGTAAGGTAATGAAAAACATTTCCCCTGACCACTAAATACCCCGTTTGATCTTTTCTGTTCCTTCCTCCCCATGCCCCTGGGGCACATGACACCCCTCTGTCTTGACTCATTGGATGACAAGAGTCATAGTTACATGCAACAAAAGGTCTTGACACGCTGCTTGTCCTCCCCTATTAGGATCCACCCTTGCTCATAAGAGATACCCACCTGTCTGTTTCTGGGTGAATCGGACCTCCCAAAGATGGGAGTCCATCTCCTTCCCACTCACCATGTGGGTCACCACTCACTGGCACAACACTTTATGACAGGGTGAATGCTCACACACTCCCCAGAAGCCTACTCCAGATGCACCCCATCCTGAATGTCCCCCCAACCTACACCCTAAAGCAGTGACACTACCTTGTCATATTGCCATAAGAGCATTCCCACTCCTGTACTTTCAACCTCATACCCACAAATCCCATGTTCACCTGGTTCCTCTCCCATCTCTCCCCTCAGTATCCTGGGTATTCTAACCCACCCTTCCTAATCTACCCACCTGTCAAACCTGCACCACCAAACCCAGTATTATCACTACTCACCTGTCCTATCCTTCAATATGCAACTATACTCTATCACTTTACCATAGATTATGTCCGTATGGGTAATGGCTCACAACTTTCTAAAGAAGACAGCTAGCTGGTGTGATGGGCAGGCATGGCAAGCTGACACAAGATAACGCAACAATGGGGGCGGATGTGGCTCAAATGGTTGGGCGTCCGTCTGCCATATGGAGGGACCTGGGTTCGATCCCCGGGACCTCCCGGTAAAAAAAAAAAAAAAAAATTAATCTAAAAACAAGATAACGCAACAAGAGAACAAGAAGAAAAACATAATGAGAGACACAACAAAACGGGAACAGAGGTTCCTGGTGCCTCCTAAAGAAGACAAGCAAGACAGCTAGCTGATGGGCAGGCATGGCAAGCTGATGCAACAAGATGGCACAAGAGACACAGGAGCAAAAGCATAATGAAAGTCACAGCAAAGCAGGGAACAGAAGTGGTTCAAGAGATTAGGCACCTCCCTCCCGCATCGGAGGTCCCAGGTTCAGTTCCCAGTGCCTCCTAAAGAAACAAAGAAGATGAACAGACACAGGAAATGCAACCAATGAGGGCGTGGGGAGAAATAAATAAAAAAAATAAATCTTAAAAAAAAAAGAAAAAAGAGATAAATGCAATACATACTAGATGGGATCTAAGAATGGAGGAGAAAAGGCTCAAAAGAATATTAATGGGACATAAGAAAAAAATTGGAATATAGAATGTAAGCTTTATATCAACATTATATTTTTTGAATTTGATAACTGCACTTAGGGTGATTACATAAGTGAATATTCTTGTTCATAGGAAATGTTCATGGAAGTATTATGTGTTCAAGGAATATAAGTGCAACCTGCTCTCAAATGTTCAGAAGATAAATGAATAGATAGAGAGGCAGATAGTTATATAGATAGATAGATAGACAGACAGACAGACGGATGGTGTAGTGGTTTGAAGCTTTGTGCTCCAGAAAAACATGTTCTTAAACTTAATCCATCCCTGTGGGTGTGAATCCTTATAAACGGCCTTTTTTTTTTTAAAGATTTATTTATTGCACTGGCCCCCCTGCTCCCCACCCCCCCTCCCCCCCCAGTTCTTGCAGTCGCTGTCTGCTCTCTGTGTCCACTCACTGTGTGTTCTTCTGTGTCTGCTTGTCTTCTCTTTAGGCAGCACCGGGAACCAATCCTGGGACCTTCCGGAGTGGGAGAGAGGTACTCAATCTCTTGCAGCAGCATAGCTCCCTGCTGCGTTTCTTATTGTCTCTCCTCTGTGTCTCTTTTTGTTGCGTCATCTTGCTGTGCCAGCTCTACACTAGAGCCAGCACGCCCGCGCTGGCCAGCACTCCTGCGCGGGCCAGTTTGCTTTCACCAGGAGGCCCTGGGAATCGAACTCTGGACCTCCCATATAGTAGACAGGAGCCCAATCACTTGAGCCACATCTGCTTCCCGAAACAGGGCCTTTTGATGGAGTTACTTCAGATGAGGTTTGGCCAAAGATGGGTCTTAATCCTATTACTGAAGACCTTATAGGGATGGTCACAGAGACAGGAAAGCCACAGAGAGAGCTGCCAAAAGCTGAGTCAACAGAACCCAGAAGAGACGGGAGAGACCAGAAGAGGTTGCCATGTGCATTGCCATGCGACAGAAGAGCCCAGGACCAAGAATCACCAATAGCCAGCCCGGGAATGCCAGTCTTTGGGAAGAAATCATTGCCTTGATAGTGCCTTGATTTGGATTTCTCCTAATCTCAAAACTATGAGCCAATAAATTCCTATTGTTTAAGCCAAACCATTGCATAGTATTTGCTTTAGCAACAAGGAAACTAAAACAGATAGAATAGGGCAGAGGTAGCAGGGTGTTGGAATTGGTGGATCTGGGTATCTGGGGTGGTGTTGTACATTGGAGTTCTCTGTATGGGGTTTGTATTATCTTTGCAACTGTCATGTATGTTTGAAATTATTAAAAAAAAAAAATAGGCCATGGTATGTGTGGGGGTGGGGGTGGAGATACCAGCCGAGAGAAAGAGTGGAAGAGCATTCTTAGCACCTTAGGCTTTCAGAGAAGTTAAGTGGAGGGAACAAATTTTGGAGGACTCCTACTCTAACGGGGAGCTCTCAGTGGGTGGCTGAAGGAAGGTACCGGACCAGGTGAAGGAGGTTCTATTGCCACCCAAGCCTGTCCTCAAGTAAACGGGGGGATAATTCCTATTTCATAGGCTAAGAGAATTAAATGAGGGATGATATAAAAAATAGCTAATAATAAAAACTCACCATTTATTGAACTCTTATAACTAATATTTATTAAACATTTACCCAGATAGTCTGATTCCAGAGTCTGTGCTCTCAAGCTCTATGATATGCTGTCTTTAAATTGAAGTTATGCCATTTCTAGCTGTGAGACTTTGGGCAAATTACTTAATTTGGATCTGTTTTCTCATCTGTAAAAATGGAGTTATAGTATCTTCCTTATAGGGTTGTTGAGAAGAATGAATTAAAATAGGCAAAGAGTGTCTGGCATATAGTAAGCATTCTGTGAATATTAGCAATTATCATCTTCACTATTACTGTGTACCACTGTCCTGTGACATTTTCTCATCTAATCCTCCTAACACTTCAGGTATTATTAACTTCTTTACAAAGGAGGAAATAAAGGTCAAACTGGGGATCAGACTTCAAGTGTGTTTGTTCTAATGCTTATGCTGTGCATGGCTCTGTGCTCTCTCTCAAGCATCAAGAACCTAGTGTAGTGCTTAACACTAGGTAAGCACATTTACATTTTCTACCTAAGTTGCTATGTTTTTCTTTAGTCTCTCAGCTCTGCAGCCCAGAACCAGAGAGCTGGAATTTAAGGTGATCCATGCCTGTCCCAATACGGGCAGCTTTGGGTCACCTCTGCAGAGAGGCTGGACGCCAGGGATGAGTGGAGAGGCCTTTTGGCCGAGTGCCCCTCTTTGCTAGGATTAGGGGAGACTCATGATTTGGCTCTTCCCTGCAAGGTCCTTGGCTGGTATTTTACCTTGTGCTCAGTAAAAAGGTACACTGTAATATGTTTTACTAGATGAGTAATACTCCTCCTACCCTTCCTCAGGTAAAGTTGCCAATCTGGGTCCTTGGACTGTTGACTTTAGAAATCCAGACAGAGAACTGGAGTGAGTGCAGGTTGAAATCTTACACTTTCCCTTTGCAGAGAACGCTGGGGCTTCCTGCTCTGCTTCAGGAGGAACTTAAAAGAAGACATAGGAAATGGGAGGGATTCTTTCCTTTTCTAGCAGCTATCTACTGAAGAGATTTCATTCTTCAGAGCCTGGGCATTCTGTCCAAATGGTGAGCTCCTTCTTCAAACCGGAAATATCTGAGAATGAAAGTTATTCCAGGGGGGAGCTTATAAAAGTTAAATGAATCATTTTCGAGTCTCCAGGATGCCCAGTCATTTTAAGATAAAAGCAGCACAGAGAGAAAGTACAGCTGTTTGCAAAGCCTTTCCAGCAGGTCTAGATCCAGGCACGTCAAAGGCATGCTCAGAGAGCTTTCCTTCCTTAAATACACTTTACATACTCAAGACAGTGGGGACCAGGAGTCTCTGAGCATTACTAAAGTGTCCGAATGGCCCAAAACACCCAGATTCCATTTCTTTCTCTGGGGTTAAAACATACCTTTTCAGTAGAGAATGGGAAGCTGAGGGTTAATCTGTGCAGGACTGGTAAAAAGGTTGTTTGTAAATCTTTGGAAATGAATAGAAATGGTGAAAGCACATTGTAGTGTTTATAACTAGCAGGGCTATTATATGGGTTTGACAGTGGTTGAAAGGGTGAGTCTAGGGCCATGTATATTACTAGAAGGAAGGCTAAAAAACTTAACATGGGGCTGTATAACATAGTGAAAACCACATGTAAAATACGAATATGGGTGATATTGAATATATAAGACTGTTTTTAAAAAATATAAATATAAATAAACTAGAGAGACGGAAACAGAATAGCAGTTATGTACAGCAGCGGAAGCATAGATATAGAGGTGATGAGGTATTTTGTTTTTTTTTTTTGTTTATTATTATTATTGGAATAATGAAAATGCTTTAAAAATGACTGAAGTGATGAATGCACAACTATGTGATTATACCAAATACCCTTGATTGTACACTTTGGATGGATTTATGCTTTATTAATATGTATCAATAAAATTTGTTTTTTAAAAAACAAACAAAAAATCATACCCTTTCAGAATCCACAGCTGGCCATCTCCAGGCTTCCACAGTGGAAGAACAAGACATCCTCAAGCCAGAGAAAAGAGACTAAAACATGAAGCTGAAGAATCTGCTGGCCTTAACTAGGAAACTGCCCATTTGACCCAGGCAGTCTATCCTTGAGAGTTACTGATCTACATAAAAACCCATTTCAAAAATTTCAGTAATGTACACTGAACCAGGAATTGAATGACCTGGAACAATTTCTGACTCTGCCACTGGCTAACTGGGTGGCCTTGGACAAGTCTAAACCTCCCTGGGTGTGTTAATTCATCTGTAAAATGAAAACTAAAATAGATTTTCCCAAAGGTTATATATTGGCAGAGCCAAGACTAGAACCCAGCTATCTTGATTCCCAATCCATTGACCTTCCCTCTCTTCTCTTCTGCTCTCTCACGTTTTCATGGCAGTCTTAAGCATAGTTTAGCTGTAACTCAGGCATTCAAAACTCAAAGTATGTTAAAGGAATGAACTACTAATATACGCAGCATGGATAAATCTCAAAAATATTAGGTTGAATGAAGTAAGACACAAAACAGTATATACTGTGTAATATTCCATTTATATGTAGTGCTAGAATAGGCAAAATGAATCTCTGGCAAGACAAATTACCTTAGTTGTTACTTCTGGAGGAGAATGACTGAAAGAACATGAGGAAGCTTTCTGGGGTGATGGAAATGCTTTTTATCTTGTTAGAAGTTACATTACATGGATGGATGCACTTTCAAAATTGACCAAATGTACACTTAAGGTCTGTGCATTTCACTATATATAAATTATACCTCAATGAAAAAAAATCTTTTAAAAAAGTGTACTGAAGTTTCAAAGGGAAGGGATCTTATATTCACGGGGTACTTGCTATATCCCATTATATACATTATCTCTATCTCAAACCCCTAATAATAGATTATTCCCATTTTACAGATCAGAAAACTGAGGTTCAATGAGGTTACTATAACTTGCCAGTGGCCTCAAAATTAATAAATGTAGTAACCAGGCAATAACGTAGGTTTGTCTGCCCCTTTTCCTTATACTAGGTTGTCTCAGGGAGGGAGGGGGCATATTTTTAGCCTGGAGCTAGACTTGTGTTCCTTTTGATTTCACTGCCATGTGATCTTAGGAAAGTCAATTCCCCCTTGGGCCTCACTCTAGAGAGTCAAAAGAAACTCATAATTGTTTTGGAGCCCTGAGATTTTAAAAATCAGAATCTCTCCCATCCCTCTAACCAGGATAAGGCATTAAAAGTAATTTTCATTTTTTCTCAGGGCAGACTACTCATAAGCAACAAAGGCCCCTTTACTCTGGTGAGAAAATAAATTATCAACTAGGTCAGTGACACAAGAGCTTCTAGGTGACAGAATCCAGCTGCCTCCCATTTAAGAGATGAGTCTGACTCATCCTTCAGTGATGTAATGGAAGGGGATGGACTGGAAATCAAGAGATCTGGATCCTGCCAATGATGTGCCCTGTGATCTTAGGCAAAGTATTGCCCCCTCTGGGCCCCTGACTTGCACTCACTACAAAAGAGGATTAGGCTAGCTGATTCCTAAGGTTCTTCAGCTCTAATATCTTGTGAATTTATGAATTCCTAAGTCCTGCTTCCACATATTGATAACAAGAAAACCTGGGCAATTGGAAAACGCTGCTGTTTTTCAGGTCCCTAAATGGGGTCCCTGTGACACTGCCCATTGCCTAGTGATATGGGATACACACACACACACAAACATATATGCATATCTACATGTTTATATACATATATTTGTTCATCTTTTTAATCTTCATGTCACTATACACCCCCCAGCTTTACATTCATGCATCAGCTGATGAATTTTTCTCTTCCCTAAAGGAGACTCAGTGATGAGCAATTCTACAACCTAAATGTCAGGCCTCACCTGGAAAATTCTGCTCACACTCCCAGTGGGGTTTACTTAAAAGTCTTGGCCTGGGGGATGGATGTGGCTCAAATGGTTGGGCATCCGTCTCCCATATGGAGGGACCCAGGTTCAATCCCTGGGAACTCCCGGTTAAAAAAAAAAAAAAAAGTCTTGGCCTGCTGGGCCTTCAATTTGAATGCTCAGGCCTCAATGCAGAGAAGCATTTTAATTGAGGGCACCTGTTATCTTGTCAGCCCTCCGTCACCTTGTACCTTGGGAAGAAATCTGAGTTCCTCTTGTTGCCTTTGAAGGCCAAGGCAAAGACACCAAAATAATTTCAGGATTGAAATGGGTACGTTTCAGAAAACATCCAATGCTGAGAATATTCTGAGCTCCCACAGACCTCTGTGTAAGAGAACCCAGAGAAGCAATGAGGTATAGGGGAAAAGGGTATGCCACTTGCTAACTGTGTGACCTTAAGAAGTCACTTCATATCTCCAAACCTCCATTTCTCCATCCATAAAATTGGGATAATACCACCAACTTCAAGGATAATCCATATAAAGCACACAGCATAGCACAAAAAGGGCTCAATAATTGCAAGTGATATACCCTCACACTCATAAACACACACTCAGATAGTCACATGCACTCATATGTTTTCCCACAGAGACACCCATTCACACACACCCTCATATACACACCCTGAAAGACTGTTGTAAGGATTAGAGCTAATACAGTACCTAGCATGGGCTTTGGATCAATAAGAGATAGTTATGCACAAAAATATGAATGTTCCAAGACTCGGATTAGGAGGAACATTAGAGGTCACCTAAACTAGTGGTTTTCTTAGAGAACTAGTGGTTTTCAAAGAGATAACCCTGAACCAACAGAAGCAGCAGCACCTTGTAAAAAATGCAAATTCTAGGGCCTCATTCCAGTTTTGCAAATCAGAAAATCTGGGGGTGGAGTTCAGCAATCTCTGTTTTAGAAAGCCCTCCAGTGATTCTTATGCACACTAAAGTTTGAGAACCAATGACCTAGATCAGGATCTGGCAAGCTTTTTATGTAAGGAGTCAGAGTAAATGTTTTAGGCTTATGGTCTCTGCTGCAACTACTCAACTCTGCCACTACAGTGTAAAAGCAACCACAGACAATATATAAGTGAATAAGCATGACAGTGTTCCATTAAACCTCTATTTACCAAAACAGGCAGCAGGTAGGACTAGTCTCACAGGCAGTGATTTGCTGACCTTAAACTTATTCTGGGCAACTCTAATTAGCAGTTATGTAACATCTGCCTGAATACTTATGTCAGGTAACTCACTACTCCACAAAGCAATTTTTTTCACTATGTACAGACCCTGATTTTATCTGGAGAGTTTTTCATATACAAAGCTAAAATCACCCTCCCTGTAACTCCTACCCGTAGTTTACTTATGTTATGATCTTCTGCTTCACTAAAGGATGCCATGCCAGCTTACTCAAAGATAGTCAAGTTCACTCTAATTTGAAGAAATACTAAAGAGGAACATGCATCTGTGCTAAAGCACTAGGCAAAGATGAAACAGAATCCCTTAGTTAATTATACCCCACAGGATGAGCTGACTTAATACACACAGCCATCATTAGCCAATTTTTATTAGACAGGGGTAGTTACCTAGGGTTAGCTCAAAGGAAAGTGGTTGACAAATGGTAAGCACAGCCACACCACAGAGGAGAGGAGACAGTCCTGGCTGTGGAAATGGGTACCTATGATATCTAAGAGTCAGGGTCTCCTGACCCATGAAGCTCTACTTAGCACTCAATATCACTAGAGCTGGCATGAAAGGGTCTGCAATGAGTTAGTTCAACTTAGCCAACAATTCTTCGAGTTCTGGCCGAGCTTTGAACCTTCCCTTGAAATCTTCTTCAGTGTGCTGGGGAGAAGGAAAAAGAAAATAAGTGGGAATTACTGTATAGCTTTTAATTACCCAAATGTGCCCCCCCCAAAAGACCTATCAGCCAGCTCTGCAGTGACTGATTCAGATTCAACTAACTTTTATGGAGTATCTGCTATGTACTCCATGGTATTAGGATTCAAAGTTTAATCGGACATCCTCCTTGCCTTCAATAAACTCAGTCTGGTGAGGGAAGACAGACATGAAGAACTGATGTCAAAACAGTCTACGTATCACACTAAAAAATGAGAGCAAGAGAATGCCAAATTATCAATTTAAAATAGGAAATAAGTCATAGGAATGAGCATTTTTGAAGTCAACATGACCAGTACATTCTCGCCCTATACATAATCTATGTGAAACCAAAATAACAAGCAGAATCGGCTCGGCAAACATGCACTCAGAATAAGGGGAGCTGGATGAAGCAAATGGTCTATAAACAAATATATCTGTGTCATAATCAGGTTCATCTTGGCAACAGGACCAGAATACTCAGTTATTTGGCTTAGGCTCCTAATATTTTCCAGGTTTTCCATGTCTGACCAAACTTCCTTCTGACATTCTTTACTGAATATATTCAGTCAGGTTAGTCAAGCTTTGTATGCCCATGAAACTTCTCTATATTTTCATATTTGTGTTCTGATTATACTGTATGTGCTCTTAAACCATGTTCCTTCTGCTACATAATTGCCTGACAGGAGGGAATTTAGGGGTGTCATGGGTTCACCCCTAACTTCAGGAAGCTATGAATAAGTCAGCTCCACAGTTTCATCCCTGACTCCTTGGAAGAGACAGAATAATGATCCTGGTGCCACTAGCCTGCACATCTTTCCTCCTAATTATCTGGGCTAAATTAACGACATTTCTTTGTTGTCTAAAGCCAGGCAGTCCATTTGCTCTTAGCATCCCCACAGCCCAATCCCCATTTTGAGCACAGGAAAGAAAGCCACCAGGGGGCCTCTTCCCAAACTAGTACTTACCTCTTTTACTGACAATCTGACTCCTTCAGGAAGATTGCTTTGGATTATTTCCAAGAAAATCTCTGCAAAAGTAGCACTCAAACCGCTGATCTGCAAAAGGATAGGAGATGCTGCTAAGGGAGGGCCCTAAAAGCCAGGTGATTGGGCAGAACTGACACGGGCTCAAATGCCAGTTCCAGCAGAGCTGGAGGGCCCAAGGGTAAAGGTTCAACATCCAAAGCTGGTTTCTGAGCCCAGCTTCTACAGAATTTCTCTTGCTATCTGCCAATATCTACTCCTGTAAGGCACTGGAGTTTATAACTGCATCAAGAGGTTATCAAGTCCAGACTAACTTTCTGATTTAACTCAGATTTCCCCACATTGAACAGGCACTCAACCACTGAGCTACATCCACTCCCCAATGAGAACTGGTTTTTTTGTTTGTTTGTTTGTTTTTCATTCATTTGGTTAGTTTTTTGTTTTTAGGAGGTACCAGGGATTGAACCTGGGACCTCTTACATGGGAAGCAGGCGATAAACCACTTGAGCTACATCTGCTTCCCAGGAACTGTGAATTTTTAATAATTCTGGGTACCTTTCTGGTGATGTGGTTGTCACCCATCTGTCTCAGCAAGGCACTGCTGAAGCTAAAAGGAAGCTACTGAGGGATTTTAAACAGGAAAGTGACATGCTTACATTGGTAAGGTGGTAAAGCAAAGTGGATGGATCTGAGAGTTTTTAGAAGGCAGAAGTTACAGAATCTGGTAAATAAATGGATATCAGAGAGGAAAGAGAAAGAAGGGTCAAGTATAAAGCTCAAAGGTGGGGAAGTTATAGAAAAAGAGGAAAATCAGTCCCTCTACATTCCATTTTTTTTTTTAAGGAAGTACAGGGGCTTGAACCCAGGACATTGTACATGTGAAGCAGGCACTCAATCACTAAGCTACACTTGCTCTGCTCTACAATTAATTTTTGATACACTGAATGTAGGGTGCCTGTATAACATATAAGTGAAGCCTGGCAGACAAGTAAATATCATGTTTGAAGTTCAGCCAAGAGGTCAAAGGGCTAGAGATAAATATCTGGGGGTTATCAGTATATAATTATGATCACTGAGGTGTAAGGGGAAGATAGCAAATAAGGAAAGATGGAGGGGTCAAGAACTGAACCCTAGAGAACACCATTACTCAAAGGGCAGGCATGAGGAAGAGAAGGACATGAAAGAGAAGAAGGAAAAATGGGCAAAGAGAAGAATGAGGAGAGAGGCAAATTCATGTTATTTCTCCCAGAGTACCTACCTGAACCACTCGCTCATGGGTGGTAAGGGCTGAGTCCAGGAACATTTTTCTGCCTTGGTCCTGCAGCCGCAACACCTCCATGGTTTTGGTGGGCATCGCATAACTGTGGGAAGGAAGAGTCAGGTATTGGGAGGGTTCTCTTAAGCTAGCAGTAGCTGCAACATTTATCACCACTTCAATCAGGGTAGCCCCTCGGTACAGCCACTACTGTATGCAGTAGCCCTTAAAACCCAAGGGATGTTTTCCACCTGAGCCAAGAGCAAAGTAACCGGATCTCCTTAAACCTTCTCCAGGAGTCTCTAAACTCCCTGAGGGAATAGACCATGCATTCCCAATCATGCCTAATACAATGCTCTAAATAAAATTTGATTACTAAGTACTTGTTGCTACTGAAGAACTGTAAATTCTAAAAGAGTCAGGTTTGTCACTAGTCATGCTTTAGAAACTAACCTTGGGTATTTCACCTCTTCTGGAAAAATAAGGCTTGAAACCCAATTGTTCTAGAACAAGGTTTCTCAATCTCAGTACTAATGACATTTTGGACCAGATAATTTGGAGGGGGGGTGGGTGTAGGAGCAGTGCTGGCTTGCGCTTTGTAGGATCTTTGGCAGCATCCCCGGCTTCTACCAGCTGAATGCCCCCTGCCCCTGAGTCATGACAATCAAAATTATCTCCATACAGTATATACATGATGGAATATTATGCAACGGTAGAAGAAATGAAGTCGTGAAACATATGGCAACATGGATGAACCTGGAGGACATTATGTTGAGTGAAGCAAGCCAGACACAAAAGGGCATTTACTGTATGACTGCCCTATTATGAACTAAATATATTATGTGAAATATAAATATATTATGTGAAATATAAATATGGGTATAATTGCATATATAAGACAGTTTTTCTTTGAAGCTGAACAAGTGTAAGTTAATAGTATAAAATGTTAATATCAGACAAAAAAAATTATACTAAGTTGTATAATGAGACCAGACACAGAGTACTACATATTGTATGATTCTATTTATATAAAATGTAAGTATAAATCAATTTATAAAGATGAAAGTAGATTAGTGGTTATGTAGGTCTGAGGAAGGAATGCTAAGGTGTGTGGAGTCTTTCTTTTTGGAGTAATGAAATTGTTCTAAAATTTTTGAGGGGAAGCGGCTGTGGCTCAATCAGTAGGGCTCCCGTTTACCATATGGGAGGCCCCGGGTTCGGTTCCCGGGGCCTCCTGGTGAAGGCAAGCCTGCCTGCACGGCGTGGTTAGCTGACCCAGCGAGCGCAAGCAGCAAGGGGGGGATAAATGAATAAATAAATAAAAAAAAATCTTAAAAAAAAAAAAAAAAAGTTTAAAAAATAAAAAAATTAAAAAATAAAATAAAATTTTTGAGATGATAAATGTACAACAGTGTGATTATACTAAAAGCCACTGATTATACACTTTGGAAGAATAGCCATAAACAGCAGCTATGTACAGTGGGAGAAGCATAGAGAGATTGAGAGGTGAGGAATTTTGTTTGTCTGTTTTTTATTATTATTACCAAAATAAGAAAATGTTCTAATAATGATTGAAGTGATGAATGCACAACTGTGATTATAGCAAATACCACTGATTGTTCACTTCGGATGAATTGTATGCTTTATTAATATGTATCAATAAAATTGATTTGTTTAAAAAAAAATTGTCTCCACACATTGCCAAATGTTCCTCTGATGTACAAAACTGCCCTGGGTTGAGAGGCACTATAGAGTTTATGCTTACTATAATCAGCTTCAGCAAAGCCACATGCTGGAATGAAAGAACACTAGACTCAGGGTCAAGGTTTGGCCCTGCTAAGCAAGCCACTTCCCCTCCTGGGTCTCGTTATCTTCATGTATAAATGGGATTATAATCTGACTCTATATCAACAGACTATTACAAGGATCAGGTATGGGGATAAGATAGGACTAATGAAATAAGGCAAACACAAAAGGACATAGTATGATCTCACATATGTGAAGTAATTAGAATATGCAAATTCAGAGATAGAAATTAGAATACAGGTTACCACAAGCAGGTAATGGGGTGAGGAATGGGAGTTAAAACTTTTTTTTTTTTTTTTTTTAAAGATTTTATTTATTTATTCATTTATCCCCCCCTTGCTGCTTGTGCTCACTGGGTCAGCTAACCACGCCGTGCAGGCGGGCTTGCCTTCACCAGGAGGCCCCGGGAACCGAACCCGGGGCCTCCCATATGGTAAACGGGAGCCCTACTGATTGAGCCACAGCCGCTTCCCGGAGTTAAAACTTAATCATATACAATTTATGTTTGTTGTGCTGAAAAGTTTTGATTATGGATGGTGTTGATGGCAGTACAACATGGTGACTATAATAAACACAAGTTAGTCGTATACTTGAAAGTGGTTAAAATGGGATATTTTATGTTGTATATATGTTACCAGAATTAAAAAAAAGTTTTTTAGACTGTAGAACCATACGATACAAAGAGTGAGCCCACAGGAAGTAGATATGGCTCAAGTGGTTGGGCTCCTGTCTACCATATAGGAGGTCCAAGGTTCGATTCCCGGGGCCTCCTGTGAAAAGCAAGCAGGCTTGTGAAGCGAGCTAGCCCACACAGGAGTGCTGGCCTGCGTGGAGAGCTGGCGCAGCAAGATGATGCAACAAGAAGAGAGACAATAAGAGATGCAGCAGACCAGGCAGCTGAGGTGGTGCGAGACATTGAGCAGCCTCTCTCCACTCTGGAAGGTCCCAGGATTGGTTCCTGGTGCCACATAAAGAGAAGACAAGCAGACACAGAAGAACACACAGAGAGCAGATAGCGAGTGCAAAACAACGAGGGGAGTGGTGGTGGAAATAAGTAAATAAATAAATCTTCAAAAAAAAAAAAAAAGTGAGCCCTAATGCAAACTATGTACTATAGTTAATAATAATATTCTTATAATAATATTGGCTTATCAATTTGTTAATAATAATGAAATAATGGGCAGTATGTGGCTCAAATGGTTGAGCGCCTGCCTCCCACATGGGAGGTCTTGGGTTTTGTTCCCGGTGCCTCCTGAAAAATACAAAACCAACCAACAAGCAAAAAAAAAAAAAAAATGAAAAAAAAAAAAAAAAAAAAAACAACAACTCAGGGAAACCAATGTGGCTCAGTGGTTGAGTACTGGCTTCCCACATATGAGGTCCTGGGTTCAATCCCCAGCCCCAGATACCTCAAAAAATAAAACAAAATAACATAAAAGAGAGGACTAATGGCTATGCACAAATACAAGTGTTGTTTTCCTCTTATCCAAAAGTTTATTAAACTAAAGTTAAACGAAATAATTTAAACAATAGGATTTCTGAATTTTCATGACTCATAAAGTTTCATCAATTAATAGCAAAGGGCATAACCCTATACAGATGGACCTCTACAAAAGAAAGGTAGTTAGGTGAAAAGGGATCAAAGATGATAGTGAGTCCTAGATTCAAATCTTGGCCCTGCCACGTATTACCTATTTGACCTTAGGCAAATTAATTCAGGTCTCTGAGTCTTCGTTTCTTTACCATAAAATGAGAATAACACTTAGCACATAGTGTTGTTGTAGTGATTAGATGAGATTACATAAGTCATTTGCCCAGCACACTATGTCCATAAATGCCAGTTTCCGTACCCTCATAAATAGTCAATGAGTGCCAGGTACTATAAACTCTTCCAAGTAGCCTCCCTAAAAAACACTGTCTCCCACTTTTCAGCACAATCTCTCAGCAACTCTTTTTTTTTTTTTTTTTTTTAAAGATTTATTTATTTACTTTATCCATTTTAAACCCCACCTTCCCCATTTGCTGTTTTGTGTTCATTCTCTGGGCTATTCTCTGTGTCTGTTTCCTGCCATCTCTTCTCATCCTCCTCCTCCAGTCTTCATCAGGATTTGATCCTGGAGACCTCCGATATAGGAGAGGTGTTCTGCCACCTGCGCCACCTAGGTACCTGGTTTTCAGAGCATCTCATCTTGTCTCTCCCCTGCGTCTCTCTCCTGTTACGTCATCATTTTGCTGCATGGCTCCTGGGGCCTGGCGGCTCACTGGCACACAGAGCCTGGCAGCCCATGCGCCTTCTATATATTTTTTATTTTGCCGGGAGGTCCCGGGGATCGAACCCAGGTCCCTCCATATGGCAGACGGACGCCCAACCATTTGAGCCACATCCGCCTCCCTCAGCAACTCTTTTTACAATTCAAATATGGGAATACTTCCCTACATAAAAGTGGGGATACACTCATAGATTTGTTATGAATATCAAATAAGATAATTGTGAAAGCTTTCAGAAAGTAAAAAGCACTCTAAAAAGTTACCTTTCTTTTTTGGCAGATTAGACCAACTAAAGTGGGAGGTCTCCATTCTTGCCACTCAGCATAAATTTTATTCTTCAACACTTAACTTCAGCAAGATTTCCTTAATTTATTTACTCAATCATTCAACAAACATTTACTGAGAGCCTGCTGTGTCCCAGGCACTCTGATGGGCAATATGCTTTCAAGGAGCTCAGAAAGAGGGTACTGGAAGTTCAAACAGCTGCCATTTGCTAAGACAAGGGCAAAAGTAGATATGCACTGAATATTATAGGGACAAGAGGGAGAAAATGGGGGCTCAGGAAAGGCTTCATAGGTGAGGTAGAGTTTTATCAAAGAATGAGCATAGGTGTTTGCCTGGGCTTTTCAAGCAAATGCAGCAGGATCTACAAAGCAAGGAGTTATAAGAGGCCCTCAAAGATAGCCAACAGAAAAACCAGACACAGTTTGATAAAGAAATACTGAGAACTCTCGTCATTTCAAAGTAGAACAGGCCTTTGAGTGGTAAAAGTATAGTAATTTTTCTTTAGTACCTTTATACTTTTCTGTACTTTCTAAATTTTCTGCAATATTATTTGGATAAAGAGACAATAAAAACTGAGGGGAAGAAGTAAAATATTTGAATTTCAAGTGTCAACCTAAGATGACAAAATAGTGCTACCTCTGGGGAGTATTGACTGGAAAGGAGCACAAGACAGACTGCTGGGGTGTTGGGGAACTTAGAATCTGTGGGCTTTACTATATATAAGTTATACCTCAATTTTAAAAAAAATGTAAGTGGATTATAAAATTAAAAAAAAAAAAAAAAAAGAAGTCACTTCACAGAGACTAATGCTGAGTAAGGCTTTTACTCTCCACAAAGCCCAGGGGTTAGGGGAGCAGATGTGGCTCAAGCTGTTGAGTACTTGCTTCCCACATGGGAGGTCCGGAGTTCGGTCCCCAATGCCTCCTAAAAACAAAACAACAAGCAAACAAATGAAAAAACCAACTCAGTGGAGCTGATGTGGCTCAGTGGTTGAGCGCTGGCTTCCCACATAAGAGGTCCAGGGTTCAATCCCCAGCCTGGTACCTCAAAAAACAAAACAAAACAAAACAAAAAAACACAGGGGTTGGGTCAGCTCACTCTTCAGACATGGAAGCTGCTTCCAGATGGTAAGATTTCCATCTCCCCAGGAAGCGGCTCTTCAAAGGAGGATGGCAAATTAAAGGTCTAGTTGCATAAAAGTCCTTTGCCTCTTTCTCTCCTCTCATTTCTTCTCCTTCTGGGTCAATCCTGGCTGCAGAAAGGCAGCCCATTTGTAAAACAAAAGCTGGCACTTTGTTTTCCTGCCCAATTCTATCTCAAGGTCATAGCTGTCATCACTATCCCTGATCAAGATGAAATGAAAATCATTTCATCTCTGAAAAGCTGGGCAGTGAGAACACCTAACAATATGATGGTCTAAAAACCTCAATCAATACACAGAAGTGAGTTGCTGAAAACAAGCATCTCTTTATGCTCTGCAACATTTGGAACAAAATGCCAGGAAAGAGGCAAAAAACTGCCTATCACTTATTCTAGGAATCATGTCCATGCCTATTGGAACTCAATCCAAGTCAGCAAAAATTCATTCAGCATCTACTATGTATCACTAGGCAAGTTTCTAAAGTTAGACCACTGAAGAAAACAGAAGCAGTTTAATAAGGACTACCAATAACAGTCAAGTAATTACAAGGTAAGGAAAGAGTGTTATGAAAGAAAAGTTATATATCTTCTACTTTCCCTAAATATATAACAGAAGCACCTAATTTAAGTTTCCTGAAGAATTGACATCCAAGATGAAGCCAAGAAAAAAAGCAGGAGTTAGTTAGGTGATGGGGGAAGAGTATTCTAAGCTCTAGAGAGCATAATGCAAAGGTCATGAAGTGGGAAGTGACAAACAAAGCCAATGTAGCTAAAAGGAGAGGGAGAGGGGAAGAGAAGTGTGAGTTAAGGCAAGAGAGGCAAGTTCAGGCATGGAGCACCTAATATACCATGCAAAGAACTTTAATTTTGATCCTAAAGTAATGAGAAACACTAAAGGATTTTAAGCAGAGGCATGATAGGATGATATTTCCATTCTAGAAATCACCCCAACTGCTGTGTGGAAAACCAGCTAGAGAGAATTGGGAATTGGAAACATCTGGATTCAAATCCAGATCTTGCCACTCATTAGTTGTATGACTGTGGGCAAGCCTCTATAATATTATTATTACTGCTAATAATAATATTATAATGATAGCAGCCAACAGTTGCTGGTCACATTTCTAAGGACGTCACATATATTAATCCCTTAATTTTCACTACAACCTTTTTAGGTAGGTACTTTTATTAACCCCGTTTTACAGATGAGGAAAGCAAGACTTAAAGAGGTTAAGTAGACTATCCAATGTCACATTAAGAATG
The DNA here is from genome assembly GCA_026826555.1 of Tolypeutes matacus. NCBI lineage: Eukaryota > Metazoa > Chordata > Mammalia > Cingulata > Chlamyphoridae > Tolypeutes > Tolypeutes matacus. The sequence continues at coordinate 2,842,955 of JAKSZT010031676.1, read as the reverse complement.
CAGTAGTGCAAGAGTAAAATCCAGGCCATTTGTCTCCAGAGTCCATGTTTTGATCCAATTTGCACATCTGAAGATAATATATATTTAAAAAGTACCTAGCAGTGTACCTGGTTGATAGTAGGTGCTCAACAAATGTTACTACCTTCCTGCCTTTATTCAAATGTAGCCAGGGCATTATAGAGCCAGGTTTTATTTTATTTTTTTAAAGATTAATTTAATTTATTTCTCCCCACTCCCTCATTGTTTCGCATTTGCTGTGTCTGTATTGTGCTGGAATTCTTTTTAGGAGGCACCAGGACTGAACCTGGGACCTCCGATGTGGGAGGGAGGTGCCTAATTGCTTGAGCCACCTCCGCTCCCTGCTTTGTTGTGTCTCTCATTATGTTTTTCTCATGTCTCTTGCTGTGTCATCTTGTTGAGTCAGCTCACTGCACCTGCCCATTGCATCAGCTCACTGTCTTGCTCATCTTCTTTAGGAGGCACTGAGAACTGAACCTGGGACCTCCCATGTGGTAGGTGGGAGCTCAATCGCCTGAGCCACATCTGTTTCCCGAGAGCCAGGTTTTAAAAATAGTATCTTTAAAAATACTCCTTCTGAAAATGTAAACACTATTCCCGGGAGTTGGTCCATGACAGGTATAATAGTAACATTCTGTAAAAGACATTTAGTGCCTCTTTGTCATCACAACATGAGACACTGCCCCAACCCCTGCCAAATGAAAAAAAAAAAAAACCAAAACTTTATTCATTATTAATAACAATACTATTATTAACAGAATGTTTCATTGTGCCAGTCACTCTACAAAGTGTTATGTACTATCTTATTTAATTTTCAGAACTCAATGAAATAGGAAAATTATCATCCCCCTTATACAGATGAGTAAACCAAGGTTATGAAATGCCCAAGGTCACAGAGCTAATAACTGATAGAGATGGAATTTGAATTGAATGCAGGCAGTCTGATTCCAGACCTTGTTCTCTTAACCATTTGTCACTCAAAGTGAGATCCACAGACAAGCTACAGGTGGGCAAACTGCTTGTTACGAGCCCAACAAAGAGTGTGCACCAGTCACAAACAAACTGTTTGATTCAGATGACCTTTAAATTACTACTCTATTCTGCAACTTGAACTAACATCATACTGCCTTTTGTTTATCACTGACCACATTATAATTAATTCTTTCTGTGTGTATATGTGTATATCTGTATATGTACATACATACGTGTATGCATGTATATATGTACTCCTAAATTAAGGCTCTATGTCCGATTCACCTCAATATCCTCCAGCTAGAATGCCTAGTATATGTCCACCATACGGCAAGCAGGGCCTCAATCAATAGTTTTAGTTAATTAATCAATAATATAGTTATTAAACTTTAGGGAAAATATACTATGCAACTAGATTCTACAGTCATATTTAAGATCCTGTCACTCTTTCAACAATGACTTAATGTCCCCCATGTGACAGGTCTTGTGCTGGGTGCTGAAGAAATAAAGGAGAACTCCTAGAAGGAATGCATAGACAGGGCGTGGGGGACATACACATAAACAGATCATTACAGCCCAGAGCACTAAGTGCTATGACAGAGGTGTGTGCCAGGTGCTAAAAGAGCAACCAACTCTGGTATATTAAGCAGAGATAAAGCACATCCCTAAGCTTAAAACAACTGAAGTGCTGTCAGCTGTGAGAGCTAAAGTCACAGCTTATTATCAAGTCTTCTAAAGAACACTTTTAGCAGTTACACTCTAAATTATAAAGGTTTAACAGTTCAAATTTGGTTTAAGAACTTAAAATAAGATCCAATATAATTAAAAATACTTCAGTCAGGGAGAACTGAGTTTAAATCCAGGCAATTTACTGGTTCTGTGACTTTTAACAAGTTACTTAACCTTTCTGAGACTTGATTTCTTCACCTGTAAAATGGGAAAATACTAATATCAAACTCATAGTTGTGAAAATGAAAAAAAAGTACAATTTTACCATATCCACATTCTGTGCTGTGTACTATATTGTCACAATGGTAAATCACCTAAATTATTATTTATTTAATATTTTTCTTTAAATAAAATCACTTTAAAAAAAATAATTTTAAAGAAACTCAAGGCCCACACCAATCAAGATGGTGGAGTGAGATGCTCCAGAGCTTTGTCTCACCACAGAAGCTCTTAGCAACCACCAAAAACCGGCAGAAACATCTTTCTCAAAGCTCCAGAAAACAAAGGACTACAGTAACGGGGCGAGTGCCAAATCAAGAAAAAAGCTTCTGGGAAGCAGATGTGACTCAGGCAATTGGGCACGCACCTACCACATGGGAGGTCCCTGGTTTGGTTCCCAGTGCCTCCTAAAGAAGATGAGCAAGACAACAGCTGACGTTATGGGCTAGCGCGGTGAGCTGATGCAACAAGATGATGCAATGAGAAGACACAACAAGAAAACACAATGAGAGACAAAACAAGTAGGGAGCGGGGGTGGCTGAAGCTATTGGGGGCCTCACTTCCACATGGGAGGTCCCAGGTTTGGTTCCCAGTGACTTCGAAGGAAAAAAAAAAAAGAAGATGAGCAGACACAGAGAGCACACAATGAACAGATACAGAGCAGACAGAGAGTACAAATAACGGGGTGGGGAAAGAAATAAATCTAAAAAAAAATAGCTTCTTCAAAAAGAAGGATCTCCTGGCACTCATGTATGCCCCTTCCCCACCCCTCGTGGAGCCAGCCTGCACTCAAAGTGTGGATCACTGGTCTTAGTTCCAGAGGGAGAAGAGTAACCCTCATACACATAACAGGAGCGTGTATTTTTGTCCCAATTTACCTAGTGATGGTCTGAGGGGCTCTCCATTCTGGAACTTGCCCTGCAGCTCAGAGCACTCTTCTAGAGAACGCTGTGAGAGAGCATCAAGTCATGCTGTCTGGGGCAAAGGATTGCTGACTATAGGACATATAGTGTAGTATCTGGGACCAGGAGGAGACTGTTTCCTAGGGAAGAGGAGTCATTTGTAACCTTGTAAATGAGGAAATCCTTAGGGACTACAAGCCCCAATCAACATACAGATGCAGAGAGGATCAGGGACTTCCTATACTTTGGCCTGGAGCTATTCTCATATAAGACACTGTATGTATAAGCCCTGATGGAGAGTATTTGAACAGGTCAATCTGCAAAGACTGGAAAAGGGACTTTCTTTTTTACCTTTTTTTGTTGTTGTTGTTAGCTCCTTGCATTCAAGGAAAACTCGGTCATAACACCAGCTGGATACAAGTTTAAGGAACAGATGCATCAGAGTCTAAATTTCAGGGATAACACATTAAAATATTGATATATCCAGGTTTCAACAAAAGGCTACAAAACATACAAAGAAACAGGAAGCAATGGCCCAGGCAAAGGAGAAGATTAAAGCATTAAAATCATCAATGAGAAGGATAAGATCTGGGACATATCAGACAAAGACAAAAAAAAAAAAGGTCCTCATTATGCTCAAAGAGCTAAAAGAAAACACAACTAAAATAAATCAGGAAAATGATAGATGAGCACAAAGAGAATATCAATAGAGAGATGGAAATGTTTAAAAAGGAACAATGCAGGGGAGCGGATGTGGCTCAAGTGACTGAGCACCTGCTTCCCACGAGAGGTCCTGGATTCGGATCCTGGTATCTCCTAAAAACAAACAACAAGCAAACAAATGAAAAAACCAACTTAGGGGAGCCAATGTGGCTCAGTGGTTGAGTGCCAGCTTCCCACATACAAGGTCCTGGGTTCAATCCCTGGCTCTGATACCTTAAAAAAAAAAAAAAAAAGAACGATGCAGAGCTGAAGACCACAGTAACAGAAATTTAAAATTCCCTAGAGGGGTTCAACAGCAGATTGGAGCTGGCAAAAGAAATAATCAGAGAAGCTAAAGTTAAGACAATTCATATCATTCAGAGGAGCAGAAAGAATAAAGAAACCTATAGGACACCATCAAGCATACCAATGTATGCACTGTGAGAGTCCCACAAGGAGAAGAAAAAGAGCAGAGAGAATATTCAAAGAAATAATGGCTGACAACTCTGCAAATTTTAAAAAGGCATAAATATATACAACCAAGAAGCTCAATGAACACTAAACAGAATAAACCCAAATAGATCCGTGTCATAGCATATTATAATCAGCCTGTTACATTTCACATAAAAAGAAAATTCTGAAAGCCATAAGAGAGAAGCAATGTGTCATGTACTAGGGAGCAACAATAAGATTAGGTGCCGATTTCTCATCAAAAACCATGGAGGCAAGAAGGCAGGGGGATGATATATTTAAAGTGCTGAAAGCAAAAAATTGCCAACCAATAATTCCATATCTAGCAAAACTGTCTTTCAAAATGGAAGGGAGGGTTAAGACATTCTCAGATAAGCAAAACTGAGGGAGTTTGTCACCACTAGAAGGGCCCCAAAATAGATGCTAAAGGGAATCTTCAGGTTGAAAGAAAAAGACAACAGACAATAGCTTGAAGCCTCATGCAGAAATAAAGATCTCTGGGATAAATATAAATTCTAGTACTGTTGTAGTTTTGGTTTGTAACTCCATTTTTTAAACTTTCTATAGGATCTAAAAGGCAAATGCATAAAACGTAATTATAAATCAGTGGTTTTGGACTCAATTGTATAAACATGTAATCTGTGACAAGAACTACTTAAAGGTGTGTGGATGGAGTATAGGAATGTAGTTTGTATATATTATTGAAGTTAAGTTAGTATCAAAGTAACGACATTGTTATGGATTTAGGATGTTAAATTTAAGTCCCATGGTAACCATAAAGAAAAAATCAGAGAATATACAAGCTCATGAAGACATAAATTAGAGTACAGGTTGCCAGGGGCAGGGGTAATAGGGAGTTATGGATTCTGCTTGGGGAAATGGCAAGGTTTTGTTGATGGAGGGTGGTAAAGGAATGCAATGATGTGAATGTGGTTGATCTCATTGAATTATATGTTTGGGAGTAGTTGAGATGGGAAAGTTTGTATTTTATATATGGTCCCACATTTGAAAAAGAAAAAGAAGGAAAGAACTAAAGAGACAATGTCAATTAGATGCAATGCATGATCCCTGACAGGATCTGGCAAGGGAGGAGAGAAGGCTCAGGGGGACATTGTTGGGATATATGAAAGGGTTTGAGAGTGGACTGTGGGCTTATATCAATGTTGGGTTGCTTGAGCTTGATGGCTACACTTCAGGAAGTTGTATAGATGGGTATTCTTGTTCTTGGGATGTGTGTATGGCAGTGTTGAATGTCTGAAGAGCATGATGTATGCAACCTACATTCTAAAATGAATTAGTAGAAAAGACAGATGGACAGATGGATAGATAAATGAATGGATGGATGAAATGATGTGGCAAATATGGTAAAAAGCTGGGATTGGTGGACTGGTGGCTGGGGAAATAGGGGTCTGTTGAGGTTCTCTTTATGGGGCTTATATTGTTATTTATTTATTTATTTTATTATTATTATTTTTTAAGATTGATTTATTTACTTTATCCATTTTAACCCACCCCCCTTCCCCATTTGCTGCTTTTTTGTGTCCAGTCACTGGGCAATTCTCCATGTCTGTTTCCTGCCACCTCTTCTCATCCTCCTCCTCCAGTCTTCACCAGGATTCAATCCTGGAGACCTCCGACGTAGGAGAGAGGTGTTCTGCCACCTGCGCCACCTCAGGTCCTGGTTTTTGGAGCTTTCAGAGCATCTCGTCTTGTCTCTCCCCTGCCTCTCTCTCCTGTTACACCATCATCTTGCTGCATGGCTCCCGGGGCCTGGTGGCTCACCGGCACACACAGCCTGGCAGCCCATGCGCCTTCTATATATATATTTTTTATTTTACCGGGAGGTCCCGGGGATCGAACCCAGGTCCCTCCATATGGCAGACAGACGCCCAACCATTTGAGCCACATCCGCCCCCTATATTGTTTTTTAAACTCTCTCTGGGTTTGAATGTATTTTGAGGTAAAATGTTTTCTTAAAAAAACAAAGAAACTAGAGACATTGAGCAAATAGAAATATCATACATTGCTGATGGGTATATAAAAAGATATAGCCAGTTCGGAAAACAGTTTGGCAACTTTTTTTTTTTTTTTTTTTTAGGTACCAGCCTCAGGGATTGAACCTGGGACGTTGTAAGTTGGAAGCCAGTGTTCAACCACTGAGCAACATTGGCTCCCCTGAGTTGGTTTTCTTGTGTTTGCTTGTTGTTTGTTTTTGTTTTCAGAAGACACCAGGAACTGAGCCCTGGACCTCCCACATGGGAGGTGGTGCTCAACCACTTGAGTCACATGCACTCCTGGCAACTTCTTATAAATTTAAACATGTATTTATCATTCAAATTGGCAATCTTCCTCCTAAAGAAATGAAAACTTACATTCTCACAAAAACTTGTACATGTTTATAGTGGCCTTATTCATAAATGCCCAAAACTGGAAACAACCCTAATGTCCTTCAGTAGATGAGCAAAACAAACTGTAGTACCTCCATTCAATGAAATGCTACTTAGAAACAAAAAAGCATAAACTACTGAAACAGGCAACATCATGGATGAATCTCAACTGCATCATGCTAAGTGAAAAAGGCTCACTCTAAAAGATAAATACTATATGATTCTGTTTATCTGAAATTCTGGAAAAGGCAAAACTACAGGGCAGAAAACAGATCAGTAGTTGCCAGGGATGGTGGTGGTGGTGGGGATGACCACAGAGAAGTAGGAAAGAACTCTTTGAGATGATGGAAATGTTCTACATCTTGATTATGATGGTGTAGCAGTTTGGTATTGTTTATGAATTCCAAAAATAGATATTGGACTATGTTTGTAAACTGGTCTGTTCCTCTGGGCATATTAGATTGTATTAGATTCAGAGATTTCACTTTTACTTGATTAAATTATGATTAAGGCTTTGATTGGGCCATGTCAGTAGGACATTGAGTCCCCACCCACTCACTGAGAAAACAACATGGCAGAGGAGAGTTTTGGAGATTTGATGCTGGAGCTCTGGGAAGTAAATACACAGAGAAGCAGATTCGTGAGGAAAGAGAGAAGGCTCCATTAGACACAGAAGAGGACCCAGGAAGAGAATGAGCCTGATAGCCTATAGCTGCAGCTGAGCCTGGAGAGACACGAGCCCTGGGAGAGAGACAAGACTTATTCCAGCCAACAGCTGAGAAAGGAAAGAGCTGGAGCCACGGAGCCTTAGGAGGAAGAGGAAGGTTGAACCCTCTCAGAGACCGGCAGCCATCTTGCTCCAAACACATGGCAATAGATTTTGATGAGGGAAGTAACTTATTCTTTATGGCCTTGTGACTGTAAGCTTCTACCCCAAATAAATACCCTTTATAAATGCCAACAGGTATGTGGTACTTTGCATCAGCATCCCTTTAGCTGACTAATACAGATGGCATTTACTTGACTATGTGCATTTATCAGAACTCATATAACTGTTTACTAAAGGGGTGAATTTTATTCAATGTACACTATACCTCAATAAACCTAACTTTAAAATAAAGAAACTTTGTATTACTGCTGTAAGTGGAAAACTAGTATCAGCTGCCATAAATCGAAGATAAGTTAAAAATAAATAAAATGAAAACAAAGTAATGTTATAAAATTCCAACTAGATCCTAGTGCTCGCCAAAGATTCAGCCTGAGGTTCCCTTCCTGTTCTAAAGATTAGGGAGTGTTAATGCAGTGTTAAAGACATACCAACACCACACAGAGAATTTCTCCTTGACATAATTAGGGTTGAGTGAGAATTTAAAAAGGAAGAAATTTCTCACCATGTGATTTAATGTTATTTAAGGCAAACCACAGGACATTCCATACTTTGTGAAACACTGAGATAAGATACATAAAGTGCTTGGCCTGGATTGTGTAGTAACTGTTAGTTCCCTTCCCCTACAGTTTTCCATCAAGTCCAAAGAATAAATAAAAAGCAGGGCAGGCAAAGAATAACTAAATAAATGGAGAAATATACTATGTTTAGGGATGAGAGGACTCAACATAGTTATGAGGTCAATTCTCCCCCAAACTGATCTACAGATTCAACACAATCCCAATCAAAATCCCAATGGGCTTTTTAAAATAGAAATCAAGGGGGACGGATGTGGCTCAAATGGTTGGGCGTCCGTCTGCCATATGGAGGGACCTGGGTTCGATCCCCGGGACCTCCCGGTAAAAAAAAAAAAAAAAAAAAAAAAAAATTGAAATCAAGAAGTTGATTCTAAAATTTATATGGAAAACTAAAGGCCCTAGAATAGCAAAACAACTTTGAAAAAGATGATCAAAGTTGAAGTTTCAGTAATCAAATTACAGTAATCAACACAGTGTGATATTGCACAAGGACAGAGATTTAGGCCAATGTAATAGAATTGAGTACAAAAATAGACCTGCACATCAATGATCAACTGACTTTCAATTAGAGGAGCTATGAAAATTCAATGGAGAAAGAAAATCGTTTTCAACAAATGGTGCTTGGACAATTAGACATCCATATGCAAAAACAACAACAACAACAACAACTTCAGTCCATACCTCATACCACATAAAAAAATAACTCAAGGTATCTGGGATGCCAGGGGCACCAGGCTCCAGTGACAGTGCCGCTGCTGTCTCTTTAACAAAAGAGGAAGCAATGCAGAGGTGTGGAAAATGGCAGAGCTGCAGATGTTACTAGAGAAGAAGATCCCATCTGGGAAGAGGACACTGATGGAGAGTTACCAGAACCTGATGCATATGACTGACTACTGTGAGAACAGCTACATACAAGTTACAGACAAGAGAAAAGCGTTAGAAGAGTCCAAAGCCTACACAACCCAATTCCTAGCTAGTATTGCTTATTAAATAAATGCACTGGCCAACAATGTGCTCCAACTGCTGGACATCCAGTCCTCTCAGTTTTAAAGAATGGAGTCTTCCATCAATCATATCTCACAGACCGTGGACATTCATAAAAAGAAAGTGGCTCAAAGAGAGATTGGTATTTTGACAACAAATAAAAATATATCAAGAACTCACAAAATTATAGCACCTGCGAATATGGTACACCCTGTGAGGTACATTTGGAAACCTATGGACTATACAGTTCTGGATGATGTGGGCCATGGTGTCAAGCATGGAAATAACGTGGCTGCAAGAACTGGCACACTGCTGAGAACAAATCCTCCTAGTCAGAGACCACCAAGCCCTCCCATGTCAGGTCAGGGAACACTGGGGTAGGATACTCCTTACAAAACCCTGGAATCTGTTAAACCCCCAACAGTTCCTAATGACTACATGACAAGTCCTGCTAGGCTTGGAAGTCAGTATAATCTGGGCAGGATAGCTTCTTTAAATCAGAGACTAAGGACACACAGTAGAAGCAGTGGAGGAAGTGGAAGTTGAGAGAAAAGAGCAAGCAGCAGTATTGGCATTCTCACTGCCGTGCCTTTACCTTCACTACCCACTGTTGGGCCAGTTGCTGATAGTCCAACTCCACAACCGCCACCTCCACCAGACAACATTCCCATGTTTGATGATTCTCCACCTCTGCCACCACCACCTCCAGTGGATTATGAAGATGAAGAGGCTGCAGTAGTTCACTATAATGATCCATATGTAGATGGGGATCCTGTCTGGGCCCCTAAGAATTATACTGAGGAAATTGTTGCAATATATGATTATACAAAAGACAAGGATGATGAGCTATCATTTATGGAGGGTATAATCATTTATGTTATAAAGAAGAATGATGATGGCTGGTATAAAGGAGTCAGCAATTGAGTAACTGGTCTGTTCCCCAGGAACTATGTTGGATCAATCATGCAATATACTGATTAAACTGTTTTTGCTTTATTTATTTATTTAAGTACCAGGGCCAGGGATTGAACCTGGGACCTCGTATGTGGGAAGCTGGCACTCAACCACTGAGCTACACTGGCTCCCCTAAGTTGGTTTTTCAGTTTGTTTGTTCAATGTTTGTTTTTTTTGTTTTTTTTTGTTTTTTTTTTTAGGAGGTACCAGGCATTGAACCTGGGACTTCATACATGGGGAGCAAGTACTCAAACACTTGAGGTACATCCGCTCCCCCTTTTTGCTTTTAAAGTAGATTATTATTACTCAGTGTACTGTGGGACTGTTATGGCTAACAGAATTGTCTTACTATATTTTAAAATATGCCCATATTTTCAAGACATGCTGTTTTATTTGTATCTTTGAATGTCTATACATAAGCATAAATCTTTGAGGCAGTTTGTGTACTGCTAAACAGCAGTTTATACAGGAGGTTGTCCAGAAGTGATTATGCTTATGTATTTACTTACTCATAAAGTTAACTTTATGACTAGCCTAAATATTCTGGGAAAGTAGGGTATATAAATATTAAATGAATCATAATTCAGATTGTCCCATTACATCTTTCAGTACAGCATAGTTACTGTCAGACTAATGTTAAAATCAGAAAATATAAATGCTGCTGTTGGTCTGACTTTTCATGTAGATTCTTTCATTCTTGAACTATACTATTTGTTTAAAGCATGCACATTTATGTATTGATGTGGCAGTTTGAGATTATTTATGAATTCCAAAAAGAGAGATTATGTTTATAAACTGGTCTGTTCCTCTGGGCATGATACCCTTTGATTGATTTAAATCCAAACACTTTACGTTTACTTGATTAAATCACAATTAGAGCTTTGACTCGATCACGCCATTCGGGTGAGCAAGGTTGAGTCCCCATCCCCTTGGTCGACTATATAAACAGATATTCACACAAAAGAACACAGAGAAATAAAGAGAGCTCCATAGACACGGAGGAGGAGAGAACTTGTCAGCTTTGATCCTATTGTCCCGGGAAGAGAGATGAGCCATTCACCTCATAGTTTACAGCTGCTTTGTGAAGAGACCAGAGCAGCAGAGCCCAGAAAGATACAAGCCCTCCAGCCTACAGCTGAGATTGGAACAAGCTAGGCCCATGGAGCCTTAAGAGGAAAGAGGAAGGCTGAACCCTCGCAGACATTATCCGCCATCTTGCTTCAACATGTGGCAAAAGATTTTGGTGAGGAAGTACCTCTTATAGTAACCTTGAGTTGGACTCTTTAGGGCCTTGTAACTGTAAGCTTTCCCTCAAATAAATACCAATTATAAAAGCCAATAGATTTCTGGTACTTTGCATCAGCACCCCTTTTGGCTAACTAATACAGAATTTGGTACCAGGAGTGGGGTACAATCTGATGCAATTATGAAAAATGCTGGAATGGTTTTATAAATGGGCAAAGGGGTATTTTTCAGAGGAATTGTGAGTTGCTTGATACAAAAGGCCTATATTGATTTGAAGAGACTGTTGATAGGAATAGGGATGCTAAAAGAGACTTTTGATGAGGGCTTAGAAGTAAATGATGAAACTATTATTGGAAACTGGAGGAAAGGCGTTCTGTGTTTTAAAGTTGCAGAGAACTTAGCAAGATTGACTCCTGATGTTGTATGGAAGGCAGAATTTGAAAATGACAAGGTTGAACATTTAGGTGAAGAGCTTTCCAAAGCAAACTTGGAGAATGCAGCTTGGTTTCTCCTTGCAGCTTATAGCAAAATGCTAGATGATAGAGATAAGCTGAGAACTGAGTTGTTGGGTACAAAGAAACCTCAGAAACCTCTGAGGTCTCCATGTGAAACAAAACAAACAAAAAAGGGTGACCTGTAATGTTGTAATTTGTGTCTAAGTTTTTTAATGAGTAAATTTGAATTATAGTTTTTCCATTCATAAACACATAAGTGAATCAAGGGTCTTTGACATTTCCTTCACTGGTTTGATTAAAAAAATAAATAAAAGGTACTGATTTATTGCAAAAAACAAAAACAAAAAAGACAAACTCGGGGGACGGATGTGGCTCAAATGGTTGGGTGTCCGTCTCCCATATGGAGGGACCCGGGTTCAATACCCGGGACCTCCCGGTAAAAAAAAAAAAAAAAAAAAAAAAAAAAGACAAACTCAAAATGGACCATGGACCTAAATGTAAAGTTTAAAACTACAGAACTTCTAGAAGAAAGCATAGAAGAAAAATCCTTTTGACCTTAGGTTAGGCAAAGATTTCTTAGATATGATATAAAAAGCAAAACCCATATAAGAAAAAAATTGATAAAATGGACTTCTACCAACTTAAAAACATCTATGCTGCAAAAGACACTATTTTTTTTAGTTTTTTAAAAAAATTTATTAAACAGTTTTATTGAGATATATTCACATACCATAGATCTATCCAAAGTTTATAATCAATGGCTCTTAGTATAATTATAATGTTGTACATTCATCACTACAAAATATTTCAGAACAATTTCATTACTCTAAAAAGAAAAACTCCATACTCCCTTAGTAGTCCTTCCCCAGCTCTACATAGCCACTAATCTAATTTCATCTTTATAAATCGATTTATATTTACATTTTAAATAAATGGAATCATACAATATGTAGTACTTAGTGTCTGGTTAAAAGACACACTATGAAGAAGATAAAAAGAGAAGTCACAGACTGGGAGAAAATATTTGCAAAATATATATACCGGAAAAAGAACTGCTATCTAAAATATACAGGGAAGCGGCTGTGGCTCAATCAGTAGGGCTCCCGTTTACCATATGG
>JAKSZT010031676.1:2813550-2830325 GCA_026826555.1 Tolypeutes matacus | reverse complement strand
GGGAAGCGGCTGTGGCTCAATCAGTAGGGCTCCCGTTTACCATATGGGAGGCCCCGGGTTCGGTTCCCAGGGCCTCCTGGTGAAGGCAAGCCCGCCCGCACAGCGTGGTTAGCTGACCTAGCGAGCACAAGCAGCAAGGGGGGGATAAATGAATAAATAAATAAAATCTTAAAAAAAAATAAATAAATAAAATATACAAACTCTCAAACAACCCAATTTAAAAAAATGGACAAAAGATTTGAACAGACACTTCACCAAAGAAGATGGCCAATAAGCACATGAAAAGATGCTCAACATCATTAGCCATTAGGGAAATACAAATTCAACCTGGCAATGCAAATTAAAACTACTATGAGATACTGCTAAATACCTAATTAGAATAGCTTTAAAAAATTGACAATACCAAGTGCCGACCAGGATGAGGTGCTATTGGAACTCTCATACATTGCTGATTGGAGTACAAAATGGTACAGCCACTTTAGAAACAGTTTGGCTGTTTCTTATAAAATTAAACATACACTTGCCATACAACCCAGAAATCTCAGTTCTATTATAGGTAGTTACTAAAGAGATAAGATATATGCAGACACAAAACCTATATAAGAATGCTTAGAGAGCTTTATTCATCATCACCAGCATACTAGAAACAACCCATCAACTGGTAAATCAATAAGCCAGTTAAGATCCATCCAAACAATGGAATACTACTCAGCAATAAAATACCTGCAGCAACATTAATGAATCTCAAATGCATTAGCAATGTGAAAGAGGCCAGACTCCAGAACAGCTCCATACTGTATGATTTTGTTACCTAGCATCCTGGAGAAGTTAAAATAATAAGGACAGGGAAACGGACGTGGCTCAAAGGTTCGGCGTCCGTCTACCATATGGAGAGACCAGGGTTCGATCCCCGGTACCTCCCGGTAAAAAAAAATAAATAAATAATAAAATAAAATAAAATAAAATAAAATAATAAGGACAGGGAGGCAGATGTGGCTCAACCAGTTGGGTGTCTGCCTACCACATTGGAGGTCCTGGGTTCAGGTCCCAGTGCCTCCTAAAAGAAGACGAGCAGATGCTGCCTCCTGCCGCAACGAGCTTCACGCCACCTCCTGCTGCAATGTGCTAGGTGCTGCCCCCGCTGCAACAAGCAACTGCCACAAGCACACGCTACAGCCTGCAGGGAGCGGATGTGGCTCAGGCTGTTGGGCACTTGCCTCTCATGTGGGAGGTCCCGGGTTCTGCTCCCGGTGCCTCCTGGGGAAGGTGAGCAAACAATGAGCACCATCTGGGGCGGGGGGAGGGGGTGGATAAAAAAATTTAAAAAAAAGTAAATAAATAAATCTTAAAAAAAAAAAATAATAATAATAATAATAATAATGTTAGGGACAGAAAATAGATCATTGGTTGTCAGGGCCCAGGAGTTGGGGGAGAAGACTGACTATACTTGGGCACTGAGAAACTTTTTAGGGTAATGGAATTGATCTATATTTTGATTGTGGTGGTAATTTCACAACTGTATATATTTGTCAAAATTCATAGACCTATATACTTGAAAAAAGTGAATTTTACTACATATAAATTATATTTTAAAAACACGAGTTAAAAGAAAAAGCAGAGCATGCTACTCACGCCAAGGATATCCCATGCAAAGACACCTTTCATACCTTTCCTCGACTTTAATGGAGAGCTTATTGCAGAGGTTGTGAACATACTGGGCATAATTCTCTGCCAGGGCCATGTCATATGCTGTCAGGTGGACGTTTACTACCCCATATTCATAATCTGTCCCCAAATTAATGGGTCTTATTTCCACTTTTCCCCTCTTCTTCTTGGGCTGAATAGAAAACAAATAAAAAGAGAAAGAAAATAAATCAAAGTATCATACAAGAAATTCTAATCATACCACCCTGGTATTAAAAAAAAGCAATCTTTCAAATAAACAAATTTGTTCATTATATTGTTTTCAGGTTACCTTACCTACAAACTGAATTTCTCCTGGGAAGGACTGGGCAGCTTCCCCTGCCAGTCTGGGCTGTGACATCAGGCAATGAAAGGAGAGGGAATATTTCTTTAGGATGAATACATGTGACTATCTTCTGCCATTAACTTGTTATGAGACTCACCTGCCATCTCTGGCCCTCAGTTTGCCTATTTGTAAAATAATAGGGTTATGCTAGATGAAAGAGTCTTAACCTGGAACCCATGGATGGGATTCAAGGGGTCTATGAACCCCCTGAATTATATGCAAAATTTTACTTGTGTGCACATTTTTCTGAGGAAAGAATCCTGAGCTTTCATCAGAATCTTAATGAAATCAAAGTAAAGAAGCACAGCATTAGTTCTCTTTCAGCCCAAGTTTTAAAACTCCAATTATTTATACATCTTTCCTTTTGAGAATTGAGATAAAGAACAAATTATTTTATTTCTATTTTTCCCTTTCATATAGAGCACTGCTTTACTATACGTCAACCTGTGCAGACTGCTGTAAAAAGTTAAAATGGGGCCTGTGAAAACAGATTATTTAACACAACATATATCAGGATCAAGAGAGTTTCTTAACTGAAAATAACCTAAATGTCCATCAAGAAGGGACTTGTTAAATTATGGCACATCCACACAAAAGGACATTATGCAGCTGTAAAAAGGAATAAGGACCTTTATGCACTGATATGGAAAGATCATTAAGATAAATTAAATGATAAAAAGCAAACTGTAGAATATGTTCAGAATATTATCATATATATAATAAAGAGTGGTTGAGAGAGTATGTGTATGTGTGTGTATACAAGTACAGAAATACTTATTTGCTTGTATACCCAAAAAATACCTCTGGACAGATGCACAAAAATACTAATATCATTAGCTGCCTACGAGTAAACTGGGTGGCTGAGGCATAAAGGCAGGACAGACTTTTTTTTACTATTTCCCTTTTATAACTTGTATTTTAATAATTTTAAATTTTTATTAAAATTTTTATTGCAATAGAATATTCATACTGTATACTTGAACTTTCACAAAGGGAAAACAATTGTAAAATATGTACCTTGAACAAGAAAAATATAGAATATTACAGTACCCCCATTATCCCCCCTCTTTCCCTCCAAATTGGTAACCACTACCCTGACTTCTAAACCCATAAGGTCATTTTGCCTGTTTCTGAAATTTGTGAAAATGAACGTTCTCTTTTGTGTCTGGCTTCTCTCAATCAGTATGTTTGAAGATTCATCCTTGTATTGTGTTAAACAGCAGTTCGTTCTTTCTCATTGCTTTAATATTCCATTGAATAAATATGCTACAATTTATTTATCCTTTCTACTGTTGGTGGAAATTTGGGTTGTTTCCAACATGGGGCTATTATAAACAGTACTAATATCAACTCTCTTGTATGGTTCTTTTAGTGAGTATGTGCATACATTTCTGTTGGGGATATACGTACGAACAGAACTACTAAGTTCTAGAATATGCATATGTTCATTTTAGTAGATACTTATAGTTTTGAAAAGTGGTTTCCAATTTAGATTCCCACCAGCAGTGTATGAGAATTGTAGATGCTCTATATTCTGGTCAATAATTATAAAACTTAGTATAGTCTAGTTTTATGTTTGTTTGTTTGTTTTTAAGCCATTCTGATGGCTACGTAGTAGTAGTGCATTGAAATTTAAACTTTATGTTGATTAAGTCTGAGCACTTTCCCATATGTTCCTTGGCCGTTTGGATATTTCCTTTTGTGACCTACCTATGTGAGTCTTTTGCCCATATTTAAAACTTTTTAAAACATTTAAAAAACTTTTTATTTGTACAAGTTCTTTATATATTCTAGGTATGATCCTTTGTTAAGTGTACACATGGCAAATATCTTCTTCCACTCTGTAGCTTGCCTTTTCACTTCTTTTATGGTGCATTTTGATGAGCAGAAGTTATTTTTAAGGTAGTCCAATATACTGATTTTTTTCTTTTATGGTTATAATGATTTTTGTTTCTTGTTTAAGAAATCTTTGCCTACCTCAAGATCATGAAGATATTCTCATATATTATCTTCTAGCAGTTTCATTATTTTAACATTTACATCTACAATCCACTTATGATTTTTGTGCATGGTGAGCAATAGGAGTCAAGATTCATTTTTTTATATGGTCATCTAATCCAACTGATCAGAACCATTACAATGCAGTAACCTTTGTCACATAAACGTGTGTATATGTTTTTGTCTATCCTTGAGTTATAATGTTGCTATTTGAAAAGAAACATTTTTATTTTTAAGAAAAAAATTTTAAACTCAATCTCTACTTATATATGTTAAGTCACTGTTATCTAACAGCCAATGGCCTGGTACCTGCCCCAGTAGAGCAGTTCCTAATAGTTCTCTCAACCTGCTGCTCTTCAGGTCAGCCTAAGAGAGCAGAGGCCCAATTTTGGGAAACAGGGAGAGGACCAAGAAATGGTCCTTTCACAAGGCCAGTAATACTAACGATAGGCCTGATCTCACAGGGGTGTTTTGAGAATTGAATAGAACACTGTATATAGAGTAGTTAATACAATCTGTGGCACGTATGTAAACACTCAGTAAAATTTAACTATTGCTATTATTTTCATTTTTATAGTCCTCATATCTAGCACAGAGCCTGGCAAAAAGAAAACATGCAGTGAATCACTATTTTATAATTTTAGGAAAGGAAGGAATTTAGAGATGACTTTGTCCCAGTTATTCATACTTGCATGTGAAGAATAAGAAGCCCAGAGAATTTAAATACATCCCTCCAGAATCACATAGCCAGACAGGACAGATTCCAGGAACTGAAAATCCAGACCTCTGTCATGACCCCCAATATAGGGCTTCTTCCATGGCAGCCCCTGCATTACTAAAGATGTTAACAGAGGTGGCCACCCCAGGGTGCTAGACTTTGCTTTAAGTGAGAAGCCAACCTGTAGAGAACAATTGTCAAGAGTTATCAGGTCCATCATACCCATGGCCAAAGGCAGTAAACTGGACAATCAGCATTGCAATCAGAGCTGCAGAGAAGGTGAACATGATGACTGAAGGATGAGCAGTCGTTTTGGACCATGAAATAGTTGAGTTTAATTTAATTTAATTTAATTCTGGCCTTGCCACTTACTTGCCATATGATTGCCGAGAAATCACTTATCCTCCTGCATCTGTTTCCTTTTCTGCCTTGTCCATATCACAGGATTGTTGATGAATCAAAAGGCATTGATTTGAACTTTGTTTGGGTTGCAAATGGTCTACTAAAATTATGTTTCTCTTTGTGAAATATCACATGAAATACTCACCAATATACCTTTATCATACACAACAAGAATGAGTTTACTAGCAGAAAATTTGGTTATATTATATACCTGAAGTTATCTGCATTTCAAAAATATGAAACAGGGATGTGGCTCAAGCAGTTGAGCACCTGCTTCCCACACGGGAGGTCCCAGGTTCAGTTCCCAGTGCCTCCTAAAGATAAACACAAACTACAAGCAAACAAACGATAAAACCAACTCAAGCCAACGTGGCTCAGTGGTTGAGTGCCAGCTTCTCACATACAAGGTCCCGGGTTCAATCCCTTGGTCCCCGGACCTCAAAAAAAAAAAAAAAAAAGGAAACATATCTAAGCTTTTCTGGTAATATTTGTTTTCATCAAGTAATATCAATGGGAGGAAAACTTGAAATTTAGAAAATTCTATCCATTAACAATGTTTTTCTAAAATTTGGAAAAGATTGCTATTATTCAACTTGAGGAGGGATTCAGCTCTAGGACCACCAGTGTTCCAAGGGAGTATGGTTTGAGAGGTGCTGAGATAATGGATGTAAACGGACTTTGAAAATGGATCATTATTATGATTTCATACCAAATATGAACCCCTCTAAAAATCTGACACTGTTGTAATGTGGCAGAACAGATGAGGCAGGATGAGATTCCCAGTGGGCTGGAGACCAGGGGGCTCTAACTGACACAAAGAGTCAGATCTTCAAAAGAGCCACTGCCTGTGCCTGGAAAAGCCCTCTTACTTTCTCTACCTTGAAAACATTTTTATTTTCTGTACCAGCCCAGTGTTACTAGTTACCCCAAGTAACTGGATACACCTAGAGGAGAGTCCTGTTCAACTTTACTTTCCCAAGCATACAGGTGACATTTAATAAATGTTTGTTGAGCTGAACTCTGTGATACCTTGACTCACCCTTTCATGGAGAACTGTTTCTTTATCTTTGCTCTCTTGCTATTTAGTTCATTCCCCTAGTAAAGCACTTACCACAATGTATTTAGTTCTATTTTTTAGCACTACCTTTCCCAGTAAACTATAAGCTTTTTGTAGGAAAAGATTGTATCCCATTCATCTGAGCAGCACTGGTGCTCAGCAGTGTTGCCCATAATAGATATCCAGCAATGGTTTTCCTTTTTATTTATTTATTTTATTTATTTATTTATTTATTTTTAAGATTTTATTTACTTATTCATTTATCCCCCCCTTGCTGCTTGTGCTCGCTGGGTCAGCTAACCACGCCGTGAGGGCGGGCTTGCCTTCACCAGGAGGCCCCGGGAACCGAACCCGGGGCCTCCCATATGGTAAACGGGAGCCCTACTGATTAAGCCACAGCCGCTTCCCTGGTTTTTCTTTTTAATGAGTTACAAGAAGTAGATTTGAGAGAAAACATGGATGTTAGTATAAAACAATTCTTCCTAAGCCAGTGTTATACTCCATATCTAGTCCTACAGTCACTAGACCAGCAAAACTATCTGTCCCCAGGAAGCTGGCACTGTAACCATAAAGTGATTCTGACCTGCTGAGTTTTCTGGGAATGGTGCCAGTCTCCACAGACTCATGGCTGAGAGAGCTGATCTATATATGGATGCTACAACAAAATAAATAGGTGTCAGAAATGATAGACATCTCCCATATGTCAACAGTAAAAACAGCATGAAGTTTCCAAGGAAAAATGATCTTGATTCTTAGAGGTCATTCAATATAAAGATGAAGGAAATTACTCTCTTGCCTGAGGGCATGGAAAATAGGACATGTGACAACTACAAACTGAAAGTAATTTATGTTGCCTCCATTTCATCCTCCCACATCTTCCTCTTGGCATTCCTCTGATTCTTGGGCTGCTACTACTCTAAGATTGAACAATGGATTACAAAAGGGTGAGAAAGTGGTCTTGGGAGAAATGATCTAGCACTATGCAAATGTGAAGGACTATTATTACTTTTATGTCTATCAAATATAAGCAAATGTAATCTTAAACCTTTTAAATTCAAGAGAATGGTGCAGGGCCCATGAAGGAATAATGAGATCTACAGTCACAGTGCTAGGTCTGCAGATACCCTCTGAAATGTGACCCCTCACTGCCATGGGTTAAGCTGGGTCTCACAGGACAAGCACCACAGAGAAAAAAAGAAGGACATCATCCCAAGCAAAGGAAACATGTGCAAAGGCACAGGGGCATGAGACAGCATAAGTGTATGAGGAAACAGGCTGAAATATAGGGTGTGAAATGGGGAAATCACTGAGGAGGAGTTGGGTCCACCCTGTGAAAGACCTGGAATATCCATTCTATGCTACTCTAAGGGGAAGCCTCGTTTTCATCTTTCTTCTCACTCCCTCCTCATAGAGCATCAAGGACAGGGTACAGGACGGTGGGATGGGAACCAACCTAGAGGCATAAATCAGGCCATGCAAGAAAAAAGCAGGTAAAACCAGTGTTGGCAAGGAAAGCTGAGATGAGGTAGATGCCCTTTACCTTCCCAAAGTTCAAAAGCCACAAAACTTACGTTTGGAAAGAGGAATGAAGGAATTACACAGCAGACATGAGGTAATGGCTGCACACTTTGTGCATAAAAAGTAATTTATCTCAGAAATGCTGGGCTCAAGAGAATAGAGGGGCTAGACTGAGACCCAGAGAGGAAGAAACGGGTATATGGGTGCTTATCTTTTTTCTAGGCTCTAGCCTTAGGGAAAGAAACAAAGAAAGGAAGAGGGCCACAAGATTCCTTCAAGCTTATTTAGTCCAGTTCCCCAGGGGAGGTAAAAGAGACAGAGACTTGGGACAGAGCCTCTATAAGCTGGCAGGTGAAAGTGTTCAGTGTACTGTCCTTTATAGGAAGCAGGAAGCCCAGCAGCACCTTCCGCGACTACCCAGCACAACAGCTCTAGCTACCCTGGGCCACTGAATAACATCAAAGAAAAGTCTATAGCCCTAACCAAAGGAGCATCAATCCCCTCCAGCAACCAAGGTCATCTAGAGCCAGCTCTCTGCAGATAGTAGGGTTCTATTTGCCAGCTCTGATTTGTAAAGCCCCAAGGTGACACCAATAACCATACTTAAGTTCAGCTAAATCAATATTTACTGTTACCTGCTTGGTGCCAGGCCCTGTGCTAGACACTGAAGATACAGAGAAAAATGATACATGGCCCCCCATAAGGAGTTCACAATCTAGGAGAGATAGTCTCAAAACACAGTTAAAACACAGAGCAATAAGCCTTGTGACAGAGGAAGAACAAGGAACCATGGCAGCCCATGGTAGGAAAAGAAACCCAGTCCGGGGAAGCCAAGAAGTCTTCTCAGAAGGGAAGATTCATTTCTGTCCCTCCTCACCCTACTTCCTCACTGGGGTTTAAAGGTTGAGGAGGAGTTTGCCAAATGTAGAAAGGAAGAAGGTCTCCCAAGTAGACAGATCAGCATGTGAAACAGCATGGTGATTTGGATGAAAGCATGAGGCCCAATGCAGCCAAGGCATGGTATCTATGAGATAGGAGAAGAGGCAGAAAATTATCTTAGAGGGAGTGTTGGAGATTGAATTATGTACCACACAAAAAATACATTCAAATCTTAATCTGCATTCCTTTGGATGTGAACCCATTTGAAAATGTTAAGGTAAATCAGGATGTGGACTAATTAGTGAATAAGATCCTATTTAGGTGTGGCCAACTGAGTGAAGATAGAACATGATCTATATTACTGAAGGCCTTATAAAGAGAAGCCAAGTCAGAGAAAGCAACAGGAGGAGACCAAGGACGTCGCCATGTGAGGGAGGACTGCCATCACCAGAACGCTACAGACTCTGGGAGAAAGCACGGCCTTGCCAATATCTTGATTTTAAACTCTAGCCTTCCAAACGGTGAGACAATAAATGCTTCTTGTTTAAGCCAACCCACTGTGTGGTATTTATCATAGTAGCTCTGGCAAACTAAGACAGGGAGGATCCTGAGAAATCAAAAAACAAAAAACAGAAACAAAAACCCCCACTCGAACAAAACTAATTTTATTTCCTGTAAATTTATGTGGGACTTTGAAGAGAAGAAGAATGTCTGAAAATAAAACAACTCCAGCAACTCACTCTAAGATATCACAACTCAGAAGGGTGCAAATCACTCCTTCTTCTGAATTAATAGCTCTTTGTACCTTTCTTTTAGCACTTGTCACTTTCTGCCTGGAAGCATAATTACCTGTGTCTTATCTCCTCTAATTATTGCAGGTTCCCTCAGAACATGAACAAGGTCTTGTTCATTTATCTCTAAGATTTTATTTCAACCCACTCGAAATATGCAGGGCATCCAGCAGCACATAACAGATGTTCAAGAAATATTTTATAGCACCATGGAGTCACATAATTTCTGATCTGACTTTTTTTTTTAAGCTTTTTATTTTTAAATACCTGCAAACTTACAGTCAGTTACAAAAATAATACAAACCCCATGCAGAGAACTCCAACATACGCCTATGTCCCCAGATACCCAGATCCAAAGTTCAACATTTTGCCACATTTGCCATATCATTCTAGCTATCTTTCCGTTATTCTATCAATCCAAAAGAGCTGAAAGACTCCTAAAGATATTCTAGTCCAGGGTTTCTCAATCTTTGTGAGTAGTCAGATAAAAGCCATGGACTGGGGAGCTGATGTGGTTCAGTGGTTGAGCAGCTTCCTATATACGAGGCCCTGGGTTCAATCCCCCCGGCCATTAAAAAAAAAAAAAAAAAAAAAAAGCAGCAGCACCTATGGACTATCTTTCTAGAAAAGTCACACTCAGAAAACATTTTACATATAATTTCAGGCCCACCATGCCCAGAGAAGTTAGGTTAACTTATCCAAGGTCACAAAGCTGATATGTGGCAGAACCAGGCCTAGACCACAGGTTTCCTGATTTCTGAATCAGTACTCTTCCCATTACAAAGAAACAATTTTAGTAGGGCATTTCTTTCCTGCTGGGAGCATGCCTGACATAGGCCTCAGACCTGGTAATATTCCTCTTATGAAATTCCTTGATACAAGAATGATACTCAGAAGAACATGGCAAGTTTAGAGGCTTCTGAGGCCCAAATACGGTGGTATGAAGCCTCTGCCAAGGAAAAAGGGCCAAATGGGAGACATGCCTGGTTGCATGGGAACATAAAAGGAAGCCAAAGAACCAAAGGCAATGTTTAAGTCTCCCCAAGTAGACCAGCAAAACCTTCCTATCTTTACTGCTTATAAGAAGTGGTAAATCGAGACTAAAGCCAGATTTACTGATTTTCAAAATATTTTAAAAGATTTATTTATTTATTTACTTTCTATCCATTTTTTTAATGCCCCACCCCCCATTTCTGTTTTTGTGTCCATTCGCTGGGCAATTCTCTGTGTCCGTTTCCTGCCCTCTCTTCTCATCCTTCTCTTCCTGTCTTCACCGGGATTTGATTCTGGGAACTGCCAATGTGGGAGAGCGGTATTCTGCCACATGTGACACCTTAGTTCCTGTTTTTTCAGCACATCTCGTCTTGGCTCTCCCTTGTGTCACTCTCCTGCTTCATCATCATCTTGTTCCATGCGGCACACCCACGCATGAGGCCTGGCAGCACACCTGTGCCCAGGGCCTGACTGTGCACCCACTCATGGGGCCTGATGGCACACCCTCGCGTGGGGCCCCGGGGGCGAGGCCTGGTGGCGCGCCTTCTACATTTTTCTTTATTTTACCGAGAGGTCCCAGGGATTGAACCCAGGTCCCTCCATATCAGAAACGGATGCCCAACCATTTGAGCCATATCTGCCCCCCTACTGATTTTCAGTATAGTGTTCTCTCCACCACAAAATTCTCTGCACACACAAAGTAACCTAAACACCCCAGAAGCAATCATGCAGCTGGAGCCAGAGAACTAAGCTAAATAATCTTAAAATCCTTAGAACTAACTCCCAGTTATCCATGATAATGGATTCAAGAATAGACATATTTTAAATCTGTAAATACTATAAAAATCAGCAATTCTGGCAAAAAAAAAAATGTCAATCTCCCTCTACTTGATACAAACTATTCATTCAACTCAACTGAATTTATCATTTCCACTGAGAGATCCATAATGAACTAAATACTAAGACGACATTAAAAAAGTATCACAAATAGTAAAACCCATCTGCTTTTTACTGTAATAACTTGTCCTAGGAACAAGACTGGAAGCTTGTTGAGGCATCTACAGCCTGGATAAACTTCAAGCTAAATAACTAGAAAGGTCTGAGGTAGATCCCTGTGGTGGCTGGGGGTTATGTACTGAAAAAAGAAAAAAAAAAAACAAACACACACCACGTTCTTTATTCTTAATCCATTCCTGTGGTTGAGAACCATTATAAATAGGACCTTTTGAAGATGTTATTTTTAGTTATGGTGTGGCCAATTGAATCATGTTGGGTCTTAATCCTATAACTGGAGACCTTATAGAAAAAGCCACAGGGAAAGAAACTGAAAGTCAACAGAATCCAGAATTGAAAGGAGAAAATGACGCCATGTGCACTGCCATTTACAAAAAAGCCAAGAACCCAAATGTCAGCCAGCAGCCAGCCCTGGAACACCACAATCTTCAAGGAGAAAATATTGCCTTGCTGATGCCTGGATTTTGGAGTTCTCCTAGCTTCAAAACCGTGAGCTAATAAATTCCCATTGCTTAAGCCAACCCATTACAGGGTATTTGTTTTAGCAGCTAGAAAGCGAAAATAATCCCCTATCCTTTCTAGCTCCAATATTACCCAACCTATGCACATCTGATCTTCAGATCTTTGCAAAAGCCGCACATTATCCTTTTCTAAAAGACACCCCCACCCCTCTCCTCCTGCCCTGCCCTTACCTCTTGTGCTATAATTAGCTTCTTGTATTTTCCAATGCCATGGGTGGGCTTTGACTTATAGTGCCGACTAGTACTCAGTAGAATCCCACCTAAAAGAGAGAAAATAAGACATACCTGTTTCAAAGTTCCTTCAGGGACAGGCAGATCTTATGTGAGAAGCCAAATTCTTCACTGCAGGTCTAGGGATATTTTAGGGTAGACAATCTCTTGTGGTTTAAAAAACCATAGATATTTCTTGATTCTGGGCTTTTTCTCTACTTTTGGCCCATGGCATATCCAATCCCCAATATTTATCTTTCCTTGGGAAATTCTCTCCTGGTAGAACCACTGGTAGGAGGGAGACAAAATACATTTCACAGGGTTCTCCTCTCCTCTTGGTACTCAACAGGCAACAGCCCTTTTGGAGTTTTCTAGTGGGTATTATATAGAAAAGAAATGGGGCAAAAATAACCAGAAAAGTGGAGAATCAGAGTCCCAGAAAGTTTTAGAAATTTACCATCTCATTTGATCTATTTGTGCTGATACGGAACAATCTCAAAAATATATTATTAAGTAACAACAAAAACAAAAACAAAAATCTAAGATACAGATCAGTACATATGTACACTATTGCTAGGAAAAAATAGGATCACTGTATATACATTAGGATAGACCTGGAGATGCACTGCCTGATGCCCCTTCAAGAAAGGACTTGCTGCCCAACTCAGGAAGTATAGTCAGAAGACAGCTTCTTCAGGGTCTACCTCCACTGCAGAGTCACATTCCAGAGATCACACCCTTCCCAGGGAGCCTGCATCTGGTGACTAATCAAGGTGGAGGTATGAAAGCTCAGCCATTTTGGCCCACTGTGGAATAACTTTGACAGACAATATTCACACCAAAGCTTGGCATCAAGTTGGCAGAGGCTTTGTTGGGCCAGGACCTCAGTTTAAGTTCTCCCTCTGTCCAATTCTGCATCTTCCCCTTCCTTTCACAGGAGTTAATCCCCAAGAAATAGCTTATATCCCAAACTCCATCTCAGCTCTCTATTTCTGAAGAACTCAACCTGCAACATACATAGAATATTAAGAGATCCCTAAAAGGATATATAAGGGTCTGGTTACAGTGATCATCTCCAGAAAGGACCTGCAATTTAAACTCATGTCTATCTTACTGAACAACCTTTGACCATAACCACTATGTGATAACAACTGAATTTCTGGAATGCAAAATATAGCTAGATAGACCTGACCTTTCCTAACTCTGACCTCAGTCCCTTATTGCTACCCTTTCACTGGAATCAGCCTTCCACAGATCTACTCTGTCAATATGTCTGTCTCTCTTGCTCACTCTGTACTTTCTGGAGAAGTCCTAGTCCTTGGTTCCATTTTCTTTCCTCTTGGCTCCTGTGGTGCTGCCCTTATCATCTCAGGGTCACCACTCTGTTAGGGGCTAAACACAAAATGAGGTGGAGAAGTCTAAGTTATATCAAGTAAAAGGCTACTTAGGGCCCTCTTTTCTAAAGTGGGCTTCTAAGCAGGTCTGCTCTGTGCCAGGCGAATCAGAGAATCCTGCCTTCAGAGAACTTCCCTGCATTAACAGTCCACAATATTTCATCAAGATAATCCAGGGATATCAAGGATCCCTTCTGTGATATCAGTTAGTCCACAATTACTATTAAGTACCAATAACTGTATAGACACTGGGACAGTTGCAAAGATGAATAAAATATGCTGCTTGTCCTTGAGATAATCAAGGTACACTAGGTAAGAGTGAGGGTATGAAGTGCTTTGATGGAGATGTGAACAATGTTGTGGGTGTCCAGAGAAAGGAACAATTAACTCTGACATGTGTGTTGAGGTGGGAGGAGTAGGTAGAGGAGTACAGAGGAATAGGTTCAGAAGAGGTAACACCTGTGTCTTGAAAGAGGCGTAGGCGTTTACAATGCAAGAAAGCTAGAGGTATTTTTGGTCAGCAGTTCCAAAGAGCATGGAATATAACTGAGGTATCCTACTGGCTGCTGCCCTAATTCCAACTTTCTGAATCTAAGACCTTGACCCTTTAAATGTTTGGGCTCCAGACACTGCAATCTGGGGCCCCACCTACGGAAATGATAGCCAAATAATCCTGATGGGTAAACATTATTCCTCAGGCCAGATCCTTGTGAATGAATCAATGAATCTCATCCAATAAGACTTTATTATGACTTCAATACATGACATCCTAAAAAGCACTGGATTCCCATGGGTTCATTCATTCAATACTTATTACTAGCCATTAGGGTAGCCAGCAACAATTGTATCCTCACAACAATGTGAACGGCACACCGTAGAGTTGCGCAGTACAGTGGACAACCAATCCAATATCTATGGCAGGCCTGATTGGTACCAAGTACTGGCCTAGAAGCTGGGGATATAATAATGAACAAAGACAAAGCCCCTGCATCACAGATCTCACCATGTAGTGGGGAGACAGTAATTACAATGCAGGGCAATAAGGGCTATGAGGGCTGCACATGGGAGGGGCACTTATATCGGACTTGAAGTGTCAGGAAAGGATTCTTAGAGCAAGTGGCTTTTAACTAAAACTTGAAGGATGACTAGGAGTTAGCCAAGAGAAAACACAATATGGGGAGAGGAAGAGCAAGGGAGAATTTCAAGGCAGAGTATGAGGAGCAGGGTGGCAAGAGATGAGCTTAAGAGAAACAGGCAAGATTTAGGAAAGGCTTTATTACTGTGTTTTTATGATGTGCCAACACTGCAGAGAGCTTGGGATATAATAGTGAACCAGGGGGTGGATGTGGCTCAAATAGTTGGGCGTCCATCTCCCATATGGAGGGACCTGGGTTTGATTCCTGGGACCTCCTGGTAAAATTTTTTAAAAAAGGAAAATATGGAAAGTGCATGGGCCGCCAGGCCCCATGCGCGGGTGCGCCATCAGGTCCCGCAAGCAGGTGAGCCCCCCAGGCCCCACGCGTGGGTGCGCCATCAGGCCCCACCGAGCACACAGCAAGATGATGACGTAACAGGAGAGTGACACAAGACAAGATGCGCTGAAAAATCAGAAACTAAGGTGGCGCAGGTGGTAGGACACCTCTCTACCACATCGGAGGTTCCAAGGATCAAATCCCAGAGAGGGATGAGAGGAGAGAGCAGGAAACAGACACAGAGAGTTGCCCAGTGAAGGACACAGAAACAGCAAAAATGGGGGGAGGGCAGGGGGATAATAATGGATAAAAGTAAATAAATAAACAAATTAAAAAAAAAAATAGTGAACCAGGCTGAGAGACCTCGGGGAAGATGGAAGATTAGAGACACAGGACTCACTTCTCTCCCAAAAATAATAGCTAGAGGACAGACAGAAATGGTCTGAAAAAATATTTTAGGATTCAGGGCAACGGGGAAAGCCTGGATACCACCCAGAAGAGAGAGGGGCAAAGGAAAAGAATCTCTAGCAGAAAACTCTTTTTTTTTTTTTTTAAAGATTTTATTTATTTATTCATTTATACCCCCCTTGCTGCTTGCGCTCGCTGGGTCAGCCAACCACGCCGTGCGGGCGGGCCTGCCCTCACCAGGAGGCCCCGGGAACTGAACCCGGGGCCTCCCATATGGTAAACGGGAGCCCTACTGATTGAGCCACAGCTGCTTCCCATCTAGCAGAAAACTCTTTAACACATTTGGACCAAGATTTGAACTGAGAGTGCTGTCGAAGAGTGCCACCTGCTGGCAGACAAGGATGTGCATGTGAGGAAATTAAATAAATGAGAGGCTTTTTGGGGCCTTTACAACCTCTTTCTTTCCCCAAGGCCCCTGGAAGTGGGTCTGCAACCTGTTACTGGGTCCATGGCTCAGATATGAGCAATTAAACAGGGATAATCCTAAAGAGCAAGAACAGGTTGAACCAAGAATCAAAGAACAGCAGTAACACACAGTCTTTTGCCACTGAATTCTGACGCAAGAGAGAAATATTGAGCATCAGAGTAAACTCACATCATAACCAGGTGCCTGGGCATCAGCAAAAAATTACAAGCCATTCTAAGAAAATGGAAGAAAGGCCCAAGCAAAGGAATATATCAAAGCCTCAGATGAGACAAAGGATTTGAGACAACTAATCAATGAGGTTCATACAAATCTCCTAAATCAAATAAAAGAATTCAAAGACAATATAGCTAAAGAGATAAAGGACATCAAGAGGATACTGGGTGAGCACAAGGAAGAATGTGAAAACCTTAACAGAAAAATAACAGAGCTTATGGGAATGAAAGACACAGTAGGTGAGATCAAAATCACATTAGAGGGATGCGGCTGTGGCTCAATCAGTGGGGCTCCCGTTTGCCATGTGGGAGGCCCCGGGTTCGGTTCCCGGGGCCTCCTGGTGAAGGCAAGCCCACCCGCACGGCGTGGTTAGCTGACCCATCGAGCACAAGCAGCAAGGGGGGGATAAATGAATAAATAAATAAAATCTTAAAAAAAAAATCCCATTAGAAAAAAAAAAAACATGGGGAAGCGGCTGTGGCTCAATCAGTAGGGCTCCCGTTTACCATATGGGAGGCCCCGGGTTCGGTTCCCGGGGCCTCCTGGTGAAGGCAAGCCCGCCCGCACGGCGTGGTTAGCTGACCCAGCGAGCACAAGCAGCAAGGGGGGGATAAATGAATAAATAAAATAAAATCTTTTAAAAAAAAAAAAAAAAAAAAAAAAAAAAAAAA
>JAKSZT010031676.1:2771422-2813450 GCA_026826555.1 Tolypeutes matacus | reverse complement strand
AAAATAAAATATTTTAAAAAAAAAAAAAAAAAAAAAAAAAAAAAAACTAAAAGAAAAGAAAAAAGCAAAAAAGAATAAAAGAAAAATACATTAGAGGCACACAGCTGCACTTGAAATGATAGAAGAAAGAATAAGTGATGCAGAAGATAGAAGAGCTAAAATTGAAGAGAGAACAGAGAAAAAAGAATGGAAAAAAATAAGCAGATAGGGAAGCGGCTGTGGCTCGGTCGGTGGGGCTCCTGTTTGCCATGTGGGAGGCCCCGGGTTCGGTTCCCGGGGCCTCCTGGTGGGGGCGGGCCTGCCCGCACGGCGTGGTTGGCTGACCCGGCGGGCGCGGGCAGCAGGGGGGGGATAGATGAATAAATAAATAAAAATCTTTAAAAAAAATAAATAAATAAGCAGGAGCTCAGGGAGTTGAATGATAACACAAAGCGTGACAACATGTGTCATGGGACTTCCAGAAGGAGAAAAAAAGGGAAAAGGGGCAGAAAGAGTATTTGAACAAATAATGGCTGCAAATTTCCCAACTCTCATGAAAGCAATGAATTCACATGTCCAAGAAGCAGAGAGTATCTCACACATATTATTCTGAGTCAAACGACAAAGATAAAGTTCTGAGAGCAGCAGGGGACAAGCAAACCACCACATACAAGGGACACCCAGTAAGACTTAGTGTGGATTTCTCATCAGAAACCATGGAGGCGAGAAGACAGTGGTATGATGTAATCAGGATATAAAAGAGAAAAATTGCCAGCCAAGAATTCTTTATCCAGCAAAACTGTCCTTCAAATATGAAGGTGAGTTTAAAATATCCACAAATAGGGAAGCAGATGTGGCTCAAGTGATTGAGCTCCCACCTGCTGCATGGAAGGTCCCAGGTTCAGTTCCTGGTGCCTCCTAAAGAGAAGACAAGCACACAGCAAATGGACGCAGAGAGCAGACAACAAGTGCAGACAATGGGGGGAGGGGGGAATAAATAAAATAAATAAATAAAATATCCACAAATAAACAGAAACTAAGAGAATTCATAAAAAAGAATATACCTTTACAGGAAACATTAAAGGGACCCTGGCACCTTGAAAGAAAAAGACAGGAGAGAGTATAGAAAGGAAGAAGAGTATTAGAAAGGATAACCAAAAGAGTAAAAAGAGACAAAAATAAGATATGACATATGAAAACCAAAGAATAAAATGGTGGAAGTAAATTTACAGTAATATCATTTACAGTAATATCATTGAATATAAATGGATTAAATTCCACAATCAAAAGATAAAGACTGACAGAGTGGATTGAAAAAACATGAGCCATCCATATGATGTCTACAAGATCCAGGGATACAAATCGGCTGAAAGGGAAAGGTTGGAAAAACATATTTCATGCACAGAGTAACCAAAAAAGAGCAGCGGTAGCTATATACTAATATTGAACAAAACAGACTTTAAATGCAAAAAAGTTGTAAGAGAGGCAGAAGGCCATTATATATTAATAAGAGACAATGCACCAGGAAGATCTGTCATAAATATCTATTCGCTTAACCAGGGTGCCCAAAAATACATGAGGCAAACTGGCAAAACTTAAGGGAGAAATAGACATCTCTACAATAATAGTTGGAGACTTCAACACATCACTCACATCATTAGACAGACAACTAGACAGATCAGCGAAACAGAGAACCTGAACTATATGATAAATGAACTAGACCTAAAAAACATATACAGAACATTGCATCCCAAATCAACAGGTTATATATTCTTCTCAAATGCTCATGGATCTTTCTCCAGGATAGACCACACATTGCGTCACAAAGCAGGTCTCAATAAATATAAAAAGATTCAAATTATTCAATGCACCTTCTCAGAACATAATGAAATCATTAATAGGAGGGAAAGGGGAAAATCTGCAAATATGTGGAGGCTAAACAACACACACCTAAACAGTGGGTCAAAGAAGAAATTGTAAGAGAAATTAGCAAATATCTCGACAAATTAAAATGAGAACACAATTTATTATCAAAACTTATGGGATACAGCAAAAACATTGCTGAGAGGGAAATTTATAACCCCAAACACCTATATTAAAAAAGAGCTAAAATCAAAAACCTAACTGAACACCTGGAGGAACTAAGAAAAAGAACAGTAAACCAATCCCAAAGGAAGCAGAAGGAAAGAAATAACAAAGATTGGAACAGAAATCAGATAAGGGTTTAATATCCATTCTATATAAAGTGATGCTACAACTCTACAATAAAAAAGACAAACGACCCTATTGAAAAAAGAGCAGTGGAGCAGGTGAAGCTCAGTGGTTGAGTGCCTGCTTTACATGCACGAGGTCCTGGGTTCAATCCCAGGTACCTCCTAAAAATAAATAAACAAATAAATAAATAAATAATCAATAAAAAATGGGCAAAAGACTTGAATAGACATTTGTCCAAAGAAGAAATACAAATGGAGAAAAAACATATGAAAAAATGTACAACATCACTAGCAATAAGGGAAATGCAAATCAAAGTTACAATGAGATATCATTTCACACCTATTAGAATGGCCACTATTAAAAAGACAGGAAACTACAAGTGTTGGAGAGGATGTAGAGAGACAGGAACACTTATTCACTATTGGTGGGAATGAAGAATAGTATAGCCACTGTGGAGGACTGTTTGGCAGTTCCTAAAGAAGTGGAATATAGATTTGCCATGTGACTCAGCAATACCACTACTAGGTATATAACCAGAAGAACTGAGAGTAGTGACACAACAGACATCTGCACACTGATGTTCGTAGCAGCGTTATTGAGAATTGCCCAAAGGTAGAAACAACCCAAATGTCCATCAACTGATGAATGGATAAACAAATTGTGGTACATACATACGATGGAAGATTATGCAGCTATAAGAAGAAATGAAGTTGTAAAGCATATGACAACATGGATGAACCTGGAGGACATTATGTTGAGTGAAGCAAGCCAGATAAATACTGTATGATTGTGCTATTATGAACTAAATATATTGTGTAAACTCATGGAGTTAATAATAAGAATATAGGTCACCAGAAAATAGAATGAGGTTAGAGAATGGAAAGTTGAGGGTTCATGTGTGCAGAGTTGGTATAAACGTTGTTCATAAATCTTTGGAAATGATTAGAAATGGTGAAAGCATACCGTAGTGTTTGTAACTAGCAGTGCTAATATATGGGTATGACCGTGGTTGAACAGGAGAGTCTAAGGTTATGTATATTACTAGAAGGAAAGCTAAAAAATGTAACATGGGACTGTATAGCGTAACAAAATCTCATGTGAAATATGAATATGGGTAATATTACATATATAAGACTATTTTTCTTTGAAATTAAACAAATATATGTCAATGTTACAAGAGAATATCAAGCAAAAATACAACCAAACCAAAATATGGACAGTAGTGTATAGTAATATATTAATAATCTTCTATTAAGGGTTAAAAAAAAAACGGAAATATACTAAGTGAAAGAAACTAGACAAAACATACTACATATTGTTTGACTCCATCTATACAAAATATAAATACAAATAAATTAGAAAGATGGTAACAGAATAGCAGTTATGTACAGCAGGGGAAGCAGAGAGAGAGATTGAGAGGTGATTATTAAGGGGTAGAGCTTTTTTGATCTGTTTTTTGTTTTGTATTATTATTATTATTATTGGAATAGTGAAAATGTTCTAATAACAACTGAAATGATAAATGCATAACTGTGATTATACAAAATACCACTGACTGTACACTTTGGATGAATTATATGCTTTATTAATACATATCAATAAACTTGACTTAAAAAAACAGTGATTTTGCTACAGTCTAGTGGAAGGAGTGAATCATTAATAGAAACAAAATATATATAAAATTAGGGAAGCGGCTGTGGCTCAATCGGTAGGGCTCCCGTTTACCATGTGGGAGGCCCTGGGTTCGGTTCCCGGGGCCTCCTGGTGAGGGCAGGCCCGCCTGCATGGCGTGGTTGGCTGACCCAGCGAGCACAGGCAGCAAGGGGGGGATAAATGAATAAATGAATAAAATCTAAAAAAAAAAAATATATATATATATATATAATTATAAATTGGTAATAAACAATGAAAAGGAAAAGCAGAGTGCTATGGGGTACCCTCTAAAATAAGTCATATCTTTTAGATTGGAGTATCAGGGAATGCGTCTTTCTAAAAATAAACAAAACATTTTAAACTGAGACCAGAATTCAGAAGAAAATGCTAACTGATTATTTCCAGGGAGGGAAGTAGTTGAAAGTCAGGAAAGAGAGGGAGACTTACGTTATATTCTTGTACCTTCTGTTCCATAACCTGTATTATCTACTCAAAAAAATAAATAAAATAAATTGAGACCTAAAAGGCTAATAGGTGTTTATTTGGTAAAAAGATGGAGGGTGAATGTTCCAGGCAGGCCCTAATGCGGGATACAGCTTGGCACATTCCAGGAACAGAAAGGCTATCCGTGTAGCTGAAGCAAAGTGAAGGGGACACAAAATGCACCAGAGAATAGAGCAATGGGTCAGAACCAACCACACTGGTCTTTGTTTAGAGCTTGGGTTTCATCATCAACAGCCAGAAGCAGAAAAATTATATGGTGTGATACATGTTTTAAAAAGATCATTTTGGTTTTCATGTGCAGAAACAGATGGAGAAAGGGAGTATGGATGGAACGGTTAGATTATAGTGGTTGCCTTGGCTGTGGTCCCCCTGTACCCATTCCCTCTCTGTTTCATCCTCTACAGGGCTGACAGAGTAATTCATCTAAAACACAAATCTAATCCTGTTATTTTCTTTCACTAAGCCAACCATTTATTCATTCCACACACATTTTTTTAAGTACTTATGCATCAGACACTATTATCAAACACTGTAGAGACAACAAGGAATGAGACAGAGATCTTTGCCGTATTATAAAATGTTCAATGTTTCCCACTTCCCAAAATTCACACTCCTTAAGTAAGAATTTAAGGACCTTCATTTTACAGTCTGGTTCCAATTACTTCATTTCCTCATTCTCCAACCCCTTTGGGCTCCCCAGACACACCAGCTATACTTGCTGCCTCCAGGGCCAGCCCAGAATTTCACTGTACTGTGAAATTCTTCTGCTAGCCCACACATACCAAGATCATCAAGAGTTTACTTCATGGTTATAGCTCTATGTCTCCAGTAAACAGTAAAACATTGTGTGTAAATAAAAAACTCAGGTGCCAGTCACCATCTTTAAGAACATGGAAACGCAAACTACCAATGGTTTCAAACAGCAGAACCAAAACTCATCTTTGAGTTTTGGAAAAAGCGTCACATACACTTGCCTCAGCTTCTCATCGATTGGAATTCCTTGGCAAAGAGGCATTTTCAAACTCAGTTTGAGGAAATTCTTATAATTAAAACAGCTGGGTAATTAAGACACTGCTAAAAGTCACTGTTAAATTAACCATTGTCCCCCTTAAATGAAAGGTTTTGGTCAAATTACCAGTGGTTAAACTGCTTAATTAGTTAGTTGCTTTGATTATAAAATTTACAAGTTTGAAAGCCTCTGATTTCCAATAAATTCAACTGAGGGGCGGGATTTCTTCCCCCTGCTCTGTGTCATTAAGCTGGGTTTCCTGCTGTCACGTTAACACAGCAGCCGCCACAGAGAACTGACAACTCTTTTACTGAATGAAGACACAAAAGCCCAGGGTTTCAAAAGGAAACTTTGAATATCTTTAAATTAGCACATTAACAGGGTATAATTTTGTATTAACTTCCCCCACTTCACCAGGCTTTCCTTTGTTTATGCCAGAGCCAAATGTCCTTCAACATCCTTGTTTACTAAACTAGGAACTAAACCCTGCCATTCAGGATGGGGGGGGGGCGGGGAAACAACTTCATTATAATGATTTCTATTTCAAAATTTGCACAATCATTTTTAGCAGGGCCGTGCAGTTAGGGAAAGAGGAAAAAATCTGGGCAGTACCAGCCAAGGTTCTAATTACAGGGCATTACCTCCATTCAAAAGACAGTAAGGCCCTCAAGGGCAAATGTCTTAGTTTGCCAGCATTGTTATTTAAAAAATACCACAGGGGAAGCGGCTATGGCTCCGCACGGCGTGGTTGGCTGACCCGGCGAGCACAGGCAGCAAGGGGGGGATAAATGAATAAATGAATAAAATCTTTAAAAAAAAAAAAAAAAAAGAAATGTATCCTAAGTAAATAACTAGACAAGGACACAAATATTAATGTATAAGGATGTTTATCAGATTGTTTACATTTTTAAGTCTTCTAGACAAATTTCTCCAAACAGAAAATTGTTTGAATAAATTACATTATTATCCCTCCTCTCTCTTTGCAAAAGGATTCTTATTGGATTTTTCCATCAGCATTTAAAATGTCCTAGTTGAACCCAGCCTTAAAAACAAAACAAAACGTGACCTGAGAATTGGCCCTACCAGATATTAAAATATACTAAAAAACTTTAGTAAACATTAGTAGTAAAACAGTTTGGTACTGGCATTGAATATATGCACAGATCAATGAGACAAAACAAAGTTGCAAAATAGTACCAGATCTATATAATAAAGGTGGTAGTTTAGTATATAATAAAGGTGACCACTTAAAAACATATGGGAAAAAGATAGATGATAATAAATAAATGTTAACAGAGCTAAAACCTAGAGTATAGGTTACTAGGATGAGGGCTGAAAAGGGGTACTGATGCTTAATGTATATAGAATTTTTAAGTAGCTTGTATATAAAAGTGTGGAAATGGATAGAATTGATGGTAACACTTTATAGTGAGTATAAATGACATGGCTAGTTTATAAATGGGATTATGGCTGAAAAGGGTAGTCTAGGGATGTAAATATCAATTGAAAAAAAGCTAGAGAATAATCTAGGGACTGAATAACATAGGAAACCTGGAGGTGGATGAGGATTGTGGTTAATAGTACAAATTCAAAAATGTTCTTCTATGAACTAGAACAAATGTACATCACTATTACAAGGTGGTAAGAATATGGTGATGCATGGGAAAAATACAATTAATGTAACTTATGGACCATAGTTAACTGAATATTGCAATATTCTTGCATCAATGTCAAAGAAAGTACTATAACAATGCTAAGGGTCAAAAATAGGGGGATATGGGATTTTTTCTTCTGGACTAAGGAAAACGTTCAGAGGTTTATGGGGCAAAGCCTGCACAACTCTGTGATGAAACTGAGAGCCACTGAGTGTACACTTTGGATAGAATGTACAAGGCATGGGGCTGTATAACACAAATGAACCATGTGGTGGAAGATGGACTGTGGTTAAGAGTACAAATATGAATGTTCATAACAGCTGGTATATGGAAAAAAATATACCAAATGTATGCTATGCACCATAGTGGTACTATTCTGATGATGTTGTTTCAAAATCTGTAACAATAGTTCCATGACAATGTAAGGTGTTGCTGGAGTGGTGGTGTAAGGGAATTCTGCATATAATGCATGATTGTTTTGTAAGTTTACAATTTCTCTAATAAAGTATATATATAAAAAAATAAAAATAAAAATAAATATTGAAACAATTGTCTACCCATTTGGGGTGAAAAGACTGCATCCTACCCTACTTCTAAAGCCAGATGGACCACATATTTAAAGCAAAAATAAAAAAGTAACAGAAGATAACATGAGAAATTTTTTATAATCTTGTAGAGAAGATCTTTCTAAGCATGAGACAAAATCTAGAACTCAAACTGTGGCAGTTTGAGATTATTTATGAACCCCCAAAAAAGAAAAGGATTGTGTTTGTAAAGTGGTCTGTTCCACTAGGTGTGATACCCTTTGATGGTATTAAATTCAAAGGTTTTAAGTGTACTTGATTAAATCAATTTTGGGCCTTTGATTGGATCATGTCAGTCAGGCATGACTCAGGTTAAGTCCCCACCCCTTTGGTGGGCTGATATAAATGACACTCAAGAAGACACACAGAAGAGGAGAGAACTTGGTCATTTTGGTGCTGCCATGTGACAGAAAGGAGAAGGCTCAAACAGCTAAAGGCCTGGAGAGAGCTGAGCCATTTGCCTGATAGTTTGCAGCTGAAGAAACCAGAGCCCTGAGCAGCTGAGAAAGCCTTGGAAGGAAACGAGCCCTATGCCAGCCTACAGCTGAGATCAGAAGGTGCTGGGACCACAAAACCTTAAGAGGAAGAAGGAAGGAGAGACCGGGCAGAGATCACCCGCCATCTTGCTTCAACACGTGGCAGGTAATTTGGCAGGTCTTATGGTACCTTGAGATGGACTCTTTAGGGCCTTGTAACTGTAAGCTTTTATCCTAAATAAATTCCCTTTATAAAAGCCAAAAAGGGAGTGGGTGTGGCTCAAGCAGTTGAGTGCCTGCCTCCCACATGAGAGATCCTGGGTTTGATTCCCAGTGCCTCCTGTAAAAAACAAAAACAAAAACAAACAAGTGAAAACAAATGATAAAACCAACTCAGGGAAGCCGATGTGGCTCAGTGGTTGAGCACCGGCTTCCTACATACGAGGTCCCAGGTTCAATTCCCCATACCTAAAAAAAAAAAAAAAAAACAGACAAAAAAAAACCACAACAGATTTCTGGTACTTTGCATCAGCATCCCTTTGACTGACTAATACACACACAATGATTAATCAACTTAAAGCATACAAAATTTTAAGCTTCTGTTCAGCAAAAAACACAAAAACAAAGACAAGGGATAGATGACTGAAAAAACTTAAAAAACATAAAATGTTTTTACAAACCATAAAAAGAAAAACCAAACAATAGAAAAATGGACAAAAACTATAAAATAGGCTGTTCACAAGGAAAGAAAAACAAATGGCCAATAATAATATGAAAAGACGACAAACTCTCTCAAGAAATGTAAATTAAAATTATTTGAGGCATAATTTTTCACTAGCAAAAGCATAAAATGATTTATAAAATCTAGTTTTGGCCAGATAATCGATATATATATACTGTTAATATACTACTGACTCTGAAGGGCCATCTAGCAATACTTACTAAAATTTTCTATTCACAATCCACTGACTCAGCAATTTAAATTATGAACACACGGGAAAAGTTTACAAAGATGTATGTGTGAAAATGTTTGCTGCAGGACTTTTTGAAATAACCAAAAACTAAAAAACAATTTAAATAACTCTTTAAAAAAAAAAAAAAAAGGATCAATGGCAGCCAGCCTCAAAATCCCAGTCTTTGGGAGAAAGCATTGCCTTGCTGCCTGCATTTTGGCCTTCTCCTAGCCTCAAAACTTTGAGCCAAAAAATTCCAATTGTTCAAGCCAACCCATTATATGGTATTTGTTTTACTGACAAGAAACTAATACAGTCCTCTTCTCTACCTTTTCTCTTTAATTGTACTTATTCATGACTTCAATTAATAAAATGAAAACTTACAAATTTATAGTTCCAAACCAAACCTATTTTTTTTAAGCTCAAGATCAGTGTATCCAATGGGCTACTTAATATATCCTCCTCTCAGGCACACCAACTCAACAAGTTCAAAATTAGGCTCAGAATCTTCCCCCTAAAATTGTTCTATTTAATGTAGTACTATGTAACCATCTAAAATAATGTTATATATATATATTTCTGGAAGTAGAAACATGTTCACCATGGATTACAAAGAAGATTACAAAGCATTATGTATCATTTATTCCTATTACTACCAGACAAAATAAAGATACACATGTACAGAAAAAGACCTTTTAAGACATACACCAAAATGTTAAGCAATAAGCTCTGAATGGTAGCAGTATAGGTGATCTGCATTTTCTTCTTCTTCTTCAGCTATTTCTTTTTTATGTATATGTTTATTTCCATATTCTCTAAAATGAATATATTTTATTTTTATAAACTCTTAAAAAAAAAAAAAAAAAGTCCTGATCGTGTGTAATATGAAGTTCAAGGCATCATCTATAAAGTTTTCTTCCTAAAATTTTTAACTTGAATTTAGTCAAGCTTTTATATCTAACTTGCAGTTTGTAGGAAGAGGACAGAAGAATATGTTACACAACACATGAGGAAATATTAAGACAAGTCCAGAAGGGAGGATATTCTATAAGGCAAATGGTTTGGTCTTATCAAAAAATCACTGTTATACATAGATTTAGGTTGTTAAATTCAAGCTCTATGGTTACCATCAAGAAAGTATCAAAGAATATGCAAACTTATAGAGTAAGAAAGAATACAGGTTGTAGAGTGGGGAGGGAAAATTCTAGTAATGGAGGGTGGTAAGGGTACTACAATATTATTTAGTGATTAATCCTACTAAATGGTAAGCTGGGGAAGAAATCAGGATGGGGAGTTTTGTGTTATATATATATATATGTTTCAAAAACTGGAAAAAAATAGATAAAAGAAAGAGAAAATGAAGAAACAATAATAATTAAATGCAATACAAGATCCTGGATTGGATCTAAGAATGGAGGAAAAAAGGCTTGAAAAGGGAGGCGGCTGTGGCTCAATCAGTGGGGCTCCCGTTTACCATATGGGAGGCCCCGGGTTTGGTTCCCGGGGCCTCCTGGTGGGGGCGGGCCCGCCCGCGTGGCGTGGTTGGCTGACCCGGTGAGCACAGGCAGCAAGGGGGGCATAAATGAATAAATAAATAAAATCTTTAAAAAAAAAAAAAAAAGGCTTGAAAAGACTTTATTGGGGCCTCACTCTAATCAAGATGATGGAGTAAGAAGCTCCAGGGCTTTATCCCCTCACAGAGGCTTTGAAAAACCAGCAAAAACTGGCAAACATCATTTTCAAAACTCCAGAAATAGTTAAAGGGCTGTGGTAACATAGTGAGTGCCAAATCAAGAAAAAGGCAAGATAAACGAAAATAAGAAAAAAAAAGAAAAAGGCAAGGTCAAAATAGTAGGATCTCATGGCCCCCTGATTAGTCCCTGCTACAGACCCTCTCCAGCTTGGTGCAGAGCCAGCCCACAGTCCCAGTGCAGGTCCCTGATCCTGGGTTCAGAGAAAGCAGAGGAAATCTCGTGCACATACTGAGAACATGTCTATCTGGCCCAGTCTCTCTGGTGGTGGCCTAAGGGACTGAATAAGGATACTCATCATATACTCACCATACCAGAATACAAAGAGAATATCAATAGAGATATGAAATGATGAAAAGGAAATAGAACCAAGAACTACAGTACCAGAAATTTAAAATTCCCTGGATGGGTTCAACAGCAGATTGGAGCTGGCAGAAGAAATAACCAGAGAAGGTAAAGATAAGATATTTCATATCATTCAGTCTGAGAAGCAGAAAGAAGAAAAAATTTTAAAAAGTGCCTGATGAACCTGTGGGACACCATCAAGGATACCAATGTACACACTGAGAAAGTCCCAGAAGGAGAAGAAAGGGAAAAGGGCAGAGAGAATATTCAAAGAAATAACAGCTGAAAACATCACAAATTTAACAAAAGACAAGAATATACATATTCAAGATGCTCAAGGAACTCCACACAGGATAAACCCAAAAGACCCATGCCACAGTATATTATAATCAAACTGTCAAATGCTAATGATAAAGAGATAATTCTGAAAGCCACAAGAGAGAAGCACCGTGTCATATACAAGGAAGCCTCAATAAGTTTAAGTACGAATTTCTCATGGGAAACCATGGCAGCAAGAAGACAGTGGGATGACATATAAATATAAAGTGCTAAAAGAAAAAATTGCCAACCATATATATTTTTAAAGATTTATTTATTTATTTATTCCCCCGGCCTCCCACCCCCGCCGTCATTGTTTTGCACTCACTGTCTGCTCTCTGTGTGTTCTTCTGTGTCTGCTTGTCTTTTCTTTAAGCGGCATGGGGAACCGATTCTGGGACCTTCCAGAGTGGGAGAGAGGTGCTCAATCTCTTGCGCCACCTCAGTTCCCTAGTCTGCTGCATCTCTTATTGTCTCTCTCTCCTCTGTGTCTCTTTTTGTTGCATCATCTTGCTGTGCCAGCTCTCTGTGAGGGTCAGCACTCCTGTGCAGGCCAGCACTCCTGTGTGGGCCAGCGATCCTGCACAGGACAGCATTCTGCGCAGGCCAGCACTCCGCGAGGGCCAGCTCTCCACTCAGACCAGCTTGCTATGTGGGCCAGCTTGCCTTTCACCAGGAGGCCCCGGGAATCAAACCCTGGACCTCCTATATGGTAGATGGGAGCCCAATCACTTGAGCCACATCTGTTTCCCCAACCATGAATATTATACCTGGCAAAACTGTCTTTCAAAAATGAAGAAAAGGAGAGTGGATATAGCTCAAGTGGTTGCGCACCTGTTTCCCATGTATGAGGTCCCGGGATCAATCCCGGGTACCTCCTAAAAAAACAAAACTAAAAACAACTCTCATTGGGGAGCAGATGGTTGAGCACGTGCTCCCCATGTACGAGATCCTGCGTTCAATCCCTGGTACCACCTTAAAAAAAAAAAGGAGAGCTCTACTTCCTCTCTGGGTACCTTGGTGCAATCTCCACAGGAAGGACAAATGCTTCATTCCCACAGGACCCACAGAGAAAATGCTAACATCCTGGGACTACTCTGGCAGGTCCATGAGTTAGTGAACTTGAAAGATGTAGTTGTGACTTCACCCAGGAAGAGGGGCCCTGCTGGACACATCTGAGAGAAAGCTGTTCAGAGATGTAATGCTGGAGAGTTTCGATCATCTGGTCTCACTGGGGAATGTACTGATGCTTCAGATCACAGTAGTAAAAACAACATGATATCAAGTCTGCAAATCAGATATATGTTTTCAATCGGAGCAAGGAGAGGAACTCTGGAGAGAAGGAATAGTATTTCTCCAAAATAAGAATTCAGGCAGAGAAAGTACCATTAAAAAACAAGAAATGATAACTATCCTCTATGACATATTTGCAGGAAAGATAATTCTAGCATTATATCATTGGGAATTGTGACAGTTTGAGATTATGTTTGTGAATCCCAAAAAGAGAAAGATTTTGTTTGTAAACTAACCTATTCCTCTGGGTATGATACCCTTTGACTGCATTAGATTCAGCTGAGATGTCTTTGATTAAATTACCTGTTAAGATTAGGGCTTTGATTAGACCACATCAGGTTGAGTTCCTGCTCCCTTGGTGGGCCAATATAAACAGACACTCACTCAAGAATATACATGGGAAGAGAGAGAGCTCTGTCATTTTTGATCCTGGGGCCCCAGGGAGAGATGAGTCATTTGCCTGATAGTTTGCAGCTGACCTTGGGAAGAGAAGATATAGAAGACCCAGAAAGAAATAAGCCCTATGCCAGGAGAGAGAGGAAGCCCTGAGAGACAAGACCTATGCCAGCCTGCAGCTGAGAGAGGGGAAGGGTGAACCCTTGCAGAGGTCAGTGACCATCTTGCTTCAACACATGGCAACTGACTTTGGTGAGAAAGCAGCCTTGAACTGGACTCTTTAGGGCCTTATAACTGTAAGCTTTTACCCCGAATAAATACCCTTTATTTATTTATTTATTTATTTTTAAGATTTTATTTATTTATTCATTTATCCCCCCCTTGCTGCTTGTGCTCGCTGGGTCAGCTAACCACGCCGTGCAGGCCCCGGGAACCGAACCCGGGGCCTCCCATATGGTAAACGGGAGCCCTACTGATTGAGCCACAGCCGCTTCCCAATAAATACCCTTTATAAAAGCCAACAGATTTCTGGTACTTTGAATCAGCACCCCTTTGGCAGAATAATACAGGTACTCACATTCCAAAGAATTACTTTAAATGTAATGATTTGCAAGAAGATTGCCCTCTGAGATCCACTGTGACTCAACATGTATCAATTCACAAGGGAAGGAATCCCTATTTCAATAATCTCTTTAAAAAAGCCTTCAGTGACCAGTCATCTTTTACTCAACATAAGCAAATTCACTTTACAAGTAAATCATATGAATATCACCTTAATGGTAAAGCCCTTGTTCAAACCTCTAGCTATAGACAAAAAAACAATGGAACCAACACTGGAGAGAAACCCTATGAATGTCACCTATGTGGAAAGCCTTCACCGGTTACTCCAGCCTTATACAACTAGAGAAGACTCACACTGGACAGGCCCTACAAATGTCACCTATGTGGGAAAACCTTCTTTCAGTACTCTTATCTTAAACAACATGAGAGGATCCACATTTGAGAAAAACCATATATGAATGTCCTCAATATGGGAAAACCTTAAATTTGCATTTGTATCCTTACACAATGTAAGAGAAGTCAAAACAGAAGGAAACCCTATGAGTGCTATAAATCTTGGAATGTCTTCAGGCAATGATCTAACCTTAGATGATATGACATCCATTGTTATAAATGTTTTGAATACAGAAGAGATTTCAGTCATAGAATTAACCTTTAACACACCAGAGAACTCACACTGAAGAAACACTGTCATCAACATGGAAGAGCTTCTACTCATCCTTACCACTTCAGACAATCTAGGCAAATCCATACTGAAAAGAATCCTTATGAATGTGACCTATGGAGCAAAGCCTTCCACTATAGATCTAATGATATATAACATGAGTGAACTCAAAATATGAATGTAGGGAAGTGGATATGGCTCGAGCAGTTGTGCACCCGCCTACCACATAGGAGGTCCCAGGTTCGGTTCCTGGTGCTTCCTAAAGAAGATGATCAAGATAGTGAGCATATGGAGGGACCCGGGTTTGATCCCTGGGACCTCCCGGTAAATAAATTAAAAAAAAAAAAAAAAAAGACAGTGAGCAGACATGAGAGGCTGACGTGGCGAGCTGATGAACCAAGATGATGCAACGAGGAGATACAATGAGGAAACACAGTGAGAAACAAAACAAGCAGGGAGCAGATGTGGCTCAAGCGATTGGGCACCTCCCTCCCACATAGGAGGTCCCAGGTTTGGTTCCCAGTGCCTCCTAAAAAGAAGGCAAGCAGACACAGAGAGCACACAATGAAAAGACACAGAGAGCAGACAGTAAGTGCAAACAATGAGGTGGGGAGAAATAAATAAATAATAAATCTTAAAAAAAAAAAAGAATGTAATAAACGTGGAAAAAAATGAGAGATTGACATTCCATGATAAACAAAAGCTTAAAGGGTTTGTCACCACTAAACCAGCCCTATAAGAGATGCTAAAGAGAGTTCTGCAGACTGAAAGGAAGGGACAATAGACAATAGATCGAAGCTACATGAAATAAAG
This sequence comes from Tolypeutes matacus, assembly GCA_026826555.1. Taxonomy (NCBI): domain Eukaryota; kingdom Metazoa; phylum Chordata; class Mammalia; order Cingulata; family Chlamyphoridae; genus Tolypeutes; species Tolypeutes matacus. Next base: position 2,798,282 of record JAKSZT010031676.1, on the reverse strand, counting down.
ACCTCTGATAAGGGTAACAACATGGGTAAATATAAATGTTAGTACTATTGTATTTTTGGTTTGTAACTGCTCTTTTTACTTCCCACAGGATCTAAAAGACAAATGCATAAAATGTAATGATTAATTAATAAATGTATGAGTTTTAAACTCATAATGTATAAACATGTAATTGTGACAAGAACTACATAAAGGTGGAAGGACGGAAAGTATAGGAACAGTTTGTGTATACTATTGAAATTAAGCTGGTATCAATGCAAACAAGACTGTTATAGATTTATGATGTTAAATTTAAGCCCAATGGTAATGACAAAGAAAATATCTATGTAAGCTCATAGAGACAGAAATTAGAATACAAATCACCAGAGATAGGGAACAGGGCAACAAGGAAGTATTGCAAAATAGGTGTGGGGTTTCTGGTTGGGGAGATAGGAACATTTTAGTAATGGAAGATGGTGAAGGTACTGCAACATAGTGAATGTGATTAACTCCACTGATTGGTATGCTTGGGAGAGGCTGAGGTGGGAAATTTTTTGTTGTTTTTTAAACAAATCAATTTTATTGATACATATTATTAAAGCATACAGGGAAATGGATGTGGCTCAAGCAGTTGAGTACCCGCCTACCACATGGGAGGTACTAGGTTTGGTTCCCAGTTCCTCCTGGAGAAGATGAGCAACACAGCGAGCTGGTGCAACAGGCTGGCGCAACAAGGTGACACAACAAGATGACACAACAAGGAGACACAAAGAAGAAATACAATGAGAGAGACAACAAAGCGGGGAACAGAGATGGCTCAATCGACTGAGCGCCTTTCTCCCACATGGGAGGCCCCACGTTCAGTTCCTGGTGCCTCCTAAAGATAAGTCAAGCAGACACAGAGAGCACACGGCAGGCAAATGGACACAGAGAGCAGACAGTGAGCACGAACAACTAGGGGTGGGGAATAAATAGGTGAAATGAATCTTTAAAAATAAAAAAGCATACAATTCATCCAAAGTGGACAATCAATGGAGATGGGAAAGTTTTTGCAGAAAGGGAAAGAGAAAGGGGAAGGGAAAGGGAAAGGGAAAGGAAGAAAGAAAGAATGGAATATAGGCTATAAGTTTTATATCAATGTTAAATTTCTTGAACTTGATAACTGCATTTATGGTGTTTACATAGTAAATATGCATGTCCTTAGGAAATGTACATAGTAGTATTAAGTGTTCAAGGAGCATGATGTATACAACCTATACTCAAGACAGGCAGACGGATGGATGGATGGATGGATCGCCAGCTATGTGGATGGAAAGAATGATAAAGTAATTATGGCAAAATGTTAAAATTGGTAGATCTGGGAAGCGGCTGTGGCTCAATCAGTAGGGCTCCTGTTTACCATATGGAAGGCCCCAGGTTCAGTTCCTGGGGCCTCCTGGTGAAGGCAAGTCTGCCTGCACGGTGTGGTTAGCTGACCCAGCGAGCACAAGCAGCAAGGGGGGGATGAATGAATAAATAAATAAAATCTTTAAAAAAAAAAAAAAATTGGTAGATCTGTATATCTGTAGTTATAAGGGTATACTGGAGTTCTCTGTATTAGGTTTATATTACTTTTGTAACTGCTTTGTAACTTGGAAAGAATTTCAAAGTAAAAAGTTAAAGAAAAAAAGAATATTACTGGGATATAAGAAAATATTTGAATATAGACTGTAAACTTTGTATCACTGTAAATTTCTTGAACTTGATAACTGTACTTAAGATGGTTACATAAGTCAGTGTCTTTGTTCTTAGGAAATGTACATGGATGTATTATATGTTCAAGGAGTATGATGTGTGCAACCTGCTCTCAGATATTCAGAAAATAGACAGTTAATAGAAAGGCAAATAGATGAAAAGATAGATGATTGATAAATTGAAAATTATATGGCAAATGTGGCAAAATATTAAAATTGGTGGGTCTGGTTATCTGGGATATGGAGGTATGTTGTAGTTCTCCATATGGAGTTTGTATTATTTATGCAAATATCCTGTTAAGTTTGAAATTATTCCAAAATGAAAAGGTTTAAAAAATATTTTTAAAATGTCATTTAGATCTGGAAATAGAAATTAGTGAAGATTACAAAACACTGTCAATGTACTTAATGTTGCAAAATTGTACATTTAAAAAGGGGTAAAATGGTTCTATATTATGTATATTTTAACCACAGTAAAAATAATGTTAAAATGAAAAAGTCATTGTTATAGAAAACAAAGAGGCAACACTTTTCTAAATTAAAGATGACATAACAACCAAATGTAAACCTTCTTTAGTTCTTGGTAAAAACAACAATCATGAATGAACTTTTGGGGATAAGTGAGGAAATGGATAGGTTATTAGATAATATTAAGGTATTATTAATTTTCTTGAGTGAGAAAATGGTACTGTGGTTCTTTAACAGAATGTACTGAATGTTCATATTTCTAGAAATGCATGCTGAAGTATTTAGTGGTGAAACATCATGATGTCTGGCATCGTTAAATGTTAGCTAACAATAACTGAATCTAGGCGGTAGGTATAGAGTGTTCACTGTATTATTCTTGGGAAAAAATTCTTTCTTACAAGACTAATAAGCTTCTGTGTCCTTTTAATTGTTTCCCCAGCACCTAACGAACAGCCTGGTACAATAACATTGTTGAATGACTAGATAAATGAATGAATATTTTAGAAGACATATCTAATTAAAGGCATTTTGTAAGGCAACATTTTATTTTTCAAAAATGCTATGTTAAGCTATCAATTACACTTAAGTTTTCCTTTAACACTTTAGGCCCACTACGATATTCAGGTTTTAAAAGAATTCCATCAGGAAGCGGCTGTGGCTCAATTGTTGGGCTCCTGTTTACCATATGGGAGGCCCTGGGTTCGATTCCCAGGGCCTCCTGGTGAAGGCAAGCTGGCCCGTGAGGCGAGCTGACAGCCCACGCAGGTGCAGCAAGATGACACAACAAAGGCAGACAAGCAGACACAGAAAAACGCACAGCAAACAGACACAGCAAGCACAAGCAGCAAGGGGGGAATAAATAAAATAAATTAAAAAAAAAAAAAGAATTCCATAGTTTAAGATGGTAGGCTTTGGGCCTGGTAGAAATGGTGATTCCCTATACATTGCCACCATCTTATAAAACAATTAACATTTTTTAGTGTACATAGTAGGCACTCAAAATGTTAGTTCCCAAACATAAGAGGGGAAAGCAACTATGGACTAAAGTAGACATTATTATTTTAGCAATGAAAGAACTTCTATCATTGATATAAAGGCAGTGGCCACCAGAGGTTCTGAGGAAAGGAAGGGGGAAGAATAGGTGCAACATGGGCGCATTCTTGGGACATTGGAACTGTCCTGCATGACACTGCAATGACGGATACAGGCCATTATATATTTTGTCTAAACCCATAAAATTGTGCGGGGCAAAGTGTATGCTATAATGTAAACTATAGTCTTGGTTCGTACAATGCTTCAATATGTGTTCATAAATTGTAACAAATGTACCACTCTAATGAAAGTTGTTGTTAATGTGGGAAAGTGTGGGAGGGGGTGGGGTTGGGGTATACAGGAATCCCCTATATTTTTGATGTTAACATTTATGCAATCTAAAGCTTCTTTAAAAAAATTTTTTTTAAAATAATAAATGTTAGTTCTCTTCCTTACTCCCATTCCTTTACCTTTGACATCATAAATAAATTTATCATAAATATCTAGCAAATGCTTTGAAATTTGTCACATAACAGGCAAAGCAAAATTAGGAAATAATTGGGTTGAAACAGAGACCAAAATTCATTGAGATTAATTGGGCATTCATTTTGGATAAACCACTGCGAGAAAAGTCCTACCCTGGTGGACAGGTCTGGAATAGTAGCAGTAATAACAGCAGCTAACTTTCTGAAGCACTTTATGTGTTTTATCTTATTCAATCTTCAAATAATTCACTGCAGCTTTTACTATAATTATTACCATTTTTAAAGTGAAGAAGCCAAGCTACAGAGAAGTTGGGTAGTTTGCCAAAGGTCACAGAACTGGTATGTGGTAGAGTCAGACTCCAAACTTACTACAGACCTCTTGCTCTTAACTACTTCTTTATGTTCTCTCCTATTGTCCTACTCCATGGGAAGGATGAGATTTGGTCCTGCCTACTCTTCTCAAAGACATGTTAGGCATCCTTCTATACAAAATTATTATGCAGTACTAAAGGGTCATTTAAAGTAGGCAGATAACCATCAGGAAATAAGTGCTTACCTGAAGAACAGATGGGATTCTCTCCTGAAGTTCTGAACCTAAAAAAGAGGGAGACAGCATGATAAATACAATCAGATACTCAGATTTTATTTACACAGGGTTACCAAAACTCGTATGCTCTTCATTAAGGTTATGTCAATAGGAGATATTTCCTTATTCCTTCCTCCCTTTCTTCCTTCCACAAATATTATTAAGCACCTACTATGGGCCAGGCAGTGTGCAAGGTCCTGAGGATGGGAAAATTAGTAAGATGTCTCTATCTATGGTCTAGTTGGAAGAGATATAAGTAAATAAATGTGAGCCACAGCACAGTAATGATCCAGGACAGAAACAAGTACACAATATGGTAGAACACAAAGGAAAGAGAGGTCACTTCTACTGGGGAGTGGAGCTATTTGAGTTAAGTCTTAAAAATTGAAGAGTTATTTAGCACTGCAAGGAAAATCTTCCTACTTAGAGATAAGAAAGTTATGTGTTTGGGGAACAGCAAGCAGCTGGATATGACCAGAACTTAAGCAGCAGGGAAGGGAGCAGGGTGAGAGATAAGACTGAACAAGTAATCGGGGACCAGGTCATAATGAACTCTGCACACTATACCAAGGAGTTCCGTCTTTACCCTGCAGCAAGTGGGATGCCCTCAGAAGATTTTAAGCACAGAAGTGACATTGTAAGGTAAGTTTTGGAAAGATGACTCTAGTAGCAGGTGAGCAACGAGAAGAGGTACATTAGAGCCAGTGAGTTGGTCCCTGCAATAGCCCAGGAGAAAGGGGTTAAGACTTGCATGATTAGAACGGGGCAGGGAAGATAGAAAGGAAAGGACAGCAACAAGAGCTGTTATCAGTGCCAGACTGGATACCAGAGCCAAGGGACATGGAAGAGAGGAATATGGTTCTCAGTTTCTGGCTCAGCTGACCAGGCAATCAGGATATTTCAGTTCCGTATCCTGATAACTTTGAATTTAATCTGTGGAAAAACATGGAGACAAACGGATCTGTGATTGAATGCTGACTTGACAATTTCTAATCTGGGACCTCAGACAGGCTGGTTCTTATCTCTGTAACTCAGTTATCTTGTCTTTATAATGCAGATAATAAGAGTACCTATCTCATGGGACTGAAAATCAATCTTAAACTCTCTAAGCCAGTTTCCTCTTTTGTAAAATGAGGATATTTATATTTGTCCTGTAGTGTTTTTGTAAAGATTAGAGATAATATATGTAAAATGCCTAGCATGGTGCCACAGAAGATACTCAACAAATAATAGTTGACTAATAAATGATGGAGAAAATAGATTAAGATGGAAAGGGAATAAGGGAGAAAAGGCTTCAATAAATGTAAAGAATTGAAGGAATCATTTGTGCTCAGAGCAGCATGTGCTCCAGGAATATATACAATTCACATATTTTTATACTCTGTGGCTGTTGCATATAAGATACCCAGTGAATATCTGCTGAATAGAGAGAGAAATAAACTACCAAATGCCTTTTGTTAACACCTAGAGAAAACAATGGGGAGGCAGCACTCTATATGTGTTTAAAAAAAAAAACTTGGGTTTGAGTCTTAACTCCAATCCATATTTGCTAAATCATCTTAGAGCAATTAGCTAACCTCTTTGAACTGAGTTCTGCATGTATAAAATTGAGATAATATCACCTGGTCACACTATGAGGACCAATTCATTCATTAAACAAATATTTACATTTCACACCCATCAGAATAGCTGGTATTTAAAAAATGGAAAATAAAAAGTGTTGAAGAGGATATGGAGAAATAGGAACACTCATTCATTGCTGGTAACAATGTAAAATGGTGCACTTGCTGTGGAAGACAGTTTGGCGGCTCCTTAGAAAGCTAAGTATAGAACTACCATATGATCCAGCAATCCCACTACTAGGGAAATTGAAAGCAGGGACTCGAACAGATACTTAAACACTTATGTTCATAGTGGCATTATTCACAGTTGCCAAAAGCTAGAAGTAATCCAAGTGTCCATCAACTGATGACTAGATAAATAAATTATGTGATACATACATACAATGGAATATTCTTTAGCCTTAAAAAAGGAATAAAGTCCTGATACATGTGACAACATGGATGAATCTTGAAGACATCACACTGAATGAAATAAGCCAGACACAAAAGGACAAATATTGTATGATCTCACTGATTTGAAATGAGAATAAACAAATTCATAGTACCTAGACTATAAGTTACCAGGGGATGGGGTAGGGATATAGAATGGTAAGTTAAGACTTAAAATGTACAGGGTTCCTATCTGGAATGATGGAAATGTTTTGGTAATGAATGGTGGTGATGGTAGCACAGCACTGAAATATATATCTGGATGTGATTAAAGGAGGAAATTTAGATTGTATATATGGTAACACAATAAAATTAAAAAAAAAAATCCATGGAACTACACTACACAGTGAACCCTAAGTTAAACCGTGGATTATAGTAAATAGTACAATTATAAAAATGTGCTATCACAAATTGTAACAAATGTTCCATACCAATGCAAGGTGTTAATAATGGGTAGTATATCGGAATCAAGTATTTTATGTTTGATTGTTCTGTAAACCCACAACTTCTCTAATAAAGAAAAAAATACAAACAAATATTTGTTAAGTGCCTACTATGTGTTAGACACCATTTTAGACCCAAGGGATAGAGCAGTGAGCAAAATTTAGTACCTGTGATGTTATTCTGGGTGGGGGGAGACAGTATCTAAATATATAATTATGTATCAATCTATAATGTATCAAATAATGATATCTGCTATAAAGAAAAATGAAGGAAGGTAAGAGGATAGAGATTGATAGAAAAGGGTATTTTACGTAGGGTAGTCAGGGAAGTCCTCTCTGATAAGACGACATTTGGGCACAAACCTGATATAGTATAAAGTAGCAAGGCTTATAGATATCTGAGGGAAGAATGTGCAAAGGTCCTGTGGTGGGATAGTATATAAAGAATCAAGGAACAGTATAGCTAAAGGTGAGTAAGCAGTATAAAATGAGGAAGCAGATTATGTAAGGCCTTGTAGGCCATGATAAGGAGATTCTATTTGGAGTGAAATGGGATACCACTGGAGAGTTTTGAGCAGAGGAGTGATATAAGCCACCTTGGTTTTAAAAGAATCACCCTAGTTTTAGTATGAAGGATAGGAGACAAAAGTAAAAGCAGAGAGACCAGTTAAAAGGCTAGGGTGATGACAGTAAGGAAGATGAGAAGACCAGGAATTGGTCCCCAGTGGTGAAGCAGAACAGAAAGCATGAGGCTAGAAACTGAAGGTGAGAAATGGTTTGATTCTAGATATATTTCAAAAGTAGAGCTGACAGCCTTTGCTAAAAGATTGGCTATAGAAAGAAAGAGCAGTGTCAAGGATAACTCTAAGGATTTGGGCCTGAGCAACTAGATAAACAGAGTTGCCATTTCCTGAGATTGGGGAAGGAGCAGTATAGCAGGGAAGTTAAAGCTTGAGATACATAGTAGACACGCAAGTTGAGATGATGAAAGAAAAATGCTGTGGGAAAGATAAAGCAGAATGCAAATATTAGCCATACTTAGTTATTATCATTAACATCCTTACCTTAAGAGGGAAAAGGCTTGTTTGAAAATGGTATCATTCTTCAGGCACAGCACCTACAGCAAAAACAGCCATGTTGGGACAACTGTAAGCATTCAAAGACCTCTAAGTACCTCTTTCCAAGGAGGCTAGAAACCCACAATACACAAACCAAAAAGGACCCTAAGGCTCTGGTCTAGCAAAGAAACTGTCCTATATTTAACAACAAACAAGCATAAACACCAAGGGCATCTTTTTCTTATTCTTCCTACCACCTGGCACACAGAAACTGCAAAGAAAAAAAAAAAAAGTCCGACCTTCCACCTGCGTTTTACCATGCTTCCCTCACTATCTTTATCTATTTTTTCTAATATCAATCAACAGCCATTAGGCATCTTCCATACAAGACACCAGGTAAGGAGCTTTCTTAAATATTCCCTAATTCTCAAAACAACACTGCAAGACAACTTTACCGGTGAAGCAACTGAGGCTGTGAGGTTATATTCTAAGAAATTATAACTAATAAGTGGCTAAAAGGACTGTCTTATCCCAAAGTCCATATCTCTAATGCAACAGACTATCTCTCTTAGTAACAAATATAATAATACCAATATAAAGAAAATAATAATAGCGGCAAGAAGTAGTAGCCATGGCAGCTTCCCTCCCTAAGCCTCCTTTCTCCCCAGTTATTTCAATTTCACCCTGCCATGACCCTGCTGGCACCCACTCAGAGGATCAGTGGTATGGGTTTACTAAGGAAGTATTTAACAAAGAGGTCTTTTTTTTTTTTTTTTTTTTTTTTTTTTATTCATTTATCCCCCCCTTGCTGCTTGTGCTCGCTGGGTCAGCTAACCATGCCGTGCGGGCGGGCTTGCCTTCACCAGGAGGCCCTGGGAACCGAACCCAGGGCCTCCTATATGGTATACGGGAGCCCTACTGATTGAGCCACAGCCGCTTCCCCAAAGAGGTCTTTTTATAAAGTAACTAGATAATAAATATAAAATGTACTTAAGGTTCCATAACATAAAGAGAAAAGTCTTCATACTGTGGGAAACAATGATAATTTCTTCAACATGTATGTGTTACATTATGCAGAAAGAAGATTATGGGAAGACGGTGGAGTAGAAAGCTCCAGAAATCATTCCCTCCACCAGAACATACTGAACTAGCAGAAACAGTCTGAATCAACTATTTTAAAACTCAGTCTAGTAGAACACTGTGCAGCATTCAAGGAAAACCTGGAGATAGAGGTTCGTAAATTGTGGTAAATATCAGTGAATTTGGCCCTCCATGCAGTGACAACAATACCCGATCAACCAATAGCATGGCGGGCAGCAATGGGGACTGCAGCTCAAGCTTCAGGAACAGTGTGGCTTATAAGAACCCAGTCCTCCAAAATCCAGGCCCGTGAGGTCTAATCACTAAAAATGCTTTTGATCAGCTACTTCATATCATTGAGAGGCTGGCTCTTCAGGCAACTATTGTTCCAACACCACCCCCTCCATTCCCCACCCAGGCAAAAGTAGCAGAGGAGTCTAAAAAAGTACCCTCCCCCATTTTTTTTTCTGTTTTCACTTTCTATTCCCATTTGGTAGAAAAAATAGTTTGGAAAAGTCACACACCGATGGCTCTGGCCTCAAAAATAACCACAACAAAAAAACAACTAGCAATCCCAGAAGAATGGAAGAACTAGATTTTCAGAGTTACAACAAAATAACACTCAAAATGTCAAGTTCTCAACAACAAATTACAAAACATACAAAGAAACAGGAAAGTATGCCCAATAATAGAAAAGAAAAAAATAATAATAATTTGCCAGAAACTATCCCTGAGGAAGCACATACATTGGAACTATTAGTCAAAAATTTTAAATCAACTGTATTATATGTGTTCAAGGAGCTAAAGGAATCCATATACAAAGAACTAAAGAAAATTAGGAAAACACTCTCTGAACAAAATAAAAAGATGGAAATTATAAAAAAGGAACAAAATGGAAACTTTGGAGCAGCAAAGTTTTGTAATTAAAATGAAAATGAAAATCTCATTAGATGGAGTTAACACACCAGGTTTCGGCAGGCAGGAAAAAGGATCAGTGAGTTTGAAGATAAGATGAGTGAAATTATCCAGTGTGATGAGCAGAAAGAAATTGAGCTCTCAGCCTTAGTGGCATTTTTTTGGAAACCTCTGCGCCATGAGTGTCAAGTGGAGGAAGAAGCGAATGCGTAGACTGAAGTGCAAAAGAAGAAAGATGAGGCAGAGGTCCAAATAAGTGTTAGTGTGTGCACTCACGAAGACTTAGAGGATCAGGAATATGGAATGCCAGAGGCCCAGGACGTTGGTACAGGTTACTGACTGCATGCTACTGTCTAGCACTCTTCACAATGGATCTAGAACTCCCAACGGTCGTCAAACTTCGTGAAAACCTCTGAGAGACCCATCTTGCTCACACCAAAGCAGTCCCTTTGGTCCTTTGCCCTGGACCTGTGACATTCTGGACTAGTTCTGTTCTCATTTGTGGCCGAGTGTTAACATGTGTAAAATAAATCATCTCTTCTGCTGTCTTAAAAAAAAAAAGAAGAAATTGAACAGAGTCTAAGGGACTTCAGGGACACCATAAAGTGTACCCATAGATGTCACTGGAGTCAAAGAAGGACAAAAGAGAAAGAAAAGAGCACAAAACGTATTTAAAGAAATAATAGGGGGACAGATGTGGCTCAAATGGTTGGGCGTCCGTCTCCCATATGGAGGGACCCAGGTTCGATCCCTGGGACCTCCCGATAAAAAAAAAAAAAAAAAAGAAATAATAGCCAAATGCATGCTCAATCTGATGAAATATACTACATCCAGGAAGCTCAATGAACTACAAGCAGGACAGACCTGAAGAGCTCTACACCAAGACACATTAGAGCAAAACTGTCAAAATCCAAAGACAAAGAGAAGTTTTTTGTTTTGTTTTGTTTTTTAGGTACTGGGGGTCAGGGATTGAACCCAGGACCTTGGATGTAGGAAGCCTGTACTTAACCACTGAACCACCTCAGCTTTCCTGAGTTGGTTTTCTTGATTTTTTTCTGCCTGTTGTTTGTTTTGGTTTTTTCAAGAGGCACAGGGATCCAAACTCAGGACCTCCCACATCAGAGGAAGGCACTCAACTGCTTGAGCCACATCCACTCCCTGAGAAGATTTTTGAAAGCAGCAATAGAAAACCAACTTGTCACATACAAGGTATACCTAATGACATTAACAGCGGATTTCTCATCAGAAACCACTGAAGCCAGATGACAATAGGACGGTATATTTAAAGTCCTTAAAGAAAAAAACTGTCAACCAAGAATTCTAAATCCAGCAAAATTATCTTTCAAAAAATGGAGACAGAAAATTAAAAAATAAAAATAAAAAGTGAAGGAGAAATTAAGACATTTACAGATAAACAAAAGCTGATTTGCCAGAAGATTTGCCCTACAAGAAATGCTAAAGGGAGTCCTTCAGACTGAAATAAAAGGACACTAGAAAATAACTTGAAGCCATAAGGAGAAATAAAGTACTTTGGCAAAGATAACTACATAGATAAATATGAAATCCTGTATTTTGTACTTTTGGTTTGTAATTGCTTTATTCCTCCTTATAGTACAAAACAGGCACATGTGTAAAATAACACTACAAATCTATGTTAATGGGCATACAATGTATAAAGATGTAATCTGAGATAGTAACAATAAAAAGGGGAGGGATGGAGATATACAGGAGTAGAGAGCTTGTAAACTACTGAAACAAGGTTGGTACTAGTCAAATTAGGTTATTGGTTTAAGATGTTAATTATAATTACAAAGGTAAACACTAAGAAAATAACTTAAAAATATAGAGAAAAGGAAAAAAGAAGAAATCAAAAGAGTATACTGCAAAAAAAGCAACTAAATATTTTATAAAAGGCAGTAATGAAATAACTGAGGAACAAAAGCATATAAGACATACAGAAAACAGCTAAACGGCAGAAATAAATTCTTCTCAGTTACTATATTAAATGTCAATGCAGGAAATGGATGTGGCTTAAGCGATTAGGCTCCCATCTACCATATAGGAGGCCCAGGGTTCAATTCCTGGGGCCTCCTGGTGAAAGGCAAGCTGGCCTGTGCAGCAAGCTGGCCTATGCAGAGTGCTGGCCCCCGCGGAGTGCTGATTCGCACAGAATGCTGGCCAGTGCAGGAGTGCTGGCCCACATAGGAGTGTTGGCCCACATGGAGTGCTGGCCCACGTGGATAGCTGGTGCAGTAAGATGACGCAACAAAAAGATACACAGAGGAAAGACAATAAGAGCTGCAGCAGACCAGGGAGCTGAGGTGGCGCAAGAGATTGAGTGCTTCTCTCACACTCCGGAAGGTCCCAGGATCGGTTCCCAGTGCCGCCTAAAGAGAAGACAAGCGGAGAAGAACACACAGAGAACAGACAGCAAGTGCAAATCAAGGGGGGGAGGAGAGGGAATAAGTAAATAAATCTGTTTAAAAAAATGTCAATGGATTAAACTGCCCTATTAAAAGACAGAGATTGGCAGATTGGATCAATCTAGCAATTGGCAGATGGGTCAAGTGTGATCCATCTATATGCCGTCTACAAGAGACTCAGTTTAGGTACAAAGACACAAAGAAATTGAAAGTAAAAGGATAGGAAAAGAAATCCCATGCAAACATAGATGTTAAGTTGGGAAGCAGAGGTGACCCAAGCAGTTGGGCACCCGCCTACCACACGGGTGGTCCTAGGTTCAGTTCCTGGCGCCACATAAAGAAGGCAAGCAAGACAGCAAGCTGAAGCCACAGGCTGCCACAGCAAGCTGACACAACAAGATGATGTAACGAGGAAACACAATGAGAGACTCAACAAGCAGGGAGCAGATGTGGCTCAAGTGATTGGGCGCCTCCCTCCCACATAGAAGGTTCCGGGTTTGGTTCCCGGTGCCTCCTAAAAAGAAAACGAGCAGATACAGAGAGCACACAACAAACAGATACAGAGAGCAGACAGCAAGTGTAAACAATGGGGGGCGGGGGGGAGAAATAAATAAAATAAATCTTTTAAAAAAAAAATTACTATTTTAGTCTATTGTAATGTTTAACATAATACTTGGAACAGGGGTACAAAGTTGAACAAAAGAACAGTCTGGTGGAAATGAAATTTGTTAATTCAGTCAACACATATTTATTGAGGGTTTACTATGTATCAGACACATTCTAGGCACTGCTGAAATAGTGATGAACAAAGAGACAAGGCCCTTACTCTCAAGGATTCCAATAGAAAGAGACCATACATGTTTGAGTAAAAAAAAAAATTGTATGTATCCAGTACATTTAATTGAGAAATGTATTTATTCAAAAAAAATTAAAAAATTAAAAAAACAGCCTCCTCATCTAAAAAAAAAAAGAGAGAGAGACCATACAAACAAATAGCATACTTTCAGACAGTGATAAAGATATCATGTTGAATGAAACAAGCCAGACACAAAAGGAGAGTTTCATCAAATTCATACAGAATGACAAAGGTCCCAAGTAGCCAAAACAATCTTGAAAAAGAAGAAAAAATTTGGAGGGCTAACACTTCCTGATTTCAAAGCTTACTATAAAGCTAAGATAATTAAAAATGTGGTACTGGTATTAGGATGGAGATACAGACCAATGAAATAGAATTCAGAGTCCAGAGATAAAACCCCACAGTTATGACCAGTTGATTTTCAACAAGGGTGCCAAGCCCATTCAATGGGGAAAGAATAGTGTCTTCAGCAAATGGTGCTGGGACAATTGGAAATTCTTACGCAAAAGGATGAATGTAAACCCCTACCTCTCATGATATTAAAAAAAAAAAAATTAAAAATAGATCAATACTCTTTCAATGAATAAATATGATTTATTAATATATATCAGTAAAATCGATTTGGAGGGGAAAAAATGGATCAATGACCTGACTATAAAAGTTAATACTATAAAACTCTTACAAATATAGAGAAGTATCATTAGGACCTTGTAATAGGCAATAGATTTTTAGATTTTACACCAAAATCAGAGCAACAAAAGAAAGTAACAGATAAAAAAGACTTCATCAAAATTAAAACTTTACTGTGTCAAAAGACATCATCAAGGGAGCAGATGTGGCTCAGGTGGTTAAGTGCCTGCTTCTCATGTACGAGGTCCCAGGTTCGATCCCCGGTACCTCCTAAAAACAAAAAACAAAACTAAACAAAAACGAAAAACTAATTCTCATTGGGGAGCAGATGTAGCTCAAGTGGTTGAGCGCTTGCTTCCCATGTACAAAGTCCTAGGTTCAATCCCTGGTATCTCCTTAAAAAAAGAAAGAAAAAAAAAAAGACATTATCAAGAAAGTGAAAAAACCTACAGAATGGGAGAAAATGTTTAGAAACCATATATCTGATAAGCTATATAAAAAACTCCTAAAACTCAACAACAAAAAGACAAACAACTCTATTAAAAAGTGCACCAAGGATATGAATAGACATTCAAGAGATATAAAATAGATATTCAAATGGCCTAAAAGAAAATGAGAATATCATTAGACACTAGAGAAATGCAAATTAAAACTACAATGACATACTACTTCACACAAACTTGGATGAGTTAATTTTAAAAACTGAAAATAACAATTGCTAGCAAGGATGCAGAAAAATAGGTACCCTCGTACATTGTTGGTAGGAATGTAAAATGGTGCAGCCACTGTGGGAAAGCAGTTTGCAGGCTCCTCAGAAAGTTAAACATAGAATTACCATATGACCCAGCAATTCCACTCCTAGGTATATACCCAAAATAACTGAGAGCAGGGACTCAGATAGATATTTGTACACCAGTGTTCATAGCAGCATTATTCACAATAGCCAAAAGGTGGAAGTAACCCAAGTGTCCACCAAAAGAAGAGTGGATAAACAAAATATGGTATATCCATAAAATGGAATATTATTCAGCCCTAAAAAGAACTAAAGCATTGGAACATGATACAATATGGATGAACCTGAAAGACATCATGTTGAATGAAACAAGCCAGACACAAAAGGACAATATGATTTATCTTCTATGAAATACTTAGAATAAACAAATTCATAGAGCTAGAAAGCAGAATAAGGATTACCAGGGTTAGGGGGAGAGGGGAGTAATTGCTAAATAAGTATGAGTTTAGGTTTGGGATAATGAAAATGGTCTGGAAATAGTGGTGAAAGCTATACAGTATTGTCTATTTACTTAATGTCAAAGAATTGGTCACTTAAAATGGATATGATTTTTTTGTTATATATATTTTATCACAATTAGAAATAATTTTTAAAAGCCTACTATGCAAAAAACACAAAAAATAAAAAACAAAATAGAAGAAAAAAGCAAAACAAAACAAAACAAAAGAGAATAGGAAAAAGTAAAACAAAAACAAAAAAAAATTTTTTTAAAGAAAGAAAAAAGTCTATTATGCAAAAATAAGGAAAGTTGAAAAACTGTCACAGTCAAGAGGAGTCTCTTGTCACAGTCAAGAGGAGACATGATGACTAAATGCAATATGATATCCTAAATGTCCTAGAACAGAAAAAGGACATTAGGTAAAAACTAAAGAAATCTGAACAAATAGTAATGTATAAAGATTGATTCATTTAATTGTGGCAAATGGACTATAATAATGTTAGATGTTAATAATAAGGGAAAATGGGGCAGACCTCCAGGAAGATGGCGGACTAGTAAGACACAGGAATCTCTTCTCCAGAAAAATACCTAGAGAACAGGCTGAAACAGCCCCGAAATAGAGCTTCTAGGGTTTAGGACAGCAGGTGAAGGCTGCACACCACCCAGAGGAGAGAGGGACAGAAGAGGGAAATCGTGACTACAGAACTGTGAGTTGGAACCAGCAGCGGCTGCTGCTGCCGGCACCCTTCCCCACATTCCTCTGGGCCTTCGACCACAAACAAAGGGGACTCCAGGGATCTGTCACTCCCGGAAAGGGGAGAGAGAGGGACACAGCCTTAGGCTGACTAAGGTTCTGACCTGAAATTTGGGCTGCGGAGCCCTATGGACCCTTCCACACGATGGTTTGCCCTGGGAGCCTAGGAAGGACTGGAGAAATCCGACCCTCCCAACCTCCCTCTCTTCCAGCCTGGAAGAGAGCCTGTTGAGGACTCCACAGGAGAGGGGAGAGAGAGCCTGGGGCTGACCCTGCTTTTGACTTGCAGGTTTGGTCTGCCCAGTCCCAAGAGTCCTTCCAGGCTGGGTGGGGCTGTGCCATTGTTTGCCTTGGAGCCTGCAAGGGGCTAAAGATATACAAACCTCCCAATCTCCTCCTCTACTAACAGGGACTGATTGTAGAGGATTCAGAGGGGAGAGGAAATATTTCCTACCTGGGAAAAGGGAGGGGGCTGCCAGAGAAGAATGGAGAACTGTCTCAGAAAGTTTGAATTACAAGGCTCTTAGCCCCCAGACAGGAAGCCCTACCACATTGATCTGGTCTGTGTCACAACAAACATACTCCAACCAGGCACTGAATTGAGAGCTGCCAACGAGCATCATCTCCTGGCAGACCAAGAAAGTGCACATAAGAAAATTAAATAGGAGAGGCTTTTCCTGGCCTCTATAGCCTCCCTGCACAAGGCCCTAGGAAACGACTCTACAACCAATTACTGGGTCCAGTGCCCAGTTTAGAGCAACCAACAGGACAATCCTAACAATCAAGGTTGAGCTAAAAATCAAAGAGCTGTGGTAAATCACAGCCTCCTGCCACTAAAACCCTATAAAAGAGAAAGAGATTGAGCATCTAAGTAAAATAAAACCTAACCTGGGGGCGGATGTGACTCAAATGGTTGGGTGTCCGTCTGCCATATGGAGGGACATGGGTTCGATCCCCGGGACCTCCCGGTAAAATAAAAAAAAATATATAGAAGGCACATGGGCTGCCAGGCTCTGTGTGCTGCTGAGCCGTCAGGCCCCGGGAGCCATGCAGCAGGATGATGACGTAACAGGGGAGAGACAAGACGAGATGCTCCGAAAGCTCCAGAAGCCAGGAGCCAAGGTGGCGCAGGTGGCAGAATACCTGTCTCCTGCATCGGAAGTCTCCAGGATCAAATCCTGATGAAGACTGGAGGAGGAGGAGGAGAAGAGATGGCAGGAAACAGATACAGAGAATTGCTCAGCGAATGGACACAAAACAGCAAATGGGGAAGGGGGTGTTGGTTAAAATGGATAAAGTAAATAAATAAATCTTTAAAAAAAAAAAAAAAAAAAAACCTAACCAGATGCCTAAACACCAGCAAAAATTACGAGCCATACTAAGAAAATAGAAGACATGGCTCAAGAAAAGGAATACATCAAAGTCCCAGAAGAGCTGCAGAATCTGAGAGAACTAATCAGTGAGATGAGCACAAATTTCCAAAATCAAATTAATGAGATGAAAGAGAATATAGTTAAAGAGATAAATGACATCAAGAAGACATTGATCAAACACAAAGAAGAATTTGAAATCCTGAACAGAAAAGTAACGGAGTTCATGGGAATGAAAGACATAATAGGTGACATAAAAAACACATTTGAGGCATACAACAGCAGACTCGAAATGATAGAAGAAAGAATAAGTGATACCGAAGACAAAGCAGCTAAAATTGAAGAGAGAAAAGAACAGAGAGAGAAAAGAATAGAAAAAATTGAGCAGGGGCTCAGAGAGTTGAATGACAACACAAAACGTAACAACATACGTATCATGGGAGTTCCAGAAGGGGAACAGAAAGGAAAAGGGGCAGAAAGAGTATTTGAGGAAATAATAGCTGAAAATTTCCTGACTCTCACGAAAGAAATGAACTTACATGTCCAAGAAGCACACCGTACCCCAATAAGAATAAATCCAAATAGACCTACGCCAAGACACATATTATTCAGAATGTCAAATGTGAAAGATAAAGAGAAAATTCTCAAAGCAGCAAGAGAGAAGCAAACGATCACGTACAAAGGACGTCCAGTAAGACTTAGTGCAGATTTCTCTTCAGAAACCATGGAGGCGAGAAGACAGTAGTATGATACAATTAGGAAACTGAAAGAGAAAAACTACAAGCCGAGAAATCTTTATCCAGCAAAACTGTCCTTCAAATATGAAGGTGAGTATAAAGTATTCACAAACATACAGAAACTAAGAGAGTTTGCAATAAAGAATCCATCTTTGCAGGAAATATTAAAGGAAGCCTCAGAACCTGAAAGAAAAAGACAGGAAAAAGAGGCTTGGAGGAGAGTAAAGAAGAAAGAAAAGCAGAAAGGATAACCAAAAGAGTAAAAAGAGAGACAAAAACGAGATGACATACGAAAACCAAAGAATACAATGGAGGAAATAAATAGTGCATTTTCAGTAATATCATTGAAGGTGAATGGATTAAATTCCCCAATCAAAAGATACAGGCTGGGAAGCGGCTGTGGCTCAATCAGTGGGGCTCCCGTTTACCATATGGGAAGCCCGGGTTCGGTTCCCGGGGCCTCCTGGTGAAGGCAAGCCCGCCCGTACGGTGTGGTTAGCTTACCCAGCGAGCACAAGCAGCAAGGGGGGGATAAATGAATAAATAAATAAAATCTTTAAAAAAAAAAAAACTCATGGGATAGAGCAAAGGCAGTCTTGAGAGGGAAATTTACAGCCCTAAATGCCTATATTAAAATGCAAGAAAGAGCTAAACTCAAAGATTTAACTGAACAACTTGAGAAACTAGAAAAAGAACAGCAAACCAATCCCAAAGCAAGCAGAAGGAAAGAAATGATAAATATTAGAGCAGAAATAAATGAAAATGAGAACAGAAAAACAATAGAGAAAATCAAGAAAACCAAAAGCTGGTTCTTTGAGAAGATCAATAAAATTGACAAACCCCTCGCTAGACTAACAAAGAAAAAAAGAGAGAAGATACAAATAAATACAATCAGAAATGAAAGGGGGGAAATTACAAATGACCTCACAGAAATAAAAAGAATCATAAGAGGATATTATGAGAAACTATATGCCAACAAACTAGACAACCTAGATGAAATGGACAAATTTCTAGAAACGCATAACCAACCTACACTGATGCTACAAGAAATACAAGAACTTAACAAACCAATCACAATTAAGGAGATTGAACCCATCATCAAAAATCTCCCAGCAAAGAAAAGTCCAGGACCAGATGGCTTCACAGGTGAATTCTAACAAGCAGTTCAAAAAGAATTAACACCAATACTGTTTAAACTCTTCCAAAAAATTGAAGAGGAGGGAAAATTACCCAACACATTTTATGAAGCCAACATCACACTAATACCAAAGCCAGATAAAGATTCCACAAGAATAGAAAATTACAGACCAATCTCTCTAATGAACATAGATGCAAAAATTCTCAACAAAATACTTGCAAAACGAATCCAACAGCATATCAAAAGACTTACACGTCACGACCAAGTGGGATTTATTCCTGGTACGCAAGGCTGGGTCAACATAAGAAAATCAATCAATGTAATACACCACATTAACAAATTGAAGGAAAAAAACCACATGATCATCTCAATAGATGCAGAAAAGGCATTTGACAAAATCTAACATCCTTTTTTGATAAAAATACTTAAAAAAATAGGAATAAAAGGAAAATTCCTCAATATGATAAAAAGCATATATTGAAAACCCACAGCCAACATCATACTCAATGGGGAAAGGTTGAAAGCTTTCCCTCTAAGATCGGGAACAAGACAAGGATGCCCACTGTCACCATTGTTATTCAACATTGTACTAGAAGTTCTAGCTAGGGCAATTAGACAAGACAAAAAAATTAAAGGCGTCCAAATAGGAAAAGAGGAAGTAAAACTCTCACTGTTTGCGGATGAGATTATCCTGTACTTAGAAAATGCTGAAGTATCGATGACAAAGATACTTGAACTAATAAATGAGTTCAGCAAAGTGGCAGGATACAGGATCAACACGCAAAAATCAGTAATGTTTTTGTACACTAGTACTGAACAACCTGAGGAGGAAATCAGGGGAAAATTCCATTTTCAATAGCAACAAAAAGACTCAAATACCTAGGAGTTAATTTAACCAAAGAAGTACAGGACCTATATGCAGAAAACTACAAAACAATGCTAAAAGAAATTTAAAAAGACCTAAACAAATGGAAAGACATTCTGTGTTCATGGATTGGAAGAATAAATATCGTGAAGATGTCAATCTTGCCCAAACTGATTTATAGGTTCAATGCAATACCAATCAAAATCCCAACAGCTTACTTTACAGAATTAGAGAAGGCAATTACCAAATTCATCTGGAAGGGTAAGTGCACCCGAATAGCCAAAAGCATTCTAAAAAAGAAGAGCAATGTGGGAGGAATTTCACTGCCTGACTTTGAAACATATTACAAAGTGGTCAAACAGCATGGTACTGGCATAAAGATAGACACATCAATCAGTGGAATAGAATTGAGAATCCAGAAATAAGCCCTCACCTATACAGTTAACTGGTTTTTGACAAACCTACCAAGCCCACGCTAATGGGAGAAAACAGTCTCTTCAACAAATGGTGTTGGGAGAACTGGATATCTATAACCAAAAGAATGAAAGAGGACCCCTATCTCACCCCCTATACAAGAATCAACTCAAAATGGATCAAAGATCTAAATATAAAAGCCTGGACCATAAAAGTACTAGAAGAAAATATAGGGAAACATCTTCAAGACCTTGTAGTAGGTGGTGGTTTCTTGGACCTTACACCCAAAGCACATGCAACAAAAGAAAAAATAGATAAATGGGACCTCCTCAAAATTAAACACTTTTGCACCTCACAGGACTTTGTCAGAAGGGTGAAAAGGAAATGGGAAAAAATATTTGGAAATCACATATCTGATAAGGGTTTAATATCCAGGATATATAAAGAGATGTTACAACTCAACAATAAAAAGACAAACGATCCAATTAAAAAATGGGCAAAAGACTTGAATAGACATTTCTCCAAAGAAGAAATACAAATGGCAAAAAAACACATGAATAAATGCTCAACATCACTCATGATTAGGGAAATACAAATCAAAACTACAATGAGATAACATTTTACACCTACCAGAATGGCCACTATTAAAAAGACAGAGAACTCCAAGTGTTGGAGAGGATGTGGAGAGATAGGAAAGCTTCTTCACTGTTGGTGGGAATGCAGAATGGTACAACCACTATGGAGGACCGTTTGGCAGTTCCTAAGAAGTTGAATATAGACTTGCCACCTGACCCTGCAATACCACTACTGGGTATATACGCAGAAGAAGTGAGAGCAGTGACACGAACAGACATCTGCACACCGATGTTCATAGCAACATTATTCACCAATACCAAAAGCTGGAAATAACCCAGGTGTCCATCAACAGATGAATGGATAAATAAACTGTGGTGTATTCACATGATGGAATATTATGCAGCTGTAAGAAGAAATGAAGTCGTAAAGCATATGGCAACATGGATGAACCTGGAGGACATTATGTTGAGTGAAGCAAGCCAGACACAAAAGGACAAATACTGTATGACTGCATTACTATGAACCAAATATACTGTGTAACATTATTGTTTGATCAAAAAAAAAAAAATTATATGTATCCATTACATTTAATTGAGAAATATAAAAAATAATAATAACAAGGGAAAATGGGTGTGGGATATACGGGAACTCTGTACTATCTTCACAACATTTCTGTAAACCTAAAACTATTCTAAAATTAAAAGTTTATTATGTGCCAACCACTGTGCTGAATTCTAAAGGGAATATAAAAATAAAATGTAATAAAATGTATGAAACTTGACAACATTTAATGCTAAGTTTAAGAGGCCAGCCACAAAGGACCAAATATTCTATGATTCCATTTATATGAAATATCCATAATAGGCAAATCTATGGAGAAAGAAAGTAGATTAGTGGTTGTCTAGGGATGGTGAGGATGGCTCAGAAGTGCAGGGTTTCTTTTGGGGATGATGAAAATGTTCTAAAATTGATTGTGGTGATGAGTAGTCAACTCTGGGTGGGCAACTCTGTTGTCCATTGCACTACAATTTAAATGGATGAATTGTATGGTATGTGAATTATAACTTGATAAAGCTATTAAAAAATATAAAAGTGCAGTTCCTGCCCTGCAGAAGTTCAGATGGCTGGAAATATGGATATATATTTGTATTATACAGCTAAGCAAAACTACAGGCATTACATGATTTAGTCAATATAGGTAGTACAACAACAAGCGCCCATGGCACAAAATCCAGGTTGAGATGGCCAGGAGAAGTTCTTAGATTCTGGAATATTACAGATAGTTGCTAAGGATCTGCACAGTCATAAATCCTCTCCTAGACAAATGCACACAAGTATGGATATACAAAGGTTTACATACAATGTCAAGAGATTCACTGAAACTTTTAGATCACCCACAGACCCCAGTGCTAAATCAAGAGGCTCCTCAGGGGCAGGGGTTATGTCTTAGTTTTACCAGGCACATGTACACATTCAATTTGTTTCAATGTGTACACAACACATTTGTTTTAGAAATAAGTGATTGGAAAAAAAGGGAGGGAGTGATAAAATCATTGCTACCAGGGAAGCAGCTGTGGCTCAATTGGTTGGGCTCCCGTTTACCATATGGGAGGCCCTTGGTTCGATTCCTGGGGCCTCCTGGTGAAGGCAAGCTGGCCCCACGGAGCAGTGAGCCAACACAGCAAGATGACTCAACAAAGGGAGACAAGCAGATACAGAAAAACGCATAGCAAATGGACACAGAAAGCACAAGCAGCAAGGGGGGGATAAGTAAATAAAAATAAATCTTAAAAAAAAAAAAAAAAAAAAAATCATTGCTACCATTTATTAAGCACCTACATCTATTTTGTTAAATACTTATCCTGTATCTAAATCATAATAACCATACAAGATAAGTATTAATATCCCCATTTTATATTTGAAGAAACTAAGATTAAATAATCTACCCAAAGATACATAGCCACTAACAAAACCAGAATAAGTTCTTGGGTTTTTTTTCCCCAAAGCCCATAATTTTTCCACTATTCTATAACTCTGAATGGCTAATGCTGAGAAAATCAGGGAGAAAGAGTCAAATTTAGGTTTCTGGGAAAATCAGAGGCCATGAAACGGGAAAGACATGAATATAACGAGGGAAGGACAAAGTGTCTAAACCATTCTAAAATCACAATTAAATCAGATACTAAAGTACTTTATAAGTATGTATGCAATATGCTTAAGCTAATATGGCCAGCATAAAAGACACAGTAGGGAAATGGGAGCCCCAGGAGAAAGGAACTCCAGCCAGCTCCTCCATTAATGGCTGCCGTACCTTGACTAGCATTTCCCCTCTGGAGTTAGCAGATGACTCTGAGGTCCCTCCAGGCCCAGGATCTATCAACCATGACAAAGAGACTAGGAATCAGAGTGAACAGAATATATTTTTCAGAGGGCCTCTCCATACAGAGAGGTTTTTGATAAGAAGGAAAATCTAGATGAGACTGCTTTTTCCTCACTTTAATTGTTCAGAATTCCTAATCTCTATAATAGCCAAGGATTTAATTACCTAAAAGCAAGGCTTAAGGGTTGACAACTTTCTGGAAAACATTCGAATTGTGGCATTAATTCTCCCTTTCAGCTCTGGGAAATGTGCTTCCTCTCTCTCACAATGGTCGGCATTATTTATCAGGACAAAAGTAATCTCTTTTGGGACTGTATCCATAAATGCGCTCCCTCCTCCCAGTCAGCAAAAAAAGAGATGTTCCAGCTATGGAGCAAATGGAAAAGGAGGGCTATGATGCCAGTGAATGAATGAAATGAGGATAAAACTGAGGCAGAGGGTTACAAAAAGACTTGTCCCATAAGCTGGGGCACCAGGAACCAGGGAAGGACCAAAGAAACAAAGTCATGGAGCAAAAGCTACAGTGTGTGAGTAGCTTCAGACACCAAAGCCCCAGGGTAGAGGTTGAGAGCAGTGGGTCAGGAGTCTCTTTTGCAAGCAAATGAAAGCTGTTTTATGAATATTGTTAACTAGTGGTAATTATAATGAAATATATATATATATATATATATCATTTAAAATAGCATACTCGGTAGTTTCTTAAACTTTACACCCAAAGCACATGCAGCAAAAGAAAGAATAGATAAATGGGACTTCCTCAAACTTAAACACTTTTGTGCTTCAAAGGACTTTGTCAAGAAAATGAAAAGGCAGCCTACTCAACAGGAGAAAAAATTTGGAAACCACATATCTGATAAGGATTTGATATCCATGTTTCACAAAGAGATCATACAACCCAGTAATAAAAAGACAAGCAACCCAATTAAAAAATGGGCAAAGACTTGAATAGACATTTCTCCAAAGAGGAAGCACAAACGGCCAAAAAACACATGAAAAAAATACTCAACATCATTACCTGTTATGGAAATGCAGATCACAACTATACTGAGATATCATTTCATACCTTATAGAATGGTCATTGTTACAAAAACAGAAAACTATAAATGTTGGAAAGGATGTGGAGAAATAGGAACACTCCCTCACTGTTGGTGGGAATATAGAATGGTGCAGCCTTTGTAGAATACAGTTTGGCAGTACCTCAAGAAACTAAATATAGAACTGCTGTATGATCCAGCAATCCCATTACTAGGAATATATTCAGAAGAACTGAAAGCAAGGACGCAAACTGACATTTGCACACCAATGTTCATAGCAGCATTATTCATTATATTATTCATTATTATTATAGTTGAGTGAAATAAGCCAGTCACAAAAGGACAAATGTCCTTTGGTCTCACAAATATGAAATTAATATGAAGAATAAACACATGGAGTTAAAACCTAGAGTACAGGTTACTAGGAGATAGGATGAGGGCTGAGAAAGGGTACTGATGCTTAACATATGTAGAATTTTTAATAAGGTTTATTGTAAACGAGTAGAAATTAATTAAAGTTGATAATAATACATTATAGTGAGTATAACTAACACTGCTGATTTTTAAATGTGACTGTGGCTGAAAGGTGTAGTCTTAGGATATAATATTTCAATTGAAAGGAAGCTAGAGAAGATGGCGTTGGTGTAGGAGGGTGCACACTGCAAGCTCCCAGAGCGAGGCGGATTGTGGACGGGGTCCTGCCCGGGGGTCTGTGCTGTGCACGCGTGGAGTGAGAAGCTTGGGACATCTATCTGCGCGGATCAGCGGCGTGGACCGAACGGTGGAGATTCGTGAGTTTTGAGGCTGCCGGTGGAGGCTGGCACAGGCGGCTGGGCCCCGCGGTTAGAGAAAAAAAAATAAAACGGCCATTTGGAGCCGCGGGCGGGGCAAAAAAGTTTTATTTTCTGGGGAGCTGGCTGCCTGGCGCCCCTTGGACCTTGTGTGAACAGAGCAAACGAGCTAGTCAGCACCCGGTGAACCGGAGGGGGGATTTTGGTCGGGGAATGAAGCTGATTTCCCTAGCCACCCAGGGATAAGACCCGGGCCGCCGCGGAGCCAGGAGGAAGGGACACTTCCCAAAGAAGGGAGGGTTCGGTTGGAAGACAGGGAAGGGTATTTTATATTTTTAGACATTGATCTGGCTGCCTGCACTGCCCCGTGGCTTTGGGGAGCAGATAAGCCGAACTGAAGCAGCACCAGGCTGAGAGCAGACGCGAATCTGCACTCAAACTGATTTACTGAGCAGCCCGGTGACGCTGGAGCTCGGCGCCAGAAGGGGCGGAATCCGCCCTCTTTAGCACTCCTCACTGACTAACATCAGAGCTTCAGCTAACCTGGGGAGTCCGGAAAGTGGGACGTGCTTGATTAATTTCCACGGGCCCAGCTAGGGTCCCTTCCGTAAGGGGGTTGGTCTAGAAGAGGAATTATTTTGGGTCCTGCATTTGGCTAAAAAAAAAAAAAAAAAAAAAAAAAAAGTGAGGTCACCTCAACAAATGAAAAATAAATTATTTTTAATTTAGTTTAATAGCTAAAAGCTGCTTCAGGACCTGCATATAGAACCCTGTGGGGAAATTGATTGATAAACACAAGTAGGCAGGAAGGATCCATGTGGACCCTAGGGGAATCATTGACCCCCCTTAGCTCTGTTTGACTGCTTGCCTGTGTGGATCTTTGGTTTCTCTCTGTTACTTTCTGGTCTATTGCTATTATTCCCATTTTTCTCCCCCCTTCCTTTTTCCTTCTATTTTTTTTTAAATAAGTGCTGCCAGCTGGTCGCTTCTTTGCTGGGCTTCTTATTCAGTAATTTCCCACTCGCTGTATATATTGATTCTGTATTACAAACTATCGCTTATCCTTCCTGCATCTTTCTGCCTTCTGTTTTCTGTTGTGGCTCTTAGAAACAACATTTTTTCATAGGCTCACAACTTAAGGGTGTCAATTTCTATCCCATCTATTTTGTTTTCTTCTTCTTCTTTTTTCTTTTTTTTTTTATTAGTATTAACTTTTTCCTTTCAGACCTTTCTCTACTATTTCTCTCCCTCCTCATAATTCTAGCCTTCTAAATCACTATATATATATATTTCTCCATTTGTTTTCCCAGTCCATTGTAGGAACTCCATATTTTTTCCTAGTACTCTACACTGCCTACACAAGTTAAATATTCATCTCATTAAGTCTCATTTTTCCCCTCTTCTAACTTTTATCAATATTTCTATTATCCTTCTGCCTTCCTTACATCTTTTGATTCCTCTGGCCCTAACCTTTTGCCTTCAAGGGAACATAGAAAGAAGCAAGGAAATAAAATAAGAAGAAAAACTGCCAAAGAGAAAACTTAACTCATACGCAGAACCAACAGCTAAATAAAATTCTAGAGCATAGAGAAAAGCTAATCAACTGAACAAACCCATCAAGATAATATGATGACCAGAGGGCAACAGAAAAATACAAATGACTCTGAGAAACTGGAAAACATGGACCAGTCCAGTGCACAAAATAAAAACCATGAAGCAATGCAGTACATCGAACAACTAATCAAAGCTATCCAAACAAATATCATGGACCAACTTAAAGAACTGAAGGAAGAGATTAAGGATATAAAGAAGACACTGGGAGAACATACTGAA
>JAKSZT010031676.1:2619923-2766422 GCA_026826555.1 Tolypeutes matacus | reverse complement strand
GTGGTTTGGTATCTGGGAGTCTCCGGCACTCCGTGTGTGACTTTGCTGTGACCTAAAACTTCTTTGAAAATTAAATGAAAAATTGGGAGACAATGGGGATTGAGAGGAGGAAGGTGTCATGGCACACCAGACATCTGATAACACAGTGATAAAGGGAAGGAAAAAAGGGAAAAAAGAAAAGAGAAAGGAAAAAAAATGAATATATATATATATTTTAAAGGCATTTCCTTTGCTTTTTTGCCCATTTTTTGAATGTCCCAATCCACTAATTACATTCTATTTTGTTTTGTTCTTTGTTTTTTTTTTTTCCTTCTCTCTTTTTTTTTTTTTTTCCCCTGAGTTTCCTTATGTTTGTCTCTTGCATGTAAGCTTATCACACTTGTTTCTTTTTCCTAGTAAGTGTATTTGATTATTTTATGGACTACATGTTCATGGAGGATTTGGATCACAGAAGGGTTACAATGGGTACTGTGGGGGATTATTGGGGTGGGGTGTCTGGGGGGGGTTTCGTGGGGATTGGTTCATCCGAATATACATGAAAGATATACAAAATCATTCAAAGGATCGGGGGATGGGGCATGGTCACGATGGGTGGATAATCACACAATAAATGAGGGAATCTGAATTCCTAGCCTGGAGAGCTCTGCCACAATCTCCAAGGAAGCAGCAATAGTCCTCTGAGTGTAGGGACAGTGCCTGTCAAAATAGGATGACCCACTATGTTTTTTTGTTTTTTTGTTATTGATGACTACCCTTGTGAGTCTTTGCTCTTGTAAATGAGACTTAGCCTGCAGTTGTGGGGTGCCTAAGGGTTGCCACCTGAGAGCCTCCTTGTTGCTCATATGTGGCCTCTCTCTAAGCCAAACTCAGCATATGATTGCATTACCTTCCCCCCAACGTGGGACATGACTCCCGGGGATGAGCCTCCCTGGCAACGCGGGATTAATACCAAGTGCCAACTGGCAGCTTTGTGCAGTGGCAGTATCGTAGCCAATGAGGTTTATCCGAGGCACGATTATTGCTAATTGAAAACTTTTCCCAAGTGCCAACCGGCAACACAACTGGAAAAAGACCTTGAATAAAAGGGGGAAATGGTAAAGACAAATGAGTTCAAGTGCTAAGAGACTTCAAAGAGAGTCGGGAGGTCATCCCAGAGGTAACTCTTACGCACACCTCAGTAGGAGCTCATAGAACATCTAAGTGCCTATCACCCCACTCAGTGGGGTTCCTGAGAGCTCCGGAGACACCCTGGTCCTATATAAGGGAGGATAGCCCCAGAGACTGATTCCTTATCAGTGGGTTCTATTTTGGAATCTGTGCTCCTGAGAGTGACAGAATTAGACTCAAATAAGTCCTCCCTGCACATGGTTCACCAGTCCCTTCTATTCAAACCTACATGTGATGCTGGAGTTTTTTAGGTATACTTCCAGAGACTGGAGCCTCCCGCCTACCTATGTGCCAGGTGTGCATGAAATCTAGGTGGAGCTACAACTCCTACCCTACAGCTCAATGGACTCATCCAAGTCACCTGGTGAGGAGACAACAATGGGCAATAGCCATCCCAGGGAATGGAGAGGGCCTGCATCTGCAGGCAGGATCATCCCACCCACCATATCCATGGGATATAAGCCCTCTCTCACTTGGAGTTGGAGTGGACATCACCATCCCAGTCACCTCTGGATTGGGGGAAGAACTATGGACTAGAGTGGACTTGATGGTATTCTCTTGTTCACATATGGTGATTCTAGCAATGCAAGAAATTATAACAATGAGGTGGAGCCAGTGGCCACTTGACACTTTTGGGGTAGGGAGGGGATGAGCAGTTGAAATACAGGGGCTTCTTTGGGAGTTGGAGGTTGTCCTGAGTACTGTTGTGGCAACGGATGTAGGCCATTTTAAATCAGCACACACCACTAAGAACTGAGTGGGAAAGAGTGTGGTCTACAGTGTGAACTGTGGTCTATGGTTGGTGGCAAGGCTCCAGGATGTATAAGTTCATTGAGGGTGGTGGGCCACAACTGTGGGAGATGTTTGTGTGGGATGTGGTGGGAGGTGTGGGAGGTGGGCAACATGGGAATCCCAGTGGGTTCCGTGTAATATTTTGGGTAATCTAAGCACCTCTTAAAATATATGTATATATATATATATATATAAATAACATTTTTGTAAGCAAATACACATATATGCATATATATTTATATATCATTTTGCAAATGTTTGTATGTATTGTGAGAATTTTGATTTTTACCCATAATAAAAAAAAAATTTGATTTTTATGTTTTAAAAAACTGGCACAATAAACAAAAAAAAAGAAAAAAAGAAAGGAAGCTAGAGACTATAACATGGTGATTTTTGGTGGTAGATGAAGATTGTGGTTAATAGTATAAGAATGTTCTTCCTTTACAAAGTGTTAAATATAAATTACAACTAATGTAAGTTAGGGATGCTAGTTACATAATATTGTACAAAGCATGGGACTGTATAACAAAATGAATCCTGTGGTGGCAGATGGATTGTGGTTAACAGCACAAATATGAGAACATTCTCTCATGAACTATAACAAGTATACAATATTAATACAGGGTGTCATTAACCAGGTGGATTGGGTAAAAATACACTAAATGTAAGATACTGGATATAGTTAGTAGTAATGTTTTGATGATGCTCTTTCATAGTTTGTAACAATTGTTTCACAACAATGCAAGGTGTTGGTGGTGGGGTGATGTATGGGAGCCCAGTATGATGACATGCATGTTTGTTTTATAAGTTCACAACTTACACCATACCCTTATTGTTTATGGATGTTCATGTATTAATGTTATAAATAAAATAGCATTGTTACTAACCTTTACATACTATCTCATTTAATCTTTACAAATAACTGCCTCTATTTTATAGAAGAGAAAATAGAGGCTTAAGAAAATTGTCCAAAGTTGCAGGTTTGGTAAGAGGTGCCAGGAATTAAAATCCAGGTCTACCCAAATTCAAAGCCCATATTTTCCATTCTGCCATACTACTACTCTCAAAATAGTGATACCAAAATATATTAGTGAAATTTATAAGCTAATAATAATAGTCTCAGTAATCTCACCATTTGTTGAGCACCTGTTATATGCCAAATATCTTCTCCTTTAATCTCTACCACCATTCTGTATGGTAGATATTTCTAACCTCATTTTATAAGGAGGAAACCAAATTTCAGAAAGGTAAATTAATATGCCCAATGTATAGAGCTAAGAAGTGACATTCTAGCTGACTCCAGAATTTGGGCTCTCTCCACTATCATAAACTGCTACAAAACAAGTTCTGCTATTACATGACAGCTCTTATTTTCCTCCCTAGGCTGAACACCACCTTGATGTGTATTCCAATTCTTGCAGCAAAGGTTACTTTCATCTCAGGCAACCTTGAAAAGTCCTGCCAGGGTCCATCTGTCAGAAGCTTCAAATTCTCCTCGCTGGCCTCATAGCCTCAGTCAGTACCCAACACTATCTTTCTCACATACAAGGCCAACATTAGCCCCTCGGCACGAAATGGGCCACCTGATACTTAAGTACCTCCCAATCAGGAACAAAAACATTTTTTGACACTTATTACCTGAAAGTTCTTCCACACATAAAACCCAGACCAATCTCCCTATAACTTCCATGGTTTGAGTCTAATTGCCCATTCTGTGATCACAAAGAGTAAGTTCTGTTCTTTTTTCTCATACCAGTTTCTCAAGTATTTGAAGACAATGATCATTCCTTTGTGCCAAATTTTCTTTTCCTTATTCTTCCAAAATTTGTTTGTTTGTAGTTTTCCCATTGGCCGTTCTCCTCTGATATGGGTTTGAATATTAGCACTTCTATTTTACTAGCTGTATGATTTTGGGCGTCACTTAAGAAATGCCTAGCTTCACAAATTATATGATTCCATTTATGTGAATTGTCCAAAACAGACAAATCAATAGATACAGAAAGTAGATTGGTGATTGTCAGGGCTGAGGGTTGGGGGGAATGAGGGGTGACTGATAATGGGTATGCAGTTCCCTTTTCAGGTGATGAAAATGTTCTGGAATTAGTGGTGATGGTTGCAAAATTCTGTGAATCTATTAAAAAACACTGTACTATCCATTTTAACAGGGTGAATAGTATGGGATGTGAATTATATCTCAATTTTTCAAAAAAGAAAGAAAATAAATACCTGATCTCATACCACAACTTCTGGAAAGCACTTCCAGGCCACAGCTAAGCTACATTAAGCCCAATTCCTTATCTTCCTCCAGGACTAAATTCAATTCCGCAATCCTTGTTGTCACTTCCTGAAATACAAATCCAATCCCCTCTCATCACCCCAACTCTCATCTCCATACTTCTCTGCATATTCTCCCTTGACCTAAATCCCACAGCTTTCTTTCTCTTTCCCAACTTCCTCTGGGCCCTGTGATACTCTTCCACACACTCTTCTCTTTGCTTGGAATATTCTTTCCCTGTCTAAATCTTACTCATTGGCTTGTCATTTGCTTTAGTCCTCACTGTTATTTGTTTATATGAACTCTGCTCCTCTTTCACCCTCAGTGTTTTCACCTGAAAACAATCTTATCTCTGCCATCAGTCCCTGGTGCTGCTTCCTCTGGGTACACCCTGGCATACCTCTGTGATCACCACCCCTCCCCTAACCATACCCTATGGTGCAGGGGTATGGTAATTCTCAAGAAAAAAAGTGGTAAAATTAGGGTAAGTGATTTTTTTTCCTGATTCTTTTTGTACTTTTATTATAGAAAATTTTAAATGTATAGAAAATAGAAATAATAATATATTGAAAATCCATATTCCTATCACCTGGATATAACTATAATTAACATTTAGCCATATTTGCTTCATTTATTTTGTTTACCTTTAAAAGATAAAGATATTTCTTTTTTCCACCATACCATTTTCATATCCAAATTATAGTACTTTATTAATATAATCTAACATCTATATTTAAATTTCCTCTTTCTCAAAATGTCTTTTTATAGTTTATTTGTTTTGATCAGAATTCAAAGTCCACACATTGCATTTGGTTGATGTGTCTCTTAAGTCTCAGACAAGTGATATTTAGACCTAAGCTTGACATTCCAGGACCATCCATTTTCTGTGAAAAGTGACTCAGCAGGTGAGTCATTATTCCCTGGTGCCTTCTGACTTCCCCAGACACCATCCTGCTATCTCTACCAATCACTACCTTTTCTGAGGTCTGATGAGTATCTGTGTTAGTGTCTTAAACAGATCCACCTCCTGCACTTCTGTTGACCCAATGAGTTATATGATTCTACTCAACTTTATGCCAACAAAGCTGGACTTCTCACCCAAACTTTTTAGGGTACCAAGAGAAATGTGCAAGGAGTCAGAAGGTCTAGCTTCAGCTCTACCGTATACTTACCATGTAGTGTCAACATGTGTGCACTCACTTATTCATTCAAAGTTTGCCAGGTACCTACTTTAGGCCAAGTACACTATGGGCTAGGTACATATACACATAAAGAAAATACAGTTCCCTACCCTTGGCTCTTTCCAGTGAGGAAAGTAGATGTGCAAATTATTACATTGCAAAATGAGATCTGTATAATGGGCTGTGTGGGTCACAAAGAACGGGACGACTACAATTGGGGAAGTTAGGGAATTTTTCATTCCTCATTTTACAAGTGAGGAAAACGGGATTATCAAATTCAGGAACTGTGAAATATTCCAAAAAGGAGTGGCAGTGACCGGTCCCCATCAAGATGACAGAATGAGACACTTCAGGGCTCCATCCCCTCACGGAAACGTTAAATAATTAGCAAGAACAGGCAGAAACATCTTTTCCAAAGCTCCAGAAAACAATTAAAGGACTGCAGGAACAGGGTGAGTGCCAAATCAAGAAAAAGGCTACTTAAAAGTAGGATCTCCTGGCACTTTGGCTGATCTTTCCCCAACCCTTCACTGGCTTTGCACGGAGCCAGCCATACTCCCAGTGAGGATCTCTGGTTCCAGTTCCAGAGGGAGCAGAGTAACCCTCGTGTACATACTGAGAGCATATATGTCTGGTCCAGTGTGTCTGGTGGTGGCCTAAGGGACTCGTCATCCCAGAACTTGCCCTGTGTGTAGGAGGCAGCTCACCAAGCTCTCCTACAGAACACTGTGTGAGAATAGTCAAGTTGTACTGCCTAGGCAAGGGAATTCTGGCTGTAGAACATACACTGCAGTGCCTGGGACAGTGAGAAAACTGTTTTCTAGGGAAAAGGAGATATTCCTATCAGTGTAAACAGGAGAATTTCTAGGGCCAAATATGCATGCCTAAAACAAGATGCAAAGATCAGGGAGGCCCCTACGCTTTGGCCTGGAACTCGTTGTATGGATAAGCCCTGAAGGAGAGCACATTAGGGTTTCTCTTTGGGATAAAAGGAAATTTTTAATAATGGAAAGTGGTAAGGATGAAGGTGTTGCAATATTCGTGTGATTAAACCCACTGAATGGTATGCTTAGGAGTGGTTGAGATAGCTAAGATTATATTGTTTATATGTTTTCACAATAAAAAAAGAAAATAAAGAGGCAGTAACAATTAAATACAATACAGGATGGGATCTAGCAAAGGAAGAGAAAAGGCAAAAAAGGACATTACTGGGACATATGAAAAAATTGGAATATAGATTGTAAGCTTTATATCAATATTAAATTTCTTGAACTTGATAACTGCATATAAAGTGGTTACATAAGTGAAAATCCTTGTTCTTAGGAAATGCACATGGCAGTACTAAATGTTCAAGGAACATGACGGGTAATCTAAGCACCTCTTAAAATATATGTGTATATATATATATATAAACAACATTTTTGTAAGCAAAAAAAAAAAAAAAGGAACATGACGTACACAACCTACACTCAAGTGTTCAGAAAATGGATTGATAGATGGATAGATAGACTGATATGGTAAACGCGGCAAATGTTAAAATTGGTGGCTCTGAGTATGTATCTGGAGGTGTAGGAATATGCTGAAGTTCTCTATATGGGGTTTGTATTATTTTTGTAACTCTCCTATAAGTTTGAAAGTATTTCAAAATTAAAAGTTTTTTTTGTTTTTTTTAAAAAAAGGAAAGATAGGGGATTTTAGGAAGGGTAGAAAATCTAGGCTCCAGTCTCAGTACCCACACTTGAAGTCTGTGTGACCTATAAGCTAGGCATCCATTCATTCAGACATTCTACTGAACAGCTGAGAGCCTGTTATGTACCAAAACCTTTGCCAGGAGTTTTCATTTCTTCATCTGTAGTGTCTGTCAGGATTATCTCAAAATATTGTGACAATCAAATGAAAGCAGTTTATAACCTATAGAATAAAATCAATATTCTTACTTATATAGTCCTCCACAACTTACAAAGTGCTTTTACTTACATTATCTTCTGTAATTTTTACAATTCCATGTGGTGGGCATCATCATCACATCATCTGAAGCTGAGATGTTATATGACCTTTTCAAGGTCACATGGCTAGTAAGGGATATAATCCGTCTGACATAAATTCCATGCGCTTTCCATACACATGTAAAGTATTAACTAACACACCCAGACAGTCTGTGACAAGGATGGTCACGTGACTGCATATGATTAGGTGCCAAAAGATAACACCAGCTAGTTCAGAAAATAAACCGGCATTTGAGCCAGTGCGGTCAGAAAGGTTTTATTGTATGTGGTAATACATGGGATAAATATAACTAATATAATTTCTAGATTATAGTTAACACCAACATTGTAATGTTTTTAGCAAAAGCAAAGCTGATAGTATATTAATGCTAAAGGTCAAAAAAAAAAAAAGAATATGGGATTTGGTTTTGTGAGACAGGAATATGACTAAGCATTTTTTTCTCTTTTCCATTTTTTTTTTTCATTAATGAGGAGACTAACTACGTCATTTAATTAATCTGTGTTCATCTGTGTATCTTTCTGAACACTAGAGGAACAATTGAGTTAGTAGTTGGAATTAGACGAGATAAAAAGTGCCTGGAATGAACATTTTAGGTGTAATGTTTCTATAACTTGTTGAGCTGCCTTTTTTCCTCCCTCCCCCCGCCTCCCTCCCTTTTTTTTTTTTTTTTTTTTTTTGGATAAAGAAAAGAAAGATTTTATGAAAAGGATGAAACCTGAGCTGGGCCTTGAAAGATGAGGCATTTTGGATAGATGAGGAGGAGGGGAAGGCGCTCCAAGTGAGAAGGAACAACAAGATCCAGGATCAGGAAAGCAATTCAGCATTTGGGAAATAATAAGGAGACTAGCTGGCTCAAGCAGGAAGGCAAAATAAGAGAGCAAAGTCAGTAACAAAGAAATCTGGAAGGGAACAGTAGCATCTCACTTGGAAAGGCCCTGCATGCCTTCATATCTTTAAGTGATGGCCCAATGACAGATTTCCATGCAGTCTCCTGGAATTGGAAAGACTGCAAACAGTTTTTCTTGATAAATGACCCCTCATTTCCAGCATTTCTCAAAAACCAAAACAAATAAAGCAGGAGAGGTGAGTCACCAATATGACCATCTTTAACAGTAAAATTATGAAACTTACTCAAATTTTTTTTTCCCTATTACCTTTGCACCAGATCTGGCCAAATTCTCACAAATTGACTAAGGTAAACAACACTAAGTTGTTTCATAAGAGATGAAGTGATGATTGGGTTCTTTGGGAAATTAAAACATAAGAGACATTCAGGGGCTGACCCAAAGTCAGCAGATAAATGAGCAGCACACTGATTTATGCTTTATGTAGATACAATTTTTCCAATTAATGCCTAAAATAAAAATTTTATGTAAATAGCTAAAATGAGCCATTAACTTAAGCAGCATGATATAACTGAAGAGTACAATTAAAGTCTGCTAAACCTGTTAAATAAAGGGGTCGGGGAAGGCAAAAAGAATGCATTTATGGTGACGCATACTGTTTTACTGAGATTAACCAGGGTTCTGGAGGTAAATATGTAATTTATGACCCCTTCGCCTTATAGCCTCACATCCCAATCAGTTCAGCAAGTGAAAATGGTATTCTAAGAAAAAATTCTGGAATTTAATGAGTTAACACAAAAATAAAATGATCTGCCCAAGGTCATACAATTTATCGAGACCGGATTCTAATGTCTAATCGAGACCGGCTCTCCTCTCTCCCAAATCCCTAGTTGGCAAGCGTGGAGACTGCAGGAGGCGTGGCGGGGATCACGGCAGCCTAGTATAACCGGGAGGAAAACACCCCTGACTGCGAAGTGCCGCAAGGGCTGCCGGGAAGAGCCTTGGTCTCTTCAGTGCCTCATACCCGGATGTCTGCGGAGGCGGAGATACCGGCACCCAAACTTCCCAGCTCTCCTCTCCGCGTTCGACCTGCGACCCGTATGCGTGGAACCTACGTTACCTTTCCCAAGGTACTGCTCATCCTTTGCTACTGCAGCCTGTAACTGAGCAAGCCAAAGATCCGCCTTAGCACCGCGACCCCTGGGCGTCTGAAAACACTGATGGCAGGAACCAGTGACGGAACAGCCTTGATTAGGTCCGTTCACAGTATCCGACCCGGCCTCACTCAATTCCCGCAGCACCTTGGTTCCGACAATTCAGCGCTTGTAAATCCCCCCTGACTCCTCCCCGACATAAATCAAGCGCCCGGTTCAACTACTGTTTCTCCAGAGAGAATTAATTACCGTCCTTGTGTTATCCCAATACTTTGAACACTAATCTATTATTTCATTTACCATACTACTTATTATTTGTCACTATCTTTTCCGATATTTGAATGTGTATTCTTCAAGGGCTAAACCAGCATCTCTACAGGATATGGAGATTTGAGTTCTAACCTCGATTTAAGATGATTGATCAAAAGTGAACCTTTCTGGGGAAGTCTGACATGTATATTACTAGAAGGAAAGCCAAAAAATGTAACATGGGACTGTATAACATAGTGAAACCTCAAGTAAAATATGAATATGGGTAATATTGCATATATAAGACTGATTTTACAAAATATAAATACAAATAAACTAGAGAGATGGAAACAATAGCAACTATGTATGGGAGGGGAAGCAGAGAGAGATTGAGAGGTGTTGAGTTTTGTTTCTCTTTTTATTATTCGAATAATGAACATGCACTAATAATGATTGAAGTGATGAATGCACAGCTATATGATTACACAAATACCATTGATTGTGCACTTTGGATGGATTGTATGCTTTGTTAATATGTATTTGATTTGTTTTTTAAAAAGTGAACCTTTCTGACTTTCAATTGCTTCATAATAATTGATGATAACTACCTATTATTGAGTGACCACTATGTGCAATGCATTAAACTCATTGAATCATCTAATTTATTCCTCACAACACCCCTGTTAGTGAAGAATATCACTTGATTTTACAGATATGGACATTGAGGAATCAAGATCTTTTCTGAGATTGATTGACTGAGGCAGAGTTGAGTTTCAAACTCAATCTATTACTGCAAAGTGTTTTTCTACCTGATACCTTCTCACATGAGATAATGTCAACATAAACATTCATTTACTTTTACATTATACACCAGCCATTTACTTAGCAAGGAACTTTTGTGCCAGTCCCTTGGTTGAACTCTGGGAACACAGATGAATATGACCTGGTTCCTGGCCTTAAGTGGCTCCTAGAGATTAGTGGAGAGGCAAAGTCATAAACAGGCAATTATAAAGCAACATGGAATCCCAGTTGCAGAAATATACACATAAGCTCTGTATGCGAAGAGGGTACATGGGCACATAAAGTCAACATCAAGTGAAATTCTTTAAATGTGCAGATATTTCTATTGTTGCTGTTGTAGCTGATGCTACTGTTGTTATTTTAATTACTATTGCTCTTGGCAAGGAAAAGGTGTAGAAACTGATAAATATAAATGGGGATTAATAATAGGGAGTTTGCTTTGTCATCATAAACCCTGCCAAGATCCTTATCCTAATCCTTTACCAGTCCTTCCAATGATAAAATTCCAAGGGGCTGCAAAAGGCTATGCAGGTAAAATCTGTTTCCCCCAAAGGTAGCCCTTCTCCCCTTTAGGGTCGAGTTGCTAGGAGACCATCTGAAGAGATAAGTTTGACACGCCTCCTCCACTACCATGACTAGTTATTGCCCACATATCTGCAAGCTATTGGGATGTTAGAAGTGAATTTTTATATAGGAAAAAAATGAGCAAACCTCAGTCAAGTGCTTCGTATGTGCTGGTCAGTTCTTTTCAAGTATATGAATTCATTCAATTCTCCCAGTAACCCCACTGCACCATTTCTTAAATGAAGAACAGGGAAGCGGCTGTGGCTCAATCAGTAGGGCTCCCGTTTACCATATGGGAGGCCCCGGGAACCGAACCCGGGGCCTCCTGGTGAAGGCAAGCCCGCCCGCGCGGCGTGGTTAGCTGACCCAGTGAGCACAAGCAGCAAGGGGGGGATAAATGAATAAATAAATAAAATCTTTAAAAAAAAAAAAAAAAAAAAAAAACCATAGAAATAGCCGTGAATATATTGGGATCGATATTATTGTTGCCATGCTCTGCTGATGATGTCGTGTGTTATAAAAAAATGTAAGCTTACTGAGCTTCCCAGAAAGGCACTTCCATACAGATGTGACCAGAAATACTTGCATATTCATCATCCTATGGATTCTATGGCTTATTTTGTCTCCAGCATCTAAAAAATAAGACCTCTTTGGGGAAACCAAGACAGCTCACCACAAGCCACCATCCAGGTCCCAAGGATCTTACCTTCTTGATTCATCCCTCTATAGACTGTGAACTCCCCAAGATCAAGGATGTACCTTGGGGGACAGATGTAGCTCAAATGGTTGGGCATCCGTCTCCCCTACGGAGGGACCCGGGTTCGATCCCCAGAACCTCCCAATAAAAAAAAAAAAAAAAGGGATGTACCTTACTCATCTTTATATCCCCAGCATCTGGCCCAGGGCCTAGCCCAGGTTAATATGCATCTGCTGAACTGAACTGAAAGCTTGTTCTTCTTTCTCCTTTTTTGCCCACCTAGAACCCATCTCTACAATGACATTTCTTGTCACATCTGCATACATGGCATAGTGGTGGGAGAACACACATGGAATATGGCTTTGGAGCCAGACAGAACTCAGATCCGATCCTGCCTCTGATACTCACTGTGAGGTTTTAAAAGAGTGAGAGTGGGGAAGCGGCTGTGGCTCGATCAGTGGGGCTCCTGTTTACCATGTGGGAGGCCCTCGGTTCGGTTCAGGGGCCTCCTGGTGAGGGCGGGTCCGCCCGCGCGGCGTGGTTGGCTGACCCAGCAAGCGCGGGCAGCAGGGGGGAGATAAATGAATAAATAAAATAAAAAATCTTTAAAAACAAAAAATAAAAATAAAAATAAAAAAAATAAATAAGAGTGAGAGTGTAGTGAATGTCTTGGGAACTTAAGGTTTGGCTAAAATGTAAATATAGAGAGAAAACTGGTGAGAAAAGAGACTGTAGAGACAGGATAGAGTTAAATAGTTAAACTCCAGGCAAAAGGTTTGAGGAGGCTTTGACCAGTCAACAGCTATCAAGGAATTGAGTGGTGGAGTAGAGGATGGAGCCAGGGAGACCAGCCAGAAGACTAAGGTATAATTTTTTTTTTTTCTCAGTTTAGTTCCTCATTCATTTTGATTTTTTGATCTGTTATGGTGGGTGGAATAGTCTACATTCAGAGTTTATTTTTAATATGTCCTAGAGATCATAACTGCCCCCCCCAACTGATTTCCCATTCTCTTCCTTTTAGACCTTCTAATTTAAATAGATTGCTGCTTTATACATGCCTTGATGACTTTTTGACAGTTGGATTTCAAATTCTTCTCAATTTTTGGATTTTTCTGTTAGATATCCAAAGTCCTGGAGATGGATCCTATTTACAAAACTACAATAATATATTCTGTAATTGATAAGCCATCCACAAGGGCCCTTTCAAAGAAAGTATTTTATGTGTAAAATGCAGTTTGTTATTGACAAAAGAAGCTTATTTAAAATCCCAATCTGTTAAAGTTCATTTCAGACAGAATCTAACTTTACATGATTGCTTTTGCAAACTTTATGTGATTGTTGATGTAAACGTAGAAGGTCATCATTGTCATAGCATCTTTGGAAGATGCAAAGCTGGTTGCACTTTTTTCCAAGTAAGATTATAACTCACAAGTCTTCTTTATTTTGGCATACAGCTAAATATACATATTCAGATTTTTACTTTTAACTTCCTTTTTAACAAAATTAAGATGTTTTCTATCATCAGTATAAATAACATAAATTATATCTGCCATAGTTTTTACTTGTTTCCACCACTGTATCTGTATGTTTTTTATTCTTTTTCTCATTTTTTATTAGAGAAGTAGATTTACAGAAAAATGATGCAGAAAATACAGAGTTCCAAAAACCATCCTTACACACCCATTTTTTTCCTGTTATTAATCTTGTACGTTAATGTGGTACCTTTGTTACAAATGATGAAGCAATATGATTGTAATTATACTATTAACTATACTCTAGTTTACATTAGGGTTCATTCTGTCTTGCACAGTTCTTGGTGGTCGTGGTGGTGGTGTTTTTTTTTTAATTTCTGTTCTGGTAACATATATGCAACCTAAAATTTCCCATTTTAACCACCTTCAAATATACGATTCAGTGGTGTTAATTACAATGCTGTGCTACCATCCATTACCAAAACATTTCCATTACCCTAAAGGAGAAGCTCTGTACTCATCAAACATTAATTCCCCTTCCCTTAAACCCCACACCAGTCCCTGGTAACGTATATTCTAGTTTCTGACTGTGAATTTGCATATTCTAATTATTTCATGTCAGTGAGCTCAAATAATATTGTCCTTTTTGTGCCTGGCTTATTTTGCTCAACATGAACTTCGTTAATTTTTACGGCTAAATAATATTCCATTGCATGTATATACCACATTTTGTTTATCCATTCATCTGTTGATGGACACTTGGGTTGCATCCAATATCAGTTCAAGAACCTGCTTTCATTCTTTTGGTTATATACCTAAAAGTGGGGTTGCTGGGTCATATTGTAATTCTATAATATCTGAAGAACCACCAAACTTTTCCATTCCAGCTACACCATTTTATATTCCTACCAACAGTGAACGAGTGTCCCTATTTCTCCGCATCCTCTCCAACATTTGTTATTTTCTGTTTCTTTTTCTTTTTTTTCAATAGTAGATCATTCTAGTCAGTGTGAAATGGTATCTCATTGTGATTTTGATTTGTATTTTCTTAATGGCTAATGGTGTTTAGCATATTTTCATGTGCTTATTGGCCATTTGTATATATTCTTTGGAGAAATTCCTATTCAAATCTTTGTCCATTTTCTAATGTTTTTCTTTTTTATTGTTGTTGAATTGCAGGATTTTAGATATATATATTCTAGATATTAAACCTTTATCATGGGAAGTGGATGTGGCTCAGTGGTTGAGCACCAGCTTCCCACATACGAGGTTCTAGGTTCAATCCTTGGTCCTGGTACCTCAAAAAAAAAAAAAAGAGAGAGAGGAAAAAGAAAAGAAACCTTTATCAGATATGTGGTTTCCAAATATTTTCTCCTATTCTGTAAGTTCCCATATTTTTATTTAAAAAATGTTATTGAAGTATATCATTCATACATGAACATACATAAACAATAAGTGTATAGTAAAAGTTGTGAATTTACGAAACAAACATGCATAACATCATACAGGGCTCCCGTATATCACCCCACCACAAATACCTTGCATTGTTTGGAAACATTTGTAACAAATTATGAAAGAGCATCATTAAAGTATTGCTACTAGCTACAGTCCATAGCTTATATTTGGTCTATTTTCCCCCCAACCCACCTGTGCCAGTTTGATACTATTTATGAATTCCAAGAAGAGAGATTATGTTTGTAAACTGGTCTGTTCCTCTGGGCATGATAACCCTTTGAATGTATTATATTCAGCTGAGACATCTGATTAAATTATGTTAAGATTAGGGTTTTGATTCAATCATGCCATTAGAGTGCAACTCAGTCTTGAGTCCCAGCCTCCTTGGTGGGCTGATAAAACAGACTCTCACAGAGAAGAAGAACACAGAGAGAGATGGTTCACTAGATATGGCAGAGGCCCTGGGAAGAGAGATGAGCCTGAGTCTCCAGCTGACCTTGTAAAGACACCAGAGCAGCTGAGTCCAGAAAGAAATGAACTCCAGGGAGAGAGACGAGCCTTATGCCAGCCTACAGCTGAGATCAGAAGAACCTGGGACCACAGAGCCTTAAGAGGAAGAAGGAAGACTGAACCATTACAGATATCACCTAACATCTTGCATCAACACGTGGCAAATGACTGTGGGTGAGAAAGTACCTCTTATGGTACTTTGAGTTGGACTCTTTAGGGCCTGATGACTGTAAACTTCTACCCTAAATAAATACCCTTTATAAAAGCCAACAAAGTTCTGGTACTTTGCATCAGCACCCCTTTTGGCTGATTAACATACCACCCTATTATATTTTGTTCATAAATCATATAATTTATCTAAAGTGTACAACCAATGGCATTTGGTATAAACACAGATTTGTGTAATCATCACTTCAATATTAGAGCATTTTCGTTACTCCAAAAGAAAAAAGAAAAAAAAATCATTATCATACCCATATGTTAGAACTACTAATTACAAATCCTATAAACTGCTTTCATCACTTCTATTCATTTCCAAACATTTACCAACAACTTTTTACCAATTCTGCACAGATTATACCTCAGCTTTCCATTCTCTAACCACATTCTATTCTATTCCCTGGTGATTTATAATCTAGCTATTAACTCCATGAGTTTGCTCACAATATTTAGTTAATAATAGCAAAATCATCAATATTTATTTTTGTACCTGGTTGCTTCTCTCAACATAATGTTTTCCATGTTCATCCACATAGGTTTCTTTATTTTTCATTAAACAGGCAATTGAAATACATGGTATAAAAATAAGTGGTAAGAGTATTGTAAAATGAAATGAACAGAATAAATATTCAATTTCATTTCCCATCTATGAGACTTTCACAATAAAATCATAGTTTACTTTGTATTATAGATGTGCTTGTTGGATCTATTCATCCTCCTATAAGGGAACTGACAAATTCCTGAAGGTACCAATACTTATTTGGGTAAATATGTTTTTTGATGCTTCAAAAAAATGTTTCTTGCCTTATTATACTATAAAGAGGACAAGAGTTCAGAAATTATTTTCTAAAGAAGCTGAATGACACAAAACAAATGTTAGGTGTGATGCCGTGCACTTCAGTTTTATATACAGCAGAAATTGTTTAAACCGATAACTTGTTCTTGGTGAGTTAGCAAGAAACATTACATGAATTTATGGTGTAAGCATATTTACATACTTATTTCATTTTTAAATTCTGGTATTCTTCCCCTGTGGCAGTCATGATTGGGACTTCAGCACAAGATGCTTCAGCATATTTCACTATTTGCTTTTATGTATATACCAGTAAATGCACTTTTAGGGGGAATGTTCTTTGACTCTTGATTCAACCTCTTCTAGATATTTAATATTCCTTCTGTTTAACTGCTCAAACCAAGGCTAAGTATCCATTAATGGGGTGCAGGCCAATTTCCAGGGTCCTTGGGGAGGGAGGCAGTAAAGACACCTGCTTGCCTATTTATTTATTTGTTTATTTATTTTTCCTTTTTCGTGCACTTTTCTGGTCTAACAGCAGATGGTGCTCTTGGAAGACCTCTCAGCTCAGACCCCAAATGCTACAGGGGAATGCATTCAGTGTGTCTCTGTGGTGGGTGGTATAGAAGCAATTTTGTTATGGCTGGCCAAGCCTGACAAACATTCTTAGAAGCTGATCTCCTTCCTTGGCTGGTCACACACTTCTTCTCTCTGTCTCCTCAGCAAGCATCTCAGGGCAGTAGGAAGGGAATTTGAGAAGGCAAATTATCTTTAGCTGCCTGCCTGT
This sequence comes from Tolypeutes matacus, assembly GCA_026826555.1. NCBI lineage: Eukaryota > Metazoa > Chordata > Mammalia > Cingulata > Chlamyphoridae > Tolypeutes > Tolypeutes matacus. Next base: position 2,749,454 of record JAKSZT010031676.1, on the reverse strand, counting down.
TCTCAGGGACAAACAATGTCATAACCCTACCTGGCCTAGAAGTGTGCAACCCCTTCAATACAGCAGACCAAGTTCGCTGGCCAAAATCTGAATTTCCTAAAGGCTGTGTCCCTCCCTCCCCCTTTTCCTCGGGAAGAGTATCCCTGAAACACCCCTTTGTCCCTAGCCACTGCAGTCCCCAGCTGCTGCAGTCCACCAATTGCTGTTTGCTCCGAGGGTGGGAGGATGGGTGCCAGCTTTAGTCATGGGATGTTTCAGTCAGCTGAGACTCCTTTCCTTTACTCCTCTCTCTTCTGAGTGGTATCTCACCCTGGTGTCCTGAGCCCCAGTCTCTGCATATCCTGTAGCTATTTTTTTCTGGGAGAAAAGTGATCCCTCTGCATCTCTAATCCTCCATCTTCCCAGAAGTTTCATAGGTTGTCTTCTTACTTTCATGATAAAGTCTTTTGATGCACAAAAGTTTTTAATTTTGATGAAATAAACTGAGGCTCACAAATCCCTCCTGTTCTTCCAAGTGGGAGAGAGAGAAGGAAAGGGGTAGAACATTTGAATGCCATCTTTAAATGTCTCCCTGAAGTAAATCCCTTAGGCTTAATTTCTGGATGGTTTTACTCTTCATGATTAGTTAATATTGTAATATTATTGTAACCAATATTATTCATGATTAGTTAATATTGCAGCTCTGACAGCAGGGCTAAGGAACAGGGAACCAAATAGTAATTGTAATCACTTAACTTTAAACATGATTTGACAAGTCCCTTTCTCCCTTTTCTCCAGGCCATTGTTCATGCTGCCATCAGAGTGAACTTTCTAAACACAAATATGACCATATCGCTTCCCTGTCCAAGGTCGTTTAATGCCCCTCCCCCAACACACACACACTGCTGTTCAATAGAACTTTCCACAATATCTGCACTATCCATTATGGTAGCTACTAGCCACATATGGCTATTGAACACTTGAAATGTGACTAGTGTGCCTTAAGAACTGAATTTTAATTTAATTTAATTTTTAGTTAATTTAAATTTAGGGGGTCGGATGTAGCTCAACTGGTTGGGCGTCCGTCTCCCATATGGAGGGACCCGGGTTCGGTTCCCAGGACCTCCCGGTAAAAAAAAAAAAAAAAAAAAAAATTAAATTTAAATGTCAATAGACACATGTGGCTAGTAGCTCCCTATATACTTTGTCTATAGGAGAAAGTTCAAAGTCCTGAATATGATCAAACAAGTCGTTTACTCTCTAGCTCCGGCCTAACTATCAGTCATCATTTCTCTCCCTTTTCAACACAAATATTACTCCTAATCCAAAATAAAATCCTTGTGCTCCAACCATGATACACTTTGTCACACCTCCCTGCCTTTGCACCTACAATTCCTTCACTGAAGTGACCTTTCCTTACTCATTCACTTGGAGAACTCCTACTTCTCTTTCATGACACAACTCAAAACATTACCTTTTCGAGGAAGGGTGCTGGGCTATGAGAACAGGGTGGCCATTGGAAGTGTTGCATCATGGGAGTTATTGTCAGATGGTTGAAGAAGAGTTACCTGAAATCAGATGGAAATTTGTAATACTAGATGTGAATAGGTGTGGCTCATTCTCCTGAGGTGTGTGCATGTGCATTTTGTCTGTTCCATGTGCATTTGGTTCAGCTGAAATACATAATGTTTCTCACAAACGAAATTGCATGTAAGCCAACACATAATGTAGTGATATTTACCTTATGCTCAGATTGTTTCCTAATATATCAATCGAGTTGAAAAAAAAACAAAAATAAATTATTACCTTTCCTATGATGCCTGTTCCAGCTCCTTCACAGAAATGTAGTCCCTCCTCTGTACTTCCACAGCCAATTTTCATGCCCTAACATGATGTATTAGAATTATTTGTTCACTTGTATATCTTCTCCACTAGATTGTGAGCATTTTTAAAGAAGTATTCTTCATTTTTCTTAGTATCCTCAGCATTTGACACAGGTCATAGGACAAAATGAGGCTCCAATAAATGTTGAATGAAATAATGAATGAATGAACATTAAAAAGTTCCTAGATAGAATTATGGATTGTAGATGTTTCCATGTTCTTGCACCCACAAAAAAGCATGGTGATACTTTGCCTTTCTGAATTTATTTTTGCAGGCCAGGCTTTTTAAAAAGCTTCTTGGGGGAAAAGGTGCTCAAGGCCTCAGCACAACCACATCATAGAAAGCCTTAGGGAATAAGAGAGTATAAAGGGAGGTCCTTTAGAAGAATATGTTTGATCCCAGATTAAACTTCCTTTTAACTAATAATTCTATAGTCCCCTATTATAGAAAGTTTCCCAATGGTACCAAATAGCTCTAATTTATGGCTTAAGTTACTTCAAATTGAAAACTGTTGTAGCTTCAGTGAGACTTAGCTTCTATTTGTCTGGGGAAAAAAATCATACTAAAATTTTGAAAAGAGAGACAAAAGGCCAGACCTGAAAGAGAACTGGCTACCTAGGTAAAGTCAGAAAGGGATGGTGCTGACTCCCCAACCTGTGCTTTACTAGGAAACTTTCTGCTTGTGCAGGGCTGCTCTGAGTAATTGGGGATTACCTAACCCTGGAGGGAGAGTGAAAGGATGATGAAAGAGGCTGCAAGAAGGAAGCTCAAGTGATTAGTGATATCATAGAAGCCCAGAAAGGAGGGAGAGGATGCAGAAAACCACTCACCAGACACCTACATGTGCAACTCAAATGGGAATCTTTCTGGAAGCCCAGAATCTGTGCTCAGTCTGGTCCAGCCCAACCCAGCCTTGCCCTGTACATCCAATAAGAATACTGGGAGATACCTGAGAGACTTTCTTTTTTTTTTTTTAAAGATTTTTTTTTTTATTTTTTTTTATTCATTTATCCCCCCTTTGCTGCTTGTGCTCGCTGGGTCAGCTAACCACGCCGTGCGGGCGGGCTTGCCTTCACCAGGAGGCCCCAGGAACCGAACCCGGGACCTCCCATATGGTAAACGGGAGCCCTACTGATTGAGCCACTGTCGCTTCCCTCTGAGAGACTTTCCACACCTGCACCCCCCTAAGGTTGGCCTGAACTAAACTACCTTCTGTAGCTTACATCATAATTCAACATAAGGAAAAGTTCTCTTACGGGCTAGGAAGAATCCTTTGTGTTGCTGCTACCCAAGTCCCCAATATCACAAATATAGTGGAAAACAGAAATAGGAAAAACCATGATTCCATTCTAGCAAGCCACTCATAGCTCCTAGTGTGATTCTCCTGACAGCCTAGGATTAGGATACACAGATGCAGAATTTACAAAATCATCACATGGACACTTTTTAAAAACAATTTCTCAGAAGATAGTAATACCTCCTTGATCTAATGATATAGGAGTTCCTGGCATTCATCTCTAACTATCCAGAGAATAGTTAGCTCCCTCCTCTTTACCTCCACATCTACTGTCCAAGTCCACTTTCATCATCTCTTACTTGAACTATTGTGCTGATCTTCTAATTATCTATCAGCCTTTTGTCTCATTCCCATACCAGTTTATCTCCAAAAGCAGTCTTCCTGAAGCAAATATCATGGAGATCATGATTTGAAAAATAAAACAAAATGAAAATAAAACCATCAGTAGCTACTTACAGCCCTCTAATCCAGGGGTTCTTAACCTTTTTTGTTCCATGGACCCCTTTGCCAGTCAGGTGAAACCACGGACCCCTTCTCAGAATGTAGCAGAAGATAGGAAATGCTAGATTTCAGTTAGAGGTCAGAGAAAATAAAGATAATAAGTTGATGTTTTTTCAATTCAAGCTCATGGGCCCCCTGAAATCTAACCCCTGCTCTAATCTGGCATCATACTCCCTAGCCCGTCATTCAAAGCTCTCATAATCTACCTACATTTTACCATTACAACGACTTACATTCACACGCTCATTATTCCTACCTCACTGATGCTCTGTTCAATGCATTTTTCCTATGCTTCCCTTAAAGACTTTATCATTTGTATTACAGTTATTTGCAAATGTGTTTTATCTCAACACCAGACCATGCTCCTGGATTTGGGGATCTTTATCTGATTCAACTCCCAGCAGCTTTATAACTCTATACATGGATGAACATTGGACTTGAAGAATACTCAGACCTTTGACCTCAAGGTTTGTCCATTAAAATAAAGCTACTGCTATTAGAGTCTCTGAAGGCCTTTTTCTTTAAAAAAAAAAAAAAAAAAAAGAGATAGGCATACTTACTGTGAAACATTTGGAAAATACAGAAAAGTAAAAACAGAAAGAAAACAACAAAAGACTCTCTACACCACCTAAAGACAGGTGGTATGTTAACATTCCACTATATTTCTCCCTTCTCCATGTCTTTTAGAAATAGTTTTTTTAATATAGTCTGCATCAAATTTTAGAGGCAGTTTTGTTCCCAGTATATTATGATATAAGCTTTTCTCTCTTTATTAAAGACTCATTGCGGGGAAACAGATGTGGCTCAAGCGATTGTGCTCCCATCTGCCATATAGGAGATCCAGGGTTTTATTTCTGGGGCCTCCTGGTGAAAGGAAAGCTGGCCCACACAGTGAGCTGGCTTGAGGGAAGAGCTGGCCCACACAGAGTGCTGGCCCACGCAGGAGTGCTGGCCCGCATGGAGAGTTGGCACAGCAAGATGACACAACAAAAAGAGACACAGAGTAGAGACAATAAGGGACACAGCAGACCAGGGAGCTGAGGTGACGCAAGAGATTGAGTGCCTCTCTCTGACTCTGGAAGGTCCCAGGATCGGTTCCCAGTGACACCTTAAGAGAAGACAAGCAGACACTGAAGAACACACAGTGAGCAGACAGTGAGCACAAAACAACGAGGTGCGGGGGGAGGAATAAATAAATAAACCTTTAAAAAAAACTCACTGCAAATATCACTTTGTAGCTGCATAATATTCTATTATCAAGATGTAACATTGGACCCAAAATTGTTTATTTCTGATATTAAATATTAAATTTTTATATTAAAGATTACTTTCTTATGATAGCTATCATATGAAGTAAAATTAGTTCTAGATATATTCTTTTCTTTTCTTTTCTTTTCTTTTTTTATTGGTACCGGGGGCCGGGTATTGAACCTGGGACCTTGTATGTGGGTAGTCAGCACTCAACCACTGAGCCACATCAACTTTCCTGAGTTGGTTTTTTCGTTTGTTTTGCTTTTTTTTTTTTTTTTTTCAGGAGACACTGAAAACTGAACCCAGGACCTCCCATGTGGGAGGTGGACGCTCAACTGCTTGAGCCACATCCACTCCCAAGATATACTCATTTTGAGCATTTTGAGGCTTTCAGTATATTTTGCCAAATTGCTATTTGTAGATTTCTCTGTACTTTTATTTTACCATACCTTCATAAGCATTGAATATTAACATTTTTGAAAACTTTCCGAATTTGGTAAGTGAAAAATTGTATATCAAAAATTTTTGTAAATTTGGTTGTTTAAAATTTGAAGGTTGTTTTCATTTTCATTGTTTTATTGTTAGTATGGTTGAACCTTTTCCCTATGTTTTGTTACCCAATTGAATTTCTTTTGTGAATTGCCTATTCATGTCCTTTACCCATTTAACTTTTGGGATCTTAGTACTTTTATTTCTCAGTCTTTTATACATTCTCTTGCCATGTTTTAGGAAGCAGCATATATTCCAGGAAAGAACTTCATACTGGGATTCAGGAAATCTGAGTTCCAGCCCCAGCGTCCTTCTATGTGACCTGGAGCAAGTCATTTCTCCTCTCTAGGCCTCAGTATCCAAATCTATGAACTAGGAGCTCTAAAATCAAGGGAAAAGCCAAGAGGATGGGGCTACCCTCCAAAACTTCTGCCTTTCACTTTGACTACAGCAGCCCCCCTTTATTTATTATTAAAAAAATAATTCTAAGGACCTTCTGTGACAGTTTGACATTACTTATGAATCCCCAAAAGAGAAATTTGTAAACTAATCTATTCCTCTGGGTGTGATACCCTTTGAATGTATTAAATTCAAAGGATTTAAGTTTACTTGATAAAATCAATTTTCGGTTTCTGATTGGGCTATGTCAGTTAGTAAGGCGTAACTCAGGTTGAGACCTTGCCCCCTTCGTGGGCTGATATAAATGGACACTCACTCAAGAAGACACACAGGAAGAGAGTTCTGTCATTTTTGATCCTGGGGCCCCAGGGAGAGATGAGCCATTTGCCTGATAATTTGCAGCTGATGTAGGAGGCCCTGAGAGATAAGCCCTATGCCAGCCTACAAGTGAGATCGTGGATAAGCTGGGCCCACAGAGCCTTAAGAAGAGGAAGCCCAGGAAGGAGAAAAAGGTAGAGATCAGCGACCACCTTGCTTCAACATGTGGCAAATGAGTTTGGTGAGAGAGCAACCTTGAGTTTGACTCTTTAGATTTTACCCCAAATAAATACGCTTTATAAAAGCCAATGGATTTCTGGTACTTTGCATCAGCACCCCTTTGGCAGACTAATACACATTCCATCTCTGATGGCCTTGGATCCCATTATTTTGACATACATAGTAGTTGCCCCAGTTAGAGACAGTGCCGTTTTACAGATGAGGAAACTAAGGCTCAGTCCAGGTAAAAACATTATTCTTTAAGTCTGGCTAAGAAGAAGGCAGACCTTCCAGCTTTATTGTGGCCCCTGGCACCTTCTTGAATACAGAACCACCCTCTCTTCCTAAATCCAACTCTTCCTAACACTGGGCTGTTCAGCATTTCAGGGTTCTCCAGCAGGTACATCCCTAAAATGGAGTGTTCAACAAACTCCCATCCCAAACAACTTGAGATAACTTTGTTCCTTACAACTAAAAGGGCACAATTTTTCAGAGTGAAACAGAAGTCATCCTCAGGTGCTAATGCTGCCTGCCACATAGAACCTAGTCACTGGCCTCTCAAAGGACTCCCCTATGGCTCAGCCATGGAGGTTTGTGAGAATTGCTACACCATCTGATTTTTGCCACCCCAACTCCTCCAATTTTCTGAATTATAATGATTCTTCAAAAGTTTCACAACTTTCTGTTTTATAATTTTCTGCCACCTGGGAAGCGGCTGTGGCTCAATCGGTAGGGCTCCCGTTTGCCATATGGGAGGCCCCGGGTTCGGTTCCCGGAGCCTCCTGGTGAAGGCAAGCCCGCCTGCACGGTGTGGTTAGCTGACCCAGCGAGCTCAAGCAGCAAGGGGGGGGGGGGGGAAAAATGAAAAAATAGTAAAATCTTAAAAAAAAAATTTTTTTTTCCTGCCACCTAGTAATAATGATAACAGTAACACAGACTTTTTTATTTTTCTAAAATATCTTCACATAAATTTTCTGAATCATTTGTCACTACAGTCTTATGAAAGCTTCATTCTCATCACAAGATGAAGAAATTAAGGCTCAGAGAATTGAAGTGACTTGTCCAACCTCACACAATTAGAAAGTGGACCCAGGGTTTCAGTTTCCTAGTCTGTTGCACTGTACATTCAACCACTACTACCCTGCAACATTATCTCACTTGATAATTGTTACTTGGAGACTATCAGGCCAGTTCATCTTTGAGTATTATGGAGCCACTGAGTAGTCAGTTTCCCTACTCCCAGGGTTACATGGAAGGGACTAAAATGGATCAAAAATGCTCCCTCTCCTACCAAATAAATAAACTCACGGAAAACTACCCCTTCCAAGTCTGCCAAATTAGAAATTGTAGTGTAAGACAAACAGCATTTACAGACCTAGAAAAGCTCCTAGCCAGGCAGGTTTGGACTGGAAGTCCTAACTTTTTTCTTTTTTAAAATTTTATTTATTTTTAAGAGAAACTTAGATTACATAAATGTTACATACAAAGTGTAGGGGGGTAAGTGAATATGGCTCAAGCGATTGGGTTCCTGCCTACCACATGGGAGGTCCCGGGTTCAGTTACCGGTGCCTCCTGGAGAAGGCAAGCTGGCATGACCGGCAGGCTCAGCTAGCTGGTCCACAAGATGACACAACAAAGAGACAAAGAGGAAAGACAATGAGAGCACAACAAACCAGGGAGCTGAGGTGGCTCAAGTGATTGAGTGCCTCTCTCCCACATGGAGGGTCCCGGGTTTGGTTCACAGTGCCTCCTAAAGAGAAGATGAGCAGACACAGAGAGCACACAGCAAATGGTCACAGAGAGCATATGGCGACCACAAACAACAGGGAGAAGGGAATAAATAAATAAAAAATAAATCTTAAAAAAAGTGTAGGGGATTCCCATATGCCCCACTCCTTACCCTTCCCACACTTTCCCACACTAATAACATCCTTCATTAGTGTGGCACATTTGTTACAATTGATGAACACATATTGGAGCATTGCCACTAAATGTGGATTATAGTTTACATTATAGTTTGTTTTTTTTTTTAAAGATTTTATTTATTTATTCATCTATCCCCCCCTGCTGCTCGCGCTCGCTGGGTCAGCCAACCACACTGTACGGGCGGGCCTGCCCCCACCAGGAGGCCCCGGGAACCGAACCGGTGCCTCCCACATGGCAAACGGGAGCCCCACTGATTGAGCCACAGTCGCCTCCCTACATTATAGTTTAAACTCTCTCCCACACATTTTTCTAAGTTATGACAAAATATACAATGGCCTGTATCCATCACTGCAACATCATTCAGAACAATTCCAATTTCGTGAAAATGCCACCATATTACAACTATTTTTTTAAAAAGATACTTAGGTTACATAAATGTTACATAAAAAATATAGGGGATTCTCATATGCCCTGTTCCCTAACTTCTTTCTTGACCATTCAGTGAAGACGTGCCAGAGCTATTTTGACACAGTAGAGAGACTAAGTACAGTTAGGAAGAGGTGATATTCTAAAAATAAAGGAACCAGCTTTCGAGAAGGCTCTGATTGTTAGATATGTCTACCTTTGGTGAAAGTTTGGACATATTTCTTCAAAGGTCCCTACCACCTCAAGATGTTTATGATTCTGAGTTTCTCAATATTGTAATACTCTAGAATCCTAAGATTGTAAAGCCCCTAAGGCTCTAACATCTTGTAATTCTTGTGGAACAACTTTTACAAAAGGAGGGTGAGGCTGTAGAATGGACAGTTCTCTCCTTCTCTACCCACCTCACCACAAAGTGTTTACATGACCTAAAGGGAAATATAAAGAAAATTATGGCACATTCATCTAATGAATACTTTATATCATGCATACAAGTAAAATGACAAAGGAAAATGCTTATTAGTAACAAGTAGTACATAAGTTCCCAATTATATTTATTTATTTATTTATTTATTTTTTAAAGATTTTATTTATTTATTCATTTATCCCCCCCTTTCTGCCTGCGCTCTAGCTGGGTCAGCTAACCACGCCGCGGGGGGCGGGCTTGCCTTCACCAGGAGGCCCCGGGAACTGAACCAGGGGCCTCCCATATGGTAAATGGGAGCCCTACTGATTGAGCCACAGCCGCTTCCCCCAATTATATTTAAAACATAATGTCTCAACTATGTATTTTTATAACCAGGAAAAAAAAAGCGTTTAAATGCAAACGTATGGTCACACCTGGCGACGCCAATTTATCTAGGAATCAGGCTGTATATAGGGATGAGTCATCTCAAAAGAGAGGGGGCGGACCGCTGGACTTTGGACTACGAAAAGCTTTGAAGGAGAGGGACAAGCACCGGACAGGACCGAGATTGATCAGTCCAGATGGCGTTCAAACCGGAAGCGCTGACGGTGGCACCTCACCGGGCAAAATCCAGCCGCAAACACTAGGAATAACGTGGCAGCCACAAAGTACGAGCAAGGCCCGCCAGGTCGAAACCACCCCCACCGCTCACGGCCGACGCCCCCTGCTAGTCTCCGCTGCCTTTCCCTATTGGTCAGCTGAAGCTCGTTTGGTCTCCGGCGCCCGTCCGGTCTGGGCCTGCAAGAGGTGGGGCGCTCCCTGCTTCCGCTTCAGCAGAAGCGGCCATGCTGAGTGTGGCGGGGCAGAGGAGGGCGCGGCCGTCCTCTCACTGCTGCGGCGGACTCCATCCCACTATTTTCATGGGCTCTTGGGACCCAAAGGAAAGAGGTGATTTGCCACTAATATGATTCTCAATCTGGGAAAAGGGCGTTTGTGTGACGCACACAGGTTTTCTGGACTGCTTCTTGATCCCTAGAGGCCGGTGGAGTTTAGTTTTCCAGACGGTATGTCACCACAAAACCTTTCCAAGGAGGTCCTTAATACCCGAGGTTGAGGTCTCAGAAAATTAGAGAGCCTTAGAGACAGGGTAACCATATACCTTATTGTTCAAATAAAACACTAAGAGAGTAGAACCTTCAGAACAACTTTGCTCCTAGAATAAAGAGAAGGTTATATCTATAGTTCAAATGGTTATGGTAGTTAAGGTTGAATAACGTTTAGGTAAATACCAAAGAGAAGTTCCTGTTTTTGGTAAATAAAATAAGCAAGATCCCGCCTTACTTCAAGACATAAAGTTTATAGAATGGCCCTTGAATTCATGGGCTGGGAGGCTGGGATTTTGGATATCTAAATTTTTCCTGGCTTAAGTTATCTGAGGGGCTCCCTGTCAGAATCCAAGGGCCAAAATATCAATTTCCCTTAAATTTTTTCTTCTTCATTGTACATTAATAGAAAAGCCTTTGCAAAATTTGGCTTTTTATTTTTTTTAATTGGGGACACATATATGAAGATTCAAGTCATTTTATTCAACAAATAGTTAGAGAACTTGCTAATTGCAAGAGACCCATGAGATTCTTTATTGGTATTTTAACCATTAATTAGTAAATGTTGGGAATTTCTCTGAGATTTACACGGTGTGCTCTGTTGGGACTTGATCAAAGATCAATTCCCAATATTTACTAATTAATTTATATAGCCAAGTCAAGATGAATGTGATGTATATGCAATGCCATTGCTGCCGTATCACATTCATATCTGGACATTATTTTTTTTTTTTTAAGATTTTATTTATTTATTAATTTATCCCCCCCTTGCTGCCTGTGCTCGCTGGGTCAGCCAACCACACCGCGCGGGCGGGCCAGCCTTCACCAGGAGGCCCCGGGAACCGAACCCGGGGCCTCCCATATGGCAAACGGGAGCCCCACTGATTGAGCCACAGCCGCTTCCCTGGACATTTTAAAATAACCTCTTTTTTTCCCCTTTAAGTCTATAATGTTTGGGATAGAGAGCAATTAATTAGAAATCACAGAGGTAGGAAGGAAGGATTCTTAGACCCTGTCCTAAAAGGAGTATGTGTTAGTGGTGTCATTCATTCCCATAGCCTGTTGTCCTTTTAAAAAGAATATGATACTTACCTGGCAGGGGAGATACCATGATCACGAAGGTGGTTTTCCATTGCACTCCGGATGTCCTGACCCCTGCGATTGTTTGCACTCTCCCCTGGAAAAAAAAAAAAAAAGAATATGAAATGCTTTACTCTTGGAAATTAAAAAAAAAAAAAAAAAAAAAAAAAAATTCTGCCCAAAATAGAGGTTGCAAAAACTCCCTTTATTCAGCATTTAATTGTATAAACAGAGAACTTGCCAATTTTAATATTTTTGTGCCTGCAGAGAATATCTCATTTTAGGAGTATAAAAATAGGTATGATTATTTCTTTTGTTCCTCCTTAGGTTTCTACAAAAAATTATGGTAAATATTTTACTTTGTCCTCCTTATTAAAACTAGACCATTCTATTATAACATGCTTTCTAGTTCATATTCAACCAAGTGTGAGTTGGCCTGCCGAGCATGTGAAACCCTTTAAATCCAAAGTCATTTTCAGGTTAGGCAGTTTCACTAAAGAGGGGTGTCCTTAGCCAGTCTGTACGGCTGCAAGATCTGATTTCTTATTAACTAAATGTTATTCATATTTAGGGTTACCAGATTTTAAAAAAATAAAAATAAGGATGCCAGTTTAACTTGAATTTAAAATTTGAAATTTAAATTAAACTGGGCATACCATATTTTATCTGGAAACCCAACCTATAATTTGCCAGTATTATTCATTCATTATTTCAATTTAATATCTATTTATTAAATACCACTGGGGTAAAACACTGGGATAGACTCTGTAGGTCAGATTGAAGGTGAAACTTAAGTCCTAAAGGAATTTAAAATTATTGGAAGATAAAGGCAGAATACTTAGATTATAAATAAGCAAATGCAAACTACATGTATAATATTTACTACATAGGCATGACTGTCAATCTTGGTGTAAATTGTTTCTTTGAATTTTTAGTACTGGTCCAGGTATCTGTATTTGTAAGAACAATTGGGTCCTTCCTCTAATAAATCTCTGCTTTGCAATCAGTGTGGCTTTTGCCTGTTCATTGCTACCAAAGCATTAATATCTGGTATTGTGCAGAACTGTCTAATTATTTTAATTCTCTATACAGTAAAGTGAAAAAATTAGAAAATGAGACACTTAAATGTTCCTTTATCATTATAATATCAAATGTGTTTTAATTTATTATAGCTAATCAATACTGGTTTGCTATACTTGCACTTTTGATTTTGCCCTCTGTCAAGAATTTAATGGAATTTAATGATCCTTAAATAAACACTTGAGAAAATGGTACTTAAAGAAACCCTGTGACCATGTTGATGAATCTTTTTGTCATGTGGGCAATTTCATTCTCTAATTAATGAGTTTACAAGTAAAATGGGTCAGTAGTTTGGATACTAATGTTGTTTTCTATCAAATAATATAAAAGGGATGCTAGCCCCAAGGTAGAGAGGGTGACATCTCCACAGAAACATTTTTCTTTTAACCTTTCTTCCCACCAAATGATGGTAACTATTTATTAAGTTCTTTCTGAGTGCAGATGCTGTGCTGCTTTACAGACACCATTTAATTTCATTCTTCTGGGGAAATGGAGGTTAAAGAGGTTAAAGATGTGGTCCAGTATTTTTGGAGGATATCTGGTATCCTTGTAACCATTAGAAACAAAGCACAACAGCACACAACATTTACCTTAAATGAGAAGTTTTAAAGGGCTCAATTATGAAAGGAGAGATTTGGGTTAAACATTAGGAAAAACTTCCTGATAATGAGGAACTGGAACAGAAAAGAGTGGGGAGATAGTTTTCATTATATATATAGAACAATCAGTTGATGTTTATATACCCAGAAGCTGACAGAGATGAAGAAGTCCTACAGATATTCTCTGGTGTAGTAAATCTGGGAAATGGAGTTTTCCTAAAGATCGAAGAGGTGTCATGTGGGCAACATCTACCAACATCTACCTATTATGGATCCTTGAACAAAGGAATCCGGTGCAATTCCTACTCCTAAAAGAAGAAGTGATAATTACCTATTTCTATTTGGCTTCTTACTTCAAATGGAATATATTTAAAACTAAACTCACAATCTTCCTCCCTTTCCGGATCTTGAATGTCTCTGTAGGTACTACTCGTTTTGTTTTCCTTTCCTTAACTTCCTTAAATGAAAGAGTCCCTACTTTTTGCCTCCACTTCTTCACCACTCATTTACTCCTAAGCCTAGCTCTGTCTTCTAAACCTATCACTCCATTGAAGCGTCTCTGGCCAAGCCACTAGGGATGTTTTTTAACATCTTTATGGAGGTATAATTTATATACCACAAAAACCACTCGTTTCAGTGATTTTTAGTAAGTTTACAGAGTTGTGCAATCAATGCCACAATCCAATTTTAGAACATTTCTATCACCCCCAAAAGATCCTTGTTCCCATGTACAGTCATTCATCTGTGACCTTTTGGTAACAAATTCAGTGGATGCTTTTTTAGTCCTCAACTTACCTAACTGCTCTGATGCATTTGGCACTGCTAACCACAGCTGTCCTTTTGAAACGTTCTTTTTCCTTGGCTAACTTGTCACCACTCTCTCTCGTAGCTTTCCTGCTACTTTTCTGCTATTTCTTCACTGATAGCTTTGTCTGCCTGACTTTAACTATTGCTGTTCCTTAGGGTTCTGTCCTGGCCTTCTCCATCTATGGTCTACAGTCTACTTAGTTGATCACATCCATCCTCATGGCTATGATTGCCACCTGATGACTCCATCATCTTCCACACAGCCATATACCTTCATATTTTGGTCGTAGTAATCCCATTCCTCTTGCCAGTGACAGATTTAGGATTTCACCTGAAGCAATTCTGGCCAATGAGATCTAAGGGAAAGTCTGCTGGGGGCTGTTGGGAAAAGTTTTTTCACTCAGAAATAGAGATACACAGAGGCATCTTCTTCTTTCTCTGGACTTTAGAGTGTCTAGACATGTCAATTTGAAATACGGCAGCCATCTTGTGCTTATTAAGGAAGCTAGTATCTAAGGGCAAAGTCAGCCTTCTGGAAGGCAGAGCAGAAAGACAAGACCCTGGTCCTTGATAAATATTGCTGGGTGGGAATTAACAAACCTTAGAGCTGTACTAGCTCAGGACTTCTTGTTGTGTGATTTGCCCTATTGCTGAAACTATTCAGAACAGGGTTTTCCGTTTTTTCTGGCTGAAAGATGCCTAATTGAAAATGTTAGTAAATGGATAACATAACAAATAAGCTGTGTTTTCTTTTTATTTTCTTTTAATTTTTTTTCTCTCTCATCAGGCCACAGTGAAGTGTGGACAAAGAGCACTTGTCAACTCTGTTGTAATTTCTGTTGTGTGTACTGGACTACAGTTGCAATGTGCATGTTCTTGCAAGCCTCTATATGGACTGCTTGTGTGCACACTGACCTTGGATAGTTTCCAATCTAGGCAACAGAAGCAACAGCATGCCAGGTGCAGCAAGGAAGGCAGACAGTAGGATCAGAGATATAGAGAGTTCTTGTTTTATTGATGAAAATAATGAGAAATTTCATCACCCAATGTTGACATTTTCAGCAGTCCCAATAACAGTGATTTTCTGGAGGTGGAAGATATAAATTGATACTCACTCTTTGTAGTTATTACAAGGTTTTTATACCACTTTCAGTACTTTTACTCTTTTCTCCTCTCCTTCCATCTATTCAAATTCTACCAGTGTGCCTAGATGCAACTGAGATCTCACCCTTGTCATAAACATAATGCATGGTGAGGTAACCTCTCTCTCCTCTAATCTCTTAACTTTTTACATATCCTTCGACTAGATTGTAAGCCTCCAAGGGCAGGATAAATGTTATGGTATTCCCATATAAGCACCTCATCTATTGGATAACAAATTGTCAATAATTGTTTTTTGGAACTAAATCCATAGAAAATGTCTCATCAGATCTCTAACTCCTATGCTAAAACTATTCCTTCTACACACTCTTAACATTGCATGTTCAAAATGTACAATAAACAATTATTGACGGGATGGGGCAGGGATAGGGAATGGGAAGTCAAGGCTTAAAATGTATAGGGTTCCTATTTGGAATGATGGAAATATTTTGGTAATGAACAGTGATGATGGTGACACAACATTGTGAATGCAATTAGCACTGAAATATATATCTGAATATGATTAAAAAGGTAAATGTTAAATTGTATATATGGCAACAGAATGAAAAATTTTAAAAAAATCCATGGAACCACACAACACAAACATTTAAACCCAGTTAAACAGTAAATTAAACCATAGACTTTAATTAAAGGTACAATTATAAAAATGTGTTATCATCAGTCGTAACAAATGTTCCACACCAATGCAAGTTGTTGTTGGTGAGCTAGTATATGGGAATTCTGATTTTACGCATGATTGTTACGTAAACCCACAAGTTCTCTAATAAAGAAAAATAAAAAATAAATAGAGGGCATAGCATAATGCTATGCAAGCTGACAGTACTTAGTAAATGTTTTTGTTTTCGTTTTTGTTTTAATGATTTGTGGATGACCACTCACTAATTCATTTGACCTCTGTCTATTCTATAGGATTATATTGTACTTTTCACCTATTATATTTTTTATATGTATATACTTCATTTGGCCTCTGATCTTTTGTTACTGTTGGATCCTATGTCTAACCTGCCCTTCTACCAAAGTTTCTTTCTACCATCATGAGTTTCTATAATCTCATCATTAAAGAGCCTTTCTTAAAAGAAATCTCCATTAATAGTTAGGGACATTAAAATCCTTTTTATGCCATAACTTCAACTAGGGAAAAAAGAAGAAACTGTACCTGTGACAATGCTTGTAGATAATGTTGTATTTTGGTAATTATTTTTATTTTTTGAAATATTCAAATTCCATAAAACTCACCCCTTTAAAGTGTACAATTCATTGTTTTTAGTATATTCACAATGTTGTACCACCATCACCACTATATAATTCGAGAACACTTAATCACCCCAAAAAGAAAAGGCCAATATTTGCCCTTTTTTGTCTGCCCCATTTCACTTTAACATGATGTCTTCAAGGTGAATCCATGTAGCATGATCAGTACTTCATTCCTTTTATTGCAGAACAATATTCCATTGTATGGAAATACTACATTTTGTTTATCCATTCATCAGTTCATGGACATTTGGGTGGTTGCCATTTTTTAGCTACTAAGAATAATGCTGCCATGAGCATTCATGTACACATTTTTGTATGGACATGTGTTTTAAATTCTCTTGGATATATACCTAAATGTGAAATGGGTGGGTCATATGGTAACTCTATGTTTAACCTTTTGAGGAATGGCCAAATTGTTTTCCACAGTGGCTGCACCATTTAACATTCCCACCATCAAATTATGAGGATTCCAGTTTCTGCACATCCTCACCAACACTTGTTATTTCTGTCTCTTTTATTTTAGCCATCTAGTGGATTTGGAGAGGTGGTTTTAATTTGCATTTCTCTGATGTCTAATGATGTTGAGCATCTTTTAAGGTACTTGTTGGCCATTTTTTTTTTTTTTTTTTTTTTTTTGGCCATTTTTATATCTTCTTTGGAGAAATGTCTATTCAAATCCTTTGTTCATTTTTAATTGGGTTGTTGATCTTTCTATTGTTGAGTTGTAAAAATTCTTCATTTATTCTGGATACTAGACCCTTACCAGACATGATTTGCAAATATTTTCTCCCATTCTGTGGGTTTTGTTTTTCACTTTCTTGATAGTGTCTGATGCACTAAAGTATTGAATTTTGATGAAGTCCTGTTTAACTATTTTTCTTTTGTTGTTCATGCTTTCGGTGTCATATCTAAGAAATTGTTGCCAAATCCAAGGTCATGAAGGTTTTCCCCAAAGTTTTCTTCTAAGAGTTTTATGATTTTAGCTCTTAAATTTAGGTCCTTGATTCCTTTTAATTTTTGTATATGGTGAGTAAGGGGTTCATCTTGACATCTTTCTTCTTTTTAAAATAGGCGTTTATGGTTATAAATTTCGCTCTAAGCACTGCTTTAGCTGCATCCCATAAGTTTAGCTATATTGTGTTTTTTTTTCATTCATCTCAAACCATTTTCTAATTTCCCTTGTGATTTCCAGTTTGACCCATTGATTATTTAGAAGTATATTGTGTAATATCCACATATTTTCTATTTCCCAAATTTCCTTCTGTTATTGATTGATAATTTCATTCCATTGTGGTTAGAGAATATATTTTGTATGATTTCAATCCTTTTAAGTTTGTTGCATTTAGTTTTATGTCTTAACATATGGTCTATCCTCCATACATAACCAGTCACCAAGCCCTGCAAAAGCTATCTCCTTAACATCTTTCTGTTTAATTCCATCCATTTTTACCATTACCACTATTAGAGTAATCTGAATAAATCTGAGCCTTCATGCTTCTCCTATGGGTCCATCTCAGCATGGCTCCACAGCCAAAAGAAATATAAAAATGTTATTCTTTTCACTCCACAGTGTTTCTCCAATGAAGAGTCTCATTACACCAGCATTAGAATCAATCTGTGGAGTTTGCCAAAAAAAAATAAAGATTATGGAGCCCCAAACTGGACATAATGAATCAAAATCTCTGAGGGTAGTTTCATAAGTTTAACAAGTGAATTTTTATGCATCCTAACATTTGAGAATCACTCCACTCTTTTTCTATATTTCCTCTGTATTCTACTTTGTCATTTAGATTATAAGCTATTCAAGGCAGGTTCATGCGTTATGCATATAATGTTCCTCTAGGGTCTTTTAGGTATTTCATGCTCAGAAATATATGCTAAGTATTGGATATGACTCTATGTGCATGGAACTTTGCATAAAATAAGTAAGCAAGGGAAGCGGCTGTGGCTCAATCAGTAGGGCTCCCGTTTACCATATGGGAGGCCCCGGGTTCGGTTTCCGGGGCCTCCTGGTGGGGGCAGGCCCGCCTGCGCGGCGTGGTTGGCTGACCCGGTGGGCACGAGCCGCAAGGGGGGGATAAATGAATAAATAAATAAAATCTTAAAAAAAAAAAAAAAAAAGTAAGCAAATACTATCCTCGTTCTCTAGAACGTATAATCTTTACCTGACCACATCATTTATCCTTATATTAAAAGGGTTGCCCTGTGACTTTTCTTTGATTTTTTCTGGGAATTCCTTTCACAGAGAGAGATAACATCCTTTTGTCTCTGATGTGGAATTTCATGATGATATAATTGATGTTGGTCTTTATTTACTTATTTATTTTTCTTTTATTTATTTGTGCTGGGAATCATGTGTACCCTTTCAATTTGGACACTGATTTCCCTAAGGTGTGGGAAATTTATGTTATTTCTTTTATAATCTTCTTTGTATTAAAGTTTTCTTTGTCATCTCTTTCTGTAATTTCTATTATTTTTATACTTGATTTCCTGGATTAATACTCAAATTATCTTTCCTCCTCCCAATTTCCTAATGTTATCTTGCAATTCTTTTAAGTTTATTTTAAAATTATGGCTATCATAATATTAACTTCCAAAAAAGCTTGTTTTTGTTCTGATGTTCTTTTTTAAAATATAGTTCTTGATGGGACTCCTTTATTTTATGCATGATTGTTGTGTAAACCTACCCCTTCTCTAATATATATAAAAAGGGCCTTGATTCATAAGTGCAATATCTTGCCTCTTATTATAAACCTTCTAAATTTTTTTTCTGCTCGTTTGTTTTATTAGTCAGCCAAAAAGGGTGCTGATGCAAACTACCAGAAATCTGCTGGCTTTTATAAAGGACATTTATTTGGGGTAAAAGCTTACGGTTACAAGGTCCTAAATAGTCCAACTCAAGGCTGCTTTCTCACCAAAGTCAGTTGCTACGTGTTGAAGCAAGATGGAGGGCGATCTCTGCCTGGTCTCTCCTTCCTTTTTCCTCTTAAGGTTCTGTGGGCCCAGCTTCTTCTGATTTCAGCTGTAGGCTGGCATAGGGCTTGTCTCTCAGCGCTTCCTATTTCAGTCTGGCATAGGACTCTTTCTTTCCAGGCTTGCTCAGCTACTCAGCTACTCAGCTACAAACTATCAGGCCAATGGCCCTGCTCTCTCCAGGCCCTTAGATTAAACCTGACAGAACTCTCTCCTCTCTGTGTGTCTTCCTAAATGAGTGTCTGTTTATATCGGCCCACTAAGGGGGCCGGGACTCATCCCTGAGTAACGCCCTATTTACATGGTCAAATCAAAACCCTAATCTTAACAGGAAATTTAATCAAAGACATCACAGATGAATCTAATACAATCAAAGGGGATTATACCCAGAGAAACAGACCAGTTTACAAACATAATCCTTCTCTTTTTGGGGATTCACAAAAATAATCTCAAACTACCACATTTGTTTTATTTTCTTTATCTCCTATCGGAGACCTTTCTCAAATAAATGGCAAACCTGTACAATTTGTTCATATCTAAGAATAGGTACCAAACTATCTGGAAGCTTGATGTGAATGGGTTGAGTTTAGTAAATAGAGGTGTTCATTATAGGATCATTTGGTGGCAAACTGGCTTTATTTATTTATTTATTTATTTATT
This sequence comes from Tolypeutes matacus, assembly GCA_026826555.1. Lineage (NCBI taxonomy): Eukaryota > Metazoa > Chordata > Mammalia > Cingulata > Chlamyphoridae > Tolypeutes > Tolypeutes matacus. The sequence goes on along the minus strand of JAKSZT010031676.1, from coordinate 2,729,645 downwards.
TATTTATTTATTTATTTATTTATTTTTTACCGGGAGGTCCTGGGGATCAAACCCAGGTCCCCCCATATGGGAGACCGACACTCAACCATCTGAGCCACATCCGCCCCCCGCAAACTGGCTTTTTAATTAAAGTAGCTCTATGTTTAGGATTTATGTTTTTTTTTTCTCTGGAATGTTTCAGTTTATCTAGGGAAAGCTCTTTTATTCTTTTTCTGGCATATAAGACTGGTTGCCAGTGTCATGGAAAATGGTTGAGGAGAGACAATTGGTTATCAATCTCCCGTCCTCTGCTAACACCTCACCCTAACATGCTTCTCTTTCTTGTTTTCTGAGCCTTGTGTACAATTTTTCCATATTAAAGAATCGGTTTGTAACTGCTGTTTATACAAACTTTGATACAATTCCCTTGTTTTTGGTGCTAGCTTTACCCCCACGCTCTTTGGTACCTGATGCTTTACATTCTCGAGACTTTCTGCGGTTCTGTTTGGTTAATTGGCTTGCTTCTTGTTACTATCCCCCTCAGTAAGTGCTTTCTATGTTTTGTTTAGTCAGTTACCACTGCTCTATCTTTATTTCCCAGAGTTTGCATTTCTACTTTTTATTCTTGTTTTGGGATGATTTCTGAAAAGCAAGAAGGCAAAATATGGGAGAAAAAAAAAAAACATCTCTAACTCATTATCCTAAAACAGGAAGGTTGTTCAATTTTTTCCCCATGATGTGTGTTCTAAAGCTTTTGATCCTGGCGCCTGTCACCTTACTAGAAAGTTGAGGTACAACTACTCTAATGATTTTTGTATTTAAAAAAAAAAAAATTTTTTTTTTTAGGAGGTACCGGGGATTGAACCAGGGACCTTGTACATGCGGAGCAGGCACCCAGCCGCTTGAGCTGCACCCACTCTCCTCTTCTGATTTTTATATAGATAAAGTTCTAGTCATTTTGTGCTATTCAAACATCTGAAGAAATGTTCACAAAAAGATAGTTTCTTTTGGCATGTTAGGGAAGTTACAATTTGGTTGGACAGTCTGTTTGTATTTCAGTGTTGGTCTCACTTTTCTGTCCTAAGATGCTCTATTCTTTATATAAACAGTGCCAGAAGCAGTAATTCTCTGGGAGTGAATATCTCTTAGTAGCAGGTGGAATGATTCATTTCTCCTGTATATCTTAGAGGAGACTTTATTATTTGTGGGGGATAGAGTGTGGAGAGAGGAGAGCTCCAGCAATATGTCAAGTATCACACATTCTGGACTAGCATAAAAAGAAGCAATTTCTTCACCCACTGCAATTTCAAAGCCTGGAAGTAACACCCCACCTATAATATTCTGAGAACTCACATTATTCATAACAAGGGCCATGATTCACATGAACGGAACAAAATGGAATTATCAAAAATAGACATTGTAGATCAATCTGTAGCAAAAATACATTCTGACAAATAGACTAAAATAACAGAAAGGCCCATTCCATTGAAATTCTACCACCTCCTCCTTCACTTTGGTTGAATAATCTTTATACTTCCGACATACCACATCCCTGTAGATCAAGGTATTTAGCAAACAGGTTTTTGCATAAGGACCTACCCACCTCCCTTTTTTTCTAGTGGTCCTTTAAAAATGTCATTTGCTTAAATATATTTTCTGTTAATTGTGCTCATTTAATTGTTCACCTTGGATTATTAAGCATTTGCATTTTCATGCTTTGTATATTGACCTACGTTATTTTTAGTAGCAATGATTACAATATCCTGCAGAGTGGGTTAGAAGGCCTTCACATTTGATGGAATTTGAATTCCTGCCAAATCTATTATTTGTTTCAAATATGAAAACTATGATTTCAGTCCTTTTACCAGGACAGGTTTTTGCCTTCTATTGATTTCCTGCTTCTCTAAGAGTAATAAATTATTTTTAGGGAATAGTAAACAGAAAAAGGCAGTCCAAATTTGATAACTACTACTATATCATACACACTCACACCCAATGTTGAGTGTCTGCTTAGACTGTGCAAGGTGTTTTAAGGGTTCTAAAGATGAGAATGTTGGATGCTTTCAGCTGCAAGTAACAATGACAAATACATTTATAATGACATCATCCAATATGAAAACATTTATTATTGCACTAAAAAGTCCAGAGAATGACCAGTTCCAGAATTTATACAAAGGTTCAATGATGTTTTTTAGCTTTCTGTCTAGCCATCATTAATGTGCTAGACAGAACATTACATGTTAATGTTCACAAGACGGCTGACTTAGCTCTGGATAGCATGTCCTCACACAATCACATTCAGTGGCAGAAAAATGGAGGCTTTTCCTTATGTATCCTTTTCATCAGGGAAGAAAATTTATCTCAGAAGTCTCTAGCAGATTTCCTTTGACTCAGATTTCCTTTGACTGGCTCAGGTGGAGTCCTGTGTCTATATCCTAGCTGAAGAGAAGCTGGAAAAGCATCTGTCATTTCTAGCATGTATTGTGGAATTGTGTATGTATTGTGTATATGCATTGTTGGGTAGGCAACCAATAGTGTCTGTCACTAGGAAAAAGATAAAATCTCAGTTCTCCCTCAAGAAGATTTGTGTCCCTCAGGGCACAAAGACAAGCTATAATTATGTTACGATTTCTTTGTGGTAGATTCCTGGACACAATCATGAGCAAATTAGAGATCCCTTTTAAATTGATCAAAGAAAGTTGCTCAAGCTACTTTGTTTTTTGTTTTTATCATTTAATTGCTATTTATTTCCATAAACATGAGGTATTTCAAGTGCTATAAGATGCAGCATAAATATATACATTTTGAAGAAATCAAGCTACTTTGAATCTGGAGCTGCCAAGAGTGTCACCCTTCATCACCTCCTCCCCCTCCCCCATTTTTATTTATTAGATCTGTTCTGGACATCTTTTTCATTAGTAATGTTAAGGAATGAAGTATCAATTCCTATAATATGTTTTTGGGTGATGTTTTTTCCATACTCTTTTACCCTTCCATCTCCACATGTCCAAATCCCTTTCATCCTTAGAAAAAAGCTAAAAATAATTCTTATTTCATTCATTCAGAAAATATCTTTTGATGCTTACTACTATCATGACCTCTTCAGGGGTTGGGGATACTACATGAACTCTGAGCTCATAAAGCCTACAGTCAGGTGGTGTAAACGAACAGTTAACAGTAACTATTAAGTAACTGGAAAGAATAGAGAACAATAGGAGGACATACAGAGGCCTTACACTATTTGTAGGAGTGGGAGCAAACAGAGAAGTCTTTAGATGATATCTGAAGGGTGAGTAGGAACTGGAGGAGGAATGGAAGGGGAAGGTGTTCAAGGTAAAGAGAAATAAGTACATGTAGGAAATCATGGAGATAAAAGTGGCCTTGGAAAGGCCAAATGCCTCCTTCTCCCAAGTAATTTTTCCACTTGCTGAACCCCGCAGCACTTAATTTGAAAGTTTTAGACTATATCTCTTGAAAGGAAAACGTATACATTTAAATATCTACTTAAATATCTAATTAAATATTACTTAGAGTAGATATTTCATAAATATGGCTGCAACTTCAGAGGAGAATGAGGCTGTATATGTGACAATGCAAAATGCTAGATTAAAACAACAAAACATTTGAGGTAAGAGGTGGATTATACCACACCTCTCTTAAAAACAACAGGGAATAGCATCACCAGTCTAAGTGACAAGAGACCAAAGCAGCAGGGAGGAATTAATTCATAAAGTTCTAGAGGAGGTACAAAGTAATTATGGTTCCAATCCTCAGATGTTACTTTAAAGGCTAATTCAGGGAGCATAATGAAAACCTAATACCCCAAAGAAAGAAAAAATAGCCACTCACTTTTGTTTGCAAGAGTTTTTTTTTTTCTTTAGGAGGTACCAGAGATTGAACCCAAGACCTCACACATGGGAAGCAGGTGCTCAATTTGAGTTATATCCCCTTCCCTGCGAGGGCTTTTAAAATAATCTCTTTGTATTGGCTGCTCTTTGTGTATGTCAGAGTTCTAGGTTATTGGTGGGAGGGTACTACCGGAACGAACTACTTTTAACCTCAAATATTAAAAAAAAAAAATCAAATGTTCAAGTCATGACTCAGTTTTTTACCATTTTGTTTTAAATACATGTGCCCAAATCCTTTTACCACTTGACTGAGACGAACCATAAGAAGTGAATACATTTTGACAAAGAAGGAGGCCTGTGGATATAGCTGTATTCTGGATAGGCCATAAAAGATGATATTTAAAAAATTTAAATTCCTTCCCTTGATATATTCTAGGTCAAAAGTTCATCTCTAGGCTTGAGAAGGAACTTGTTTGACCCTGTCATTTCTGTAGCTAAGTAAATAATAACTCTGGAATAATGAGAAAATGCATATAAATGTGTTTTGTGAATGGTAAATCACTATACACAAATGTAAGGATTTATTTACTAACTTGAGAGTTATTTATTTTTATTTATTTTTATTTTTTTAAAGATACTTAGATTACATAAATGTTACACAAAAAATATAGGGATTCCCATACTCCCCGCTCTTCACACTTCCCATACCCTCCCACATAAACAACAACCTTCATTAGTGTGGCATATTCATTGCAATTGATAAATGCATCCTGGGGCATTGCCATTCAGCATGGACCATAATTCACATTGTAGTTTACACTGAGAGGTATTTTTTTAAATTTAATTTTATTTATTATTATTTTTTTTTTTACCGGGAGGTCCCGGGGATCGAACGCGGGTCCCTCCATATGGGAGACGGACGCCCAACCAGTTGAGCCACATCCGACCCCCCTGAGAGGTATTTTTGATGCCAGTTTTTAAAAGTGACCTTTTCAAACACAGGGATTACTCTTTTGTATCCTGTCCTACGCATGGTGAGGTTTGGCTGAAGTTATGTGGGTGCCAAATTCTCTAATTCGGTGGCTCTTTTTTTTTTTATATATGTATTTATTTATTTATTCCCCTCCCCCCATTGTTCTGTGCTTGCTGTCTGCTCTCTGTGTCCATTTGTTGCGTGTTCTTTTGTGTCTGCTTGTCTTCTCTTAGGCGGCACCAGGAACTGATCCTGGTACCTTCTAGAGTGGGAAAGAGGCACTTAATCTCTTGTGACCTCAGCTCCCTGGTCTGCTGCATCTCTTATTGTCTCTCCTCTGTGTATCTTTTTGTTGCTTCATGTTGCTGTGCCAGCCCTCAGCGCCGGCCAGGAATTGAACCCTGGACCTCCTATATGGTAGATGGGAGCCCAATCACTTGAGCCACATCCGCTTCCCTATGGATGTTACTCTTTTATTTATCTTTAATTAATAGTCTTTAGTTTTTAGATCAGTTTTAGATTTATGCAAAAGTTGAACATATAGTACAGAAAGTTCCCATATATCCTCCACCCTATACAGTTTCCACTATTTTTTTTTTTTTTTTTAAAGATTTTTATTTATTTATTCATTTATCCCCCCTTTGCTGCTTGTGCTCGCTGGGTCAGCTAACCACGCCATGCGGGCGGGCTTGCCTTCACCAGGAGGCCCCAGGAACTGAACCCGGGGCCTCCCATATGGTAAACGGGAGCCCTACTGATTGAGCCACAGCCGCTTCCCCTCCACTATTTTTAACATCTTGCATTGGTATGGTATATTCATTATAATAAGCTAATAGTGGGGGGTGCGGGTGGCTGCGTGTTTCCGGAAGACGTGGCGGCTCTCTCCTAGGCAGCTTCCCGGCTGCCTGCGTGCTGAGGGGGCTGCACCGCCTGGGCATCGCGAGGTGCCGCCGCCGCGCCTGCTCCCGCCGGCGCCCCCAGCACCGGAGCTATGTTCTCCTTAACGACACCCAGAGTTTTATTCGTGGCTGGCTTGGTTTTTGTAATTGGTTTAGAAAGAACATTCAGATTCTTCTTCCAAAAACATAAAATGAAAGCTACAGGATTTTTCCTGGGTGGTGTGTTTGTAGTCCTTATTGGTTGGCCTTTGATAGGCATGATCTTTGAAATTTATGGATTCTTTCTCTTGTTCAGGGGATTCTTTCCTGTGGTGGTTGGCTTTATTAGAAGAGTGCCGGCCCTGGGCTCCCTCTTGAATTTACCTGGAATTAGATCATTTGTAGATAAAGTTGGAGAAAGCAACAATATGGTATAACAACAAGTGAACTGAAGATTCATTTAAAATATTGTATTATTTATAAAATCCTTTGAAGAATATTCAGCACAAAATTAAATTACATGAAATAGCTTGTAATGTTCTTTACAGAAGTTTAAAACGTATAGCCTACAAAGTATCAACAGCAGTTAGCGAAAGAAGCCGTGAAAACAGGCTTCTAATCAAGTGCTCTGAGAAGTCAGCAAGCAAACTGAAGGAGGTGAAATCTGTGTTATAATCTTTATTGAAACACTTGAAGGCTCTATATTGTTTTTCTCAATGTGTGAAAAACAGCCATCCTTAGAGAACTGTGGGGCCTGTCCCTTTTCTTTTTCTTTTGAAAGTGCAGGAGCATCCATAAGCAAACTTTGCTGTTTAGAAATGTCCACTGCAATGGCAAAAATACTTCCAGTTGCACTGTCTCTGAAAGTGATGCATGAGATAAATTGGATTATGTCATTTTATTATATTAAAACCAAGGAAACCCCCCCCCCCCAAAAAAAAAAAAAAAGCTAATAGTGATCCATTGCTATTAACTAAAGTCCATATTTTATTCAGATTTCCTTAGTTTTCACATGTCCTTTTTCTGTTCCTATCCAGGATACATTACATTTAGTCCTCATGTCTCCTTAGGCTCTTCTTGGCTGTGACATTAACCCTTTATTTTTTGGATAAAAAATCCAGCTGAAGAAAAAGCAAAACAACAAAGAGGAAAAAAAAAATAAATCCAGCTGATGGAGCAGACATAGCTCAAGCTGTTGGGCGCCCACCTCCCACACAGGAGGTCCCGGGTTCAGTTCTACTCCTGAAGAAGAGGAGCAGAGAAGATGAGCAGACACAGGGTGCAGACAGACCAGGAAGTCATCTGGGGCGGGGGGTGGGTAACAGCTTAAAAGCTGGTGAAAGCTATGACTTTTTTCTACAGAAAAATGCATAGGCTTCGGATGGTTAATTTAAGGGAGGCCCAGTCACAGCAAATTCAAAAGCCCTGCTTAGAAGGAAAGGAAGAGCTTTAAAATATATCCTTCCCCAGATTCCGCTCTAGTACGGCCTCTGCCTCTAATTTGTTATGTGACCCTATGCCAAGCTGTTATCCTATGTGGGACTCAGTTGCACCATCTGTGAAATGAAGAATTTGGTTTACTTGATGCCCAAACTCTTTTCCAGCACGGGTGGACAGTAAGGTGGGGGGCATCCCTCTAGTTGTCAACATCTGAGGACAACTTTAGATCAACCCGGGTCAGGCCAGGCAAGTGCGTGGGCTTATCAATAAGGAGGCTGCACAGATACAGTGGGAGAAAATGAAAAACAAAACAAAACCTGGGTTCCACTTCTGACCGTGTGGATTTCTAACTCATTTCCTCCTTCTGGGCTTCAGTTTTCTCATCTGCAAATTATAGAGACCCTGTTTCTGGCGGTTATGAAACGCCTTGGAGAATCTGGGGAGAATGTACCTAGTTAAGTGCTATATGAAGAATTACGATGAGAAGGAAGATGGAGAAAGTGGGTGGGTGCAGGGATGAAGGGCGGACACGAGGAATGTGAGGCAGGCTGGGAGCTCAAGAAAGAGGCAGACAGCCCAAGCTCTCCGGTCCCACCCGTACAATGCTGGGGTTATTCAGACCTCGACCCGGCCCCGCCTCCAGCCCTCTTCCTTACCCTCAAGCTGACACACGCCACGCCACGTTTGGCAGCCACCGCGCACCTCTCACACTGCCACCTGACTACCGTCCCTGTCTGCCCTCGGCCTCTTTTGATTGGCTCATTACCAGCACAACGTAAGCGCTGCATATTCACCCACTTATTTTCTCCTTGGCCCCGCCCTCTTCCTCGCTCCTCCCAACGCTGCTCCAAACCTAACTCGCCCTCTTCTACGCTGCGCCGGAAGCCGGGAGAGCTGATTAAACCAGGAAGGCGATGGCCGTGGCGCGCACGCGCACGCACCACGTACTCACGCACGCCGCCGGGCAGCAGGCGGCAGGCTCGCGCCCGGCCTGTCCCCGCGCCGCGCCACCAGCTCGCGCACTCAGCAGGTTGGGCTGCGGCGGCGACAGCTGTGGGAGCTGAGGCGCTGCGTGGGAGAGGTCCCAGACGCGTCTGCGGCTCCGGCCCTGCCACCTTCCGCCTCTCTCACCCCAGTCTCCGTGCTGGGTGCTGACGAAGGGAAGAACCCTAGCCCTGGAAATCCCGAGCACACCCTTGGCTGCTTTCGACACCGCCCTCTTTCCCTTCCCACCCGCGGGCCTCGCTCCGGGCTAGGCGACTCTGCTGGGAGACGGCGGCCACGGCTGCCTGTCTGTGGAGGACTCCTGCTCTCCAGCCTTGCTCCTCCGCCGGGCCCTGCAAGGGCCAAGAAAGCTCGGCGCCTGCCCTTCCTCTCGCCTATTTCGTCAGCTGGTTGGAGCAGCGTCGGTCTGGGAGGTCTCTGGGCTGAGGCGGCGGCAGCTCCTCCGGCTCCATCATGTCCGCGGGCGGAGACTTCGGGAATCCGCTGAGGAAATTCAAGCTGGTGTTCCTGGGGGAGCAAAGCGGTGAGTGCGCGGCTCCCCCCACTCCTGGCTGCTGGCCGGGGCTTCCCGGCACCGCCCCCAGTGCGGCCCTTGAGTCTGTGGAGGCTTCTTGCCGGCCTCGCATTCACGCTCAGTTCCACCCTCCAGCCCTTCCCGTGTTGGCCGACCCCTCTTTGCCCCTGGCGTCCTCCACGCCTTGATCCGTCACTTGGTTTTTTATCCTTTTCCTCCGGTCCTTTCGTCCCCAACTCTGCTGTCTTGGTCCCTGCAGCCTTACCCTCTCCCGTCGATCTGCCCTTCCCAGTCCTCACCCCGCCCAGCCCCTGCCTCCTGTCCATCTCTTTCTTCCTCGGGTCTCCGTCGTCTCCCTTACCCCAGCCCGGTTTCTTGTGCCCCACCCCTAATCCTTGCTCTCGCCGGCTTCGTCAGCTCTGTGAGGCCCACCCCGGGAAGCTCCATTCCCGGGAACAGGCCCTCTTCAACCTTGGGCAAGCAGGGTGGGATCTGGGCGTTGTTTTCCCCAGAGGCGTGGCGCTGGGAATTGAGAATCTTTATGGAAGGTGGGAAGTGGTTGTGGTAGAAAAGTCTTGAATTAATTCTTGAATTAATCTGTGTTATAGAAGACTTGTATCTGAATTGGAGGCGATTTGGGGATGAGGTGGCGGCTCTTGCCTCTTGAGTTGGGTTGTGGCTTGTCGGAAAAACCCCATTTTCTTCTCTTGACTTTAATCACTGACGACTCTTGGCAGTGTTGATGCTTTTCCGATCTCTGCCAGATGCTATGTCATGATCGTTTTACTTGGAATTTTTCACATCTCACCTCCCCCTTTGCTGGTTTCCACATGTAGCGCTCTGTGATTCTCCTCTTGGTGGTGCAAACAGGAATTACTGGGGAAATGTTAATTATTCATTTCTTCTTGAGTGTTCTTGAGTGTTTTCCAGTTAGGTATTTAAGATTCCTGCGAGAGAAGGCTTAGGAATAAGGAACATCTTTGTTTTGTAGGATTTCCTTGGGGGTGGGGGTGGGGTTAGGGAGGAATGGAGTAGGGTTGGAATAGATTGCTTTTCTAGTTATCTAAATTAGATTTAAATTTGTAATACTTTATACTTAATATTCCGTACTATTTGATGAATGAAATTGTAATGCTATTACCTGGTCAGAGTTCTGATGTTGCCTTGTATTAGATTTGAGATCCTAATTTTGTGATGGTTGTCTCGAAGATTACTTCTTGTAGTAATTCCAACTTTATGCTGTATTGTGCAAATGTCCATCTGTATTGGGCATTTCCAAAACAATTTTCCTTTTATATTATGCAAATTGGTTTAGAGATTATTACTATCCTTTGTTTTTACTTACACTGTTCATGATCATGGTTAAAATTCAGATGTTGAGAGATAAGTTCCTCCCAAATTATCAAACATCTACTAGGTGACTTAGGTGATATTAGAGAAAACATTGTTTGTTTTGACTGGAATGCAGGCACCAATATAAATTCAGAGCTTTTATTGATACCTTGAACTATTTACTACAATTTGTATGGCATTAAAATAGTTTAATACTAGTTGCAAAATTGCCCTCCACTTGGACCTGAGCATTTTTCTCTTTTCATATGTAGATCTACCCCCCCCTCACCAAAGGAAAAATTCAGCCTTCCTTTTGCTTATGGGTTTCCCTGAAGTAAGTTTAAGCTTGACTTTTTTTTTTTTTAAGGTGAATAAGTTAGTATAACACATGGAGTTGATACTGATCCAGCCATTTTATGGCAATTTCAGGACAGTACCATACATAAAAGATAATCTTAAGGTCATTATTGATAAATATGGTCTAAGTGCTTATTGTGCACTCTAGGGATATTATTGTATGCCTTATGTTGTGATCCAGAGCTACTTAGTTTGCATGAAAAAAACCATTAATTTCTGTCCTAAGATAGTTTTAATCATCAATATGAGTAGAGATCTGACCTTAAGTATCAGTAGGTTTCTTTTGAATTTCTGGAATACTGTATTTATGTTCTAATTCATTTCACATTGCAGAGTGTTAAGGCTTCTCATTTCGTACTTTCTTTAAACCTTTAATAATCCCCCCTCCCTTGGATAATTCCTGAAGCCATTTTAGATTTTTATTTAGATTTTATTTTTTTACAACAGTTTTCAATTTTACAGAAAAATTGAAAAGATAGTACAGAGTTTCCATATACCATCCTCCTGCCCTCCCCTGTTGTGCCTATTATTAACTTCTTATTCTAGTAGGGTTCATTAGTAAAAATTAATGAAACCAGTATTGATACTTTATTATTAACTAAAGCCCTTAGTTTATTCACATTTCCTTAGTTTTTCCTTCATGTTCTTTTTCTTTTCCAAGATCCCATTCAGGATACCACATTACATTTAGTTATGTCTTCTCAGTCTTCTCTTAGCTGTTTTATTTTCTTTACTGATTGTGTTTATATGCTTTTTACTATGAATTGTGATGAGAACTGTCTTTTGAGGTTACTGCATAGCTAAGTAATGCATCCGATACCTTTGACAATGAAGAATTGATTTCTTTTCTTGGGCAGTGTTTGTAGTATTATGCATTAGCAAAGGTCTGTAGAATCCATGCCATCTAGATGAAACCTCATGAATTATTTATTTTTAGGTCTGTTAGAATTTCACAATTCAGCTTTTAAAGACTAATCTATGGCAAAGCTTTGTTTCCTTAATAGCATTAACCACATTATCTTATTATTTTAAAAATCTGTTTCCCATAGCAGAATGTAAGTCTCATGAAGATAAAAACTATTATCTTTCTTATTGGTTGTATCGCTAGTGCCTAGTATAGTGCCAGGCTCATAGAAGGTGCTCAGAAATATTTGTTAAAATGAATGATGGTTGAATCTAATAGTAACCGAGGCTAATAATATATTAGTAGCCTATATTATTATTTGCTGTGGTGAAGGTGTCTATATTTTTTCCTTATGCAATTATTAGTGTAACAATAACGTTTATACTTACATCATTTGATTGTATACTGATACTCCAGATGCTGGGGGGCAGAGGGGCGGAGCAGACAGTAACTCATATGCCTAACTTTTGCTAAGAAAAATTAGACTGACCTGGATTTTCCTTTTTTTTTTTTTTGAGTTGAGTAAAATTAGTCTTGCTTTGCTAAAGCTATTGTTAAAGTATATATATTTGCTATTAATAAGCATATAAATCTATCAAAATGATATTAAAGATGTGTTTGTAGAACTGATTTAAAGTTAAGTAGACTACGTTTTATTTAGCTTATTGAAAATTTCAGGTACTATGCTCTATAAGGAAGATGAAGGACCTGAAACCTCAGTTTGAGTTAATGACATATCAGCCTTTGGTAATCTTTGTATAAATTCTTATGGTTTATTAAAGGAATGTTGAAATATACAGATTGAATCTGAAGTTTACTTGAGACTTTTTTGTTAGTATTTCTGGCTATTGTCTTGAAATGCAGAGGCATTTAGGAATGCCATTCATGATTTACAATCGATTTTGCTGCAAACAAATATCTTGGGTTACAAATTAGGAAATATATGGTAGAGTGAAGCACATAAATGCATTGCCTGGCTTAGTACTGCTTCTTTGTTCACTTTATATTGTCTTTCCAGCCAGATTTGCATCAGCTTTTTAAAATTGCAGCATGCTAGATAGGGAAAATATGTCTTACTGTCAGTGATCCAGCAGTTCTGAACAGTTTATATTGTGCTAGATCAGCTATTCTTAAACTTTTTCTTCTCAGGATCCCTCTATGTATGCTCTAGAAAATAATGAGGACTTTGAAGAGCTCTGTTTATGTAGCTTGTATCTATCAATATTTACAGTATTAAAAATTAAATGGTTTAGATAATGGATGGTGGTGATGGTAGAACAACACTGTGAATGTAATTAACAGCCTGAATTATATATGTGAATGTGGTTAAAAGTGGAAATTTTAGGTGGTATATAGGTTACCAGAATAAAAATTAACAAAACAAAACATAGAGCTGTGCAACACAATGAACCCTGTTGTAAATGATGGATGATAATTTTTTTAAAACTTTATTTTGTACACTTAATAATTGAAAATATAAACCATTAAAAAACTAAAAAGTAAACACAGATGGATAAATACATACATTTATCAATTAAATGTATTAGATACATATAAATTTTTTTTTGGATCAAACAATATGTTACACAATGTATTTGGTTCATAGTAATACATTCATACAGTATTTGTCCTTTGTGTCTGGCTTGCTTCGCTCAACATAATGTTCTCCAGGTTCATCCATGTTGTTATGTGCTTTTTGACTTCATTTCTTCTTACAGCTGCATAATATTCCATCGTGTGAATAGACCACAGTTTATCCATTCGTCTATTGTTGGACTCCTGGGTTGTTTCCAACTTTTGGCAATGGTGAATAATGTGGCTGTGAACATCGGTGTGCAGATGTCTGTTCGTGTCACTGCTCTCAGTGTTTCTGGGTATATACCCAGTAATGGTATTGCCGGGTCATGTGGCAAGTCTATATTCAACTTCTTTAGGAACTGCAGATAGTCCTCCACAGTGGCTGCATTCCCACCAACAGTGAAGAAGTGTTCCTGTCTCTCCACATCCTCTCCAACACTTGTAGTTTTCTGTCTTTTTAATAGTGGCTATTCTGATAGGTGTGAAATGATCTCTCATTGTAGTTTTGATTTGCATTTCCCTAATCATGAGTGATGTTGAGCATTTCTTCATGTGTTTTTTGGCCATTTGTATTTCTTTTTTGCCCATTTTTTAATTGGGTCATTTTTCTTTTTATTGTTGAGTTGTAACATCTCTTTATATATCCTGGATATTAAACCCTTATCAGATATGTGATTTCCAAATATTTTTTCCCATTGAGTTGGCTGCCTTTTTACCTTTTTGATAAAGTCTTGTGAGGTGCAAAAAGTGTTTAATTTTGAGGAGTGGACGATAATTAGTAGTATAATTATGAAAATGTTCTTTCATGAATTACAGCAAATGTACCACACTAATGCAAGGTGTTAATAATAGGGTGGTATATGGGAACTCTGCATTTTATGTATTTTGTGCATGATATTTCTGTAAACCTGCAACTTCCCTAATCAAAAATTAATTAAAAAATATATTTAAAAGACAGATTAGTAAAAAAAAAATCAACTGAGAAAATTTAAGAATACTTAATTCATTAAAAATAGCACTAATAAAAATACCTGTGTCTGAAAATGTCTTTATTACATGTTGACATAATCATTTATGTAAAAGAACTATATTCCAAACAAAACTTTAGTGAGAGTTGCATTGTTTTACATATTTGCAAATCTCTTTAGTATCTGACTTTTAATGAAGAATAGCTGGATATATAGCTGCTTCTGCATTCACTTTGTTGTGATAACACATGAGAGTGTACAAGACACGAGAGTGAAAAGCCAAATAACATCTTTATTATTATGAAACTGGGTTTGACTTTTTGGATCTCCTGAAGGGTCTTGGGGATCTGCAGCTGTTTGTGAACCACACTTTGAGAACTGCTGGATTGGATGATGTCAAGCCACTTGTAGCTTCTTGTAGCTTCATATTGCAAGTTAGGACACTCAGTGGAAACGTTTTCCATATCTGTTTTTAAAACCTTTAAACAGTAGAGCTAATGGTTAGAGCAGAGTCTGGGTTTCATATTTTAGTATTGATCACTGACCTTGGGTAAATTACTTTACTTCTCTTTATGTTTCAACTTCCTTTTCTATAAAATAAAGATAATAGTATCATGTAGAGTTTTGGGGAAGATTAAATTAGTTAATAAATGCAAAGCATTTAGAAGAGTACCCAGTAGATATTATTTTTATTTAACAAATGTTTATTGAAAAGTGCCAAGTGGTGTTTTGGTAGTTTACATTCCCTCAAAGAAATATATAAAACCTAATACAATGTAGTGTGATCAGTGCAGCTGCTTTTAAAAGTAGGGTTTAAAGGTACACAGAGAGGAGGAGTGACAGGAGCTTGGAGTTTCAGGGAAGACACTTCATAAATATAACTATTAAGCATTTTTTAGTTGAAATTATGTATTAGAGCATTCTAAAGTTGGAAGAGACCTTGAGAGGTCATCCAGTTTAAATACTTAGGAAAATGGATTCATTTTTCGTAGACATTTAAACTGAACCACTCTTAAGTTATCGCCCACATCCTACTCTTAAACATCTCCAGGAAAGTAGATTTTGTAATTTTTAATTTCGAACTGCCCTGTTCTGAAATTTTAAAATCTGTTCTCATGCTATATAGTTAAGCTTTTCTTCTAGGGGAAGCAGTATATGGTCATAAAGACTACTCTTGAGACACAAAGGCTTTGGTTCTAATCTGACCCCAATATTTACAGTATGATCTTGGACAAATTATTTAAACTTTCTAAACTTTATCTCTTCATTTCTGATAGGAGATACAAACCTGACAGTGTTGTTTTCCCCATCCTCTCAATATAGAATTCATATATTTTGTTTAGATTAGTTTTTATATTGTTTATATTAGGTAAATGGGATTCACGGCTAAGCCAGTTATACTGATTACTTGTACTCTCTTGCATAATTTTAATTTGTTTGTTTCTCTTGAGTCACTAGTTGACTTGTTTGTTTTTTTCCTTTGTGTAATTTGTAGCCATATCACTAATTTATCTCCAAACTTTTCCCCAACAATGTATGTCTCAGTATGTGAGAATGCATTAGGTTTTCTTTCAGTTTGATTAGGACATCTTTCCTGGAGCCTTCTCTTCTCTTGTACTTTAGACTAGTCATCTTCCTTGACTGATGCCCACTGTCAACCCGGGATCTTTACTATCATTTTGAGAATTTCCTTCACTTCTCTGTTGTGTTGGTTGGATCCTTGTTTCCCAGATTCCATTTTTACTTTCTTGATTTACTTCCTCATTTTGTTAAATATATTCTCCAGAAGGTAACTTTCTGATAAAGGGATACATTTTTTTGAGACCCGTGTGTCTGAAAATGTCTTAAGCTGATAAATACGGTTGGTTTTAGAATTCTAGATTGGGCATATTCTTTCTTCAGAAGTTTGAAAATATTAATTTATTGCCTTGTAAGTTCCAATGTTGCCATTCTGACTCTTGGTCTTTTGACCTTTCACAGTGATGTGTTTATTTTCCTTCTATGTGCTGGGTAATAGGTAAAAGTCCTTTCAAATTGGAAACTCGTGTTCTTTAGTTTTAGGAACTTTTCTTGACTTACTAGTGTAAGTCAAGACTACTGTAAGTCTGTTTTCAGTTTTCTTTTTTCTGGAATTCTTAGACCTCCTGGATTGATCCTCTAGTTTTTTTTTTTTTTTATCTAGCTTCTTCCATTTCTTTAGGTTTCTATTTTAATTCTCATAGATTTTCTATATTTTCCAATCCTTCTATTAAGTTTTTTTTTTTTTTTTTTTAAAGATTTATTTTATTTACTTATCTATCCCTATCCATTTGTTGTTTGCACTTGCTGTGCCTGTTCGTCTTTGTTTCTTTAGGAGGCACTGGGAATTGAACCTGGGATCTCTGATGTGGAAGGGAGGTGCCTAATCACTTAAGCCACCTCTGTTCCCTGCTTTGTTGTGTCTCTTATTATGTTTTTCCTTTTTGTTCTCTTGTTGCATCATGTCGCATCAGCTGGCATGCTTGCCGGTTGTACCAGCTCACTGTCCTGCTCGTCCTCTTTAGGAGGCGCCCGGAACCTCTGCTCCTTGCTTTGTTGTGTCTCTTACTATGTTTTCCTTCTTGTGTCTCTTGTTGCGTCATTTTGTCAGCTTGCTGCGCCTGCCCATTGCTCCAGCTCACTGTCTTTTTTAGGAGGCATGGGGAACCAAACCACGGACCTTCCATGTAGTAGGCAGGAGCCCAGTCACTTAAGCCACATCTGCTTCCTTCTATTAAAAATTTTTTTTTGTTGTTGTTGTTGGTCTCTATAAAGGGTATTTATTTGGGGTAGAAGTCCACAGTAACCAGGCCATAAAGCATAAGTTTCTTCTCTCACCAAAGTCCATTGCCACGTGTTGGAGCAAGACAGCTGCCGAAGTTTGCCAGGGTTCAGGCTTCTTGGGTTCCTCTCTTCCTGGGGCTGTGTTTCTCTCTGGGCTTAGCTCTTCTGGTTCCTCCATAAGGTCAGCTGTAGACGATCGGTGAACGGCTCACTTCTCTTCTCCTGGGGCCTTCTCTCCAATATCAAAACTCCAACATCAAAACTGCTTCTCAAAAACTGCTTCCTCTGTCCTTTGCCTTGCCTTTTATACTCGATTCCCCACCCACCAAAGGGGTGGGGCTCAACGCCCTAATCATAACTTAATCATGTGCAGATTAACAGATCAGTTTATAAGCATGATCCAATTATATTTTTGGAATTCATAATTACATCAAACTGCCCAACTGCAACACTCCACTCTCTGAACTCCAAAAATACATTACAATATTTAAAAAACCTGAAATCAGTAACAATGCAAGTACAAAATCATATCATAGGCAGTTTAAAGAAATACACTTTGTCTTCAGGCAAAATCCTTTCTGCTCTAGACCTCTGAAACTTACAAAACCATTTAACTGCTTCCAATACACAAATGGAAAGACAAAGGAGAAACATTTTCAATATCATAAGGAGAAATGGGATGTTAAACATGAGTCATGGATCCTCTACAGTTCAGTAAACCTGCAGGGCATCCTCCATTCGATTTCAAAGTCTGAGAGTCATTCTTAAGAAGATGGTTTCTTCTCTTTGGGGCCACATGGGGACCCACCCTTTCCACAGGCTCTCCTAAGGGCCATTTTCTTGGTTCCACCCTTATCAAGCATCTGGGTGTTGACCAAGCTCCAGACCTCACCCTCTAAGAGTGTTGGGGTGATTGCCACACCTTACCCAATGTTTGGGTTCGAGTCTTAGCCCCCCTACTACAGTGAGGGGAAGAAAACATTCCCCCTGACCTTTGGCATACATGTTCAACCCTCTCAGACAAACGAGTTGACCACCTGGCCTTCCCTAACCTTTGGCATACAGGTTCATCCCTCTCAGAGCAATGGGTTGACCACCTGGCCTTCTCTAATCCATGGGGGACAGGTACACCCCTCTCAGACCTTTCGGGTGTTGACCTTAACCACCCTAATTTTTGAGGAATTTGCTCCACCCTCTCTGCACCCTGGGATGGCAAAACTCTCCCAGAACATCGGGTAGGGACATCTACCCTCTTCAGTTGCTGGGGAAAACTCACCCTCTCTGCACCATGGGGTATCAAAACTTTCCTAGAACATTGGGTGGCAACATCCACCCTCCTCAGCTGCCGGGGGAAACTCACCCTCTCTGTATACAGGGGTGGGACTCCTTTCTTGGCCCAAGGTGATGTATTAATTCCAGATCTCAGCTTCCATGGGTTTCTTCTTAAAGTTGTTTCTCCTTCAATTTTTCCTTTCTATGTCTTCTTTTGTCCAAGCTGGCAGTGGTTTTGTTCATACATCTCTCTCAAAAACTTAGTTGGTTTAGCATGCAGGAAGCAGGGGTCCAAGCCATCAGATAGTAAGACTTTCCACAGTTCTTTCCGAGATAACTGCATCTTCAATTCTGAGTTACGAGTTCCAAGTTTAGTAAAGTCTTCAAATAGGGCATTTTCATCTGGGAATTTGATTTCCAGAAACTTGGAAGTTCCGAAATCAGCTTCTGTTTTCTTTGTGCCCAAAAGTTCAGTCCTTAGTGTATTTCACTCATCTAGTATTTTGCTATAAGCTGCAAGGAGAAGCCAAACCACGTTCTCCGAGTTTACCTTGGAAAGTTCTTCAGCTAAATGCTCCGGTTTGCCATTTTCAAATTCTGTCTTCCATATAACACTAGGAGTTAATCTTGCTAAGTTTTCTGCACCTTTAAAACATGGATTGCCTTTCCTCCAGTTTCCAATAATACTTTAATTTACTTCTAAGTCATCATAGAAAGTCTCTTTAGCGTCCATATTACTATTAACAGTCTCTTCAAAGTGATCTAGGCCTTTTCCATCAAGCATTTCACAATTCCTCCAAAAAATACCCCTTATCCATTTATAAAACTGTTCCAACATTTTGGTAATTACAAAAGCACTACCCCACTCCTCGGTACCAAATTCTGTATTAGTCAGCCAAAGGGGTGCTAATGTGAAATACCAAAAATGGGTTGGTTTCTATAAAGGGTATTTATTTGGGGTAGAAGTCCACAGTAACCAGGCCATAAAGCATAAGTTTCTTCCCTCACCAAAGTCCATTGCCACGTGTTGGAGCAAGACAGCTGCCGATGTTTGCCAGGGTTCAGGCTTCTTGGGTTCCTCTCTTCCCGGGGCTGCGTTTCTCTCTGGGCTTAGCTCTTCTGGTTCCTCCACAAGGTCAGCTGTAGACTATCAGGTGAACAGCTCACCTCTCTTCTCCTGGGGCCTTCTCTCCAATATCAAAACTTCAACATCAAAAAACTGCTTCTCAAAAACTCTATTAAATTTTATTTTTGCTATCATATTTTGTATTAGTCAGCCAAAGGGGTGCTAATGTGAAATACCAAAATTGGGTTGGTCTTTATAAAGGGTATTTATTTGGGGTAGAAGTCCACAGATACCAGGCCATAAGCGTTAAGTTTCTTCTCTCACCACAGTTCATTGCCACGTGTTAGAGCAAAACAGCTGCTGGCGTTTGCCAGGGTTCAGGCTTCTGGGGTTTCTCTCTTCCCGGGGCTGCATTTCTCTCCAGGCTTAGCTCCTGTTTCTTCCACAAGGTCAGCTGTAGACGATCAGGTGAACAGCTTGCTTCTCATCCTGGGGTCTTCTTTCCAGCATCAAAACTGCTTCTCAAAAAACTGCTTCAACTGTCCTTTGCCTTGCCATTTATATTTGATTCCCCACCCACCAAGGGGTGGGTCAGCTAATCACTCCATGCAGGCGGGCTTGCCTTCACCAGGAGGCCCGGGGAACCGAACCCGGGGCCTCCCATATGGTAAACGGGAGCCCTGCTGATTGAGCCACAGCCGCTTCCCATCAACTTTTTGATTTCCACAGTTGCTGCACCATTTTACCATCCCACCAACCATGTATATGGGTTTCAATTTCTATGAATCCTTGTCAAGGATTTTTTTTTTTTTTTTTTTTTTTTTTAAGTAATAGCCATCCTTGTGGGTGTGAAGTGGTATCATTGTGGTTTTGATTTGCATTTCCCTGATTTGCTAATGATATTGAACCTGTTTTCATGTGCTCACCTGCCATTTGTATATCTTCTTTGGAGAAATGTTTTTCTCTTTCGCCAATTTTTTTTGGCAATTTTTTTTTTAAGGAGTTCTTTATATAAAGATATAAAAACATATATTCTGGCTATTAAACCCTTATCTTGGGAGCAGATATGGCTCAGTGGTTGAGCACAGGCTTCCCACATACGAGGTCCTGGGGAGGTCCTGGGTTCAATTCCTGCCCCGGTACCTCAAAAAAACAAACAAGCAAGCAAGCAAACAAAAAAACACAAAAAACCCTTATCTCCATTCTAATTTTTTCCCCTCCTTCTGCTAACTTCGGGTTTACTTTTGCTTTTTTCCAGCTCTTCGGTAAATGAAGTTGTTTTTTTCCCCCCATACTGAAATGTTTTAATGTTAACTTTATTATAAAAGTAATACATACCAACAATAAAAAAATATAGTGGTATAAGATGATGTAAATGAACTTTAAAAATCCCCTCCTACTTTCAGTCTTCCAGTGTTACAGCTGTAAATTTTTTTTTTTTTGAAATACTGAAATTTAATAAATATTCTGACAAATTACAAGGCGTTGTTTCTTCTCTATTGGTCTGTTTTATGTAGTGTTAAGATCCATTAAAATATTGAGGATTACTGTTATTACAGAGGTTGAAGTGTTGAAACTCCAATTTTATAATAAAATATGGTTAAAACTGGGTTGCCAAAATTACATTTTCTTCACTTTTAGTTTCCTTCCCCATAAAATATATTTTTCAAATACAAATAAATTTTACCCATATTTATCACCAAAATTTCAGTCTTACCTTGCAAATGCAGCACATATATAATTAAACAGTTGGTAAACATACAAAGATAAAGCACAAATAAGATGCACAAGGTACTGCTGTTTAATTTGACAGCAAAAAAAGTAATAATTGGTTTCTGTTCATAGCTGTGATTAAAGAAAGAATGGGTTCCTTTTTTTCTGCTTCAGGGACTGGAGATTCTGAATGCTTTTTATTTGTCACAGGTGACTGGATAAGTTTCCAAGAACCTGGTACTAGAGCCCCTTTAATTAGAAATTTGGCAAAACCCAAAATTATATCACTTATTAGTTTAATAAAAAATAATAAGGATCAGGCTAGAAGCAGCTATCCAAGCACAAAATACTAAATTTGCCATTTTTTTTAGATACTGCTTCTATATTTGCTTCATCTATGTAAAGAGATGTGAAGAGGCTAATAGCTGCCAATACATGTTACTTTTTTCTACTTTTTGATTTGTAACCTTTTCTTAAACATATACAACCCTCTTTGCACACCACCCAACTTGTATCGCCACATAACCCAAAGTAGGGATTATTCCTTGTTGGTTGGCAATTTAATAAACCAACTCCTGTGCTACTGCCATCAGTACCATACAAAATTAACTACTTCTGCAAAGAAAAGTCAAGGGTTAGCTCATAAAGTAATGCTGGAGGGCCACAGTCCAGGATTTATTGGGGGTTTTGGGGATGAGGGAGTCAAAAGCAATGATGTTGTAAGATTCACAACTGTTAAGGTAAAGAAAAAGTTCCAGTGAACTCCATACTGAGTTAAATGTTTTCAGTAGTCTATGGATTTTATAATAACTAGTCTTCCTGTTCCCAGGAAGACTAATGGCCAAACAGAGTACAGTGGCTTTGTAAAATAATACAATTCTGGGCCCTCTCCATATTGGGTTTTCTCCTAACCTCTGGACAAACAATGCTGTCCCTAAAACAAAGCTGCCTACTCCAAAATCCATTGCTTCTGTCCCATAGAGCTCCATTTTGGCCGGTTGTCTAAGAAAAGTGAGAAGTCCACAGCCAAAATGTCAATAGCAGAAAATGCATTGTTAATTACATGGAAATAGGAGATGACTGGAACATGTTCTGATTCTAGACTGATTTTCATGAAATTTTCAAGGATTTTCTGGACAGGCACTCTGGCATGGCAAGTCTTCCTGCAGTATATTTGATAACACAGCCCTGCCTCAAAGATAATTACACTAAGCTGTTCTAGACAAGATGAAGACAAAATGGTTAGTCGTCACCATGGGAACCATCAGGAAAACAAAATCAGTGAAGAATTGAGTTCTCCAGATATGTGAAGAGAAATAACAGACGTGTTGTGAGAAAATGATCAGGAGTCCTCTGGACAAGATAAAGAATGCAGGCAAGCACCAGCACTGGGTGATTTCCAGTGCGCTGGTTGCATTGAGGTTACTAACAAAAGCTTCCTTCATCTGCTTTTGAGACATTTTCTTTTTCTCCCTTCATGGTAACCAATCGGAATGGTTGGCCTGGAAAACTAAGACTTCTTTTCATCACTGACACCTGCCATGACCACGCCCAGCCCTTCGATCACAAGTTCCTCGAGGTCCCAGCACCCCCCAGCAGAGGGTGGTTTCCATGGGCCTGGCTGCCCGGTTCCAACCTTAGCAGCTGGACAGTGCCTGAAATTAGGTTATTAATTTGAGATCTGTCTTTTTAAATATAGTCATTCATAGCTTTTTCCCTGAGCTCTGCCTTCACTGCATCCCATAAGTTTTAGAATGTTGTGTTTGTTTTCATTTCTAAGTATTTTTAATTTCCCCTTGTTATTTCTTATTTAACCCATTGGTTTAAGAGTATGCTGTTAAATTTCCTAATATTTGAAAATTAGTTTTCATCTATTACTGATTGCTAACTTAATTCCATTGTGGCAAGAGAAGTTACTTTTTTTTTTTTTTTTTTTACCAGGAGGTACCGGGGATCGAACCCCGGTCTCTCCATATGGTAGACGGACGCCGAACCTCTTGAGCCACATCCGTTTCCCGAGAAGTTACTTTTTATATGTTAATAATTTGTTATCTCTTGGTGAATTGACCCTTTTATCAATACATAATATCCTTCTTTATCTGTTGTAATAGTTTTTGACTGAAAATCTGTTTTGTCTAATATTAATATAGCCCCTAGTTCTGCTTTGGTTACTCTCTGCATGAAATATTTTTTTCCATCCTTTCACTTTCAACCTGTTTGCATCCTTGGATGTAAGATGGGTCTCTTGTAAACAGAATATTGTTGAGTCATGTTCCTTTATCCATTCTGCCCATCTCTGCTTTTTAATTACAGAGTTTAATACATTTAAGGTAATTGCTGTTAAGGCAAGATTTATTTCTGCTATTACAAATTATTTTTTGTAAGTCTTATTCCTTTTTGACCCTCCTTTCTTTCATTACTGTCTCCCTTTTTATTTAGATGGTCTTTTTATAATGAGCGATTGTGAATCGCTTCTTTTCTTTTTATGTTTTAAAAGATATTTTCTTTATAGTTACCATGGGGACCACAGTTAACATCCTAAATCTATTACAGTTTAGTTTTTATTGATAATAACATGACTTCAACAGTCTACACATACTCTGTTCCTAAATGACAAGGAATTGGTGGGGAAATCACAGACATGCTGAGTGGCCATCTCCCAGCCCTGGCCTACTCCTCTTCCTTTTTCTCTTGCTTGTTTGCATGCAGGTGTTCAGTGTGTTTTCATTTCCCAGGAAAACTACAAGCAACCCCAGGGAGATGTTAGATCTCAACTTTGGGAAAATAAGTACCCAGAAATGGAGCCTAACCATACTTTGAACCTGGAACTGGGAAAAAGCAGCCCCAGCTGCTTGCAAGGACAGACACTCTGCACAAAGGTTGCTTAATGCATGCTTTTTGCTCAGTGATTGGGCCCCTTCTCCCTGGGATGTATAAAAACCTAACACTTGGGGAACACAGGTGTCCCTCATCTCTGATGCAAAGTGGGACATGTGGAGCAGTCATCCAAAACTAATCTGAGCAGTTGGCCTTCCTAGGGGACCAATCATCACAGGACCTCTTTCCCTGTTCTTTTGGACCCTTTGGACTATGTAAGTAATAAAATGGCCCCTTGCTGAAAATCTCTGTTGTGCTTAAACCAGTATTGTCCTGATGCATCATGTAGCATCTCACTCCACAGACATCCCATCTTCATGCATTGGAAGTCAATATTGTTAAAATGACAATATCACCCAAAGCAATATACAAATTCAAAGCAATCCCTGTTGAATATCTAGCAGCCTTTTGTGCAGAAATGGAAAAGCTGATTCTCATATTCCTTCAGGGGGCTGTGAATAGTCAAATCAATTTTGCAAAGGAAGAATAGAGTTGGACAAGTCACTGGCTCAATTTGAATTTGTACTATAAAGCTGCAGTAATAAAAACAGTATGTATGGCATAAAAAAGGACCAATGGACCAATGGAACTGAATTGAAGGTCTAAAAATAGACCCACATATAGTTAATTCATTCCCCCCAAGATGGCTCCCTCATCTATTTGCTCATTGTCTGTTTTTTCTTTAGGAGGCACTGGAATCAAACCTAGGATCTCTCATGTGGGAGGCGAGCACTCAACTGCTTGAGCCACATCGGCTCCCTGCTTGTTTGTTTTTGCTCATTGTCTGCTTCTGGTTTGCTCTCTCTCTCTCTCTCTCTCTCTCTTTTTTTTTTTTTTTTTGCTAGATGTCTGCTTGTAGTTTGTTTGTCTTCTTTAGGAGGCACCAGGAGCTGAACCCAGGACTTCCCATGTGGGAGATGGGTGCTCAACTGCTTGAGCTACATCCACTCCCCGTTTTTGATAAGCGTGCTAAAGTACATGCAGTGAAGAAGTACTAGGAAAACTGCAAAAGAATGAATTTAGGCCCTTACCTCACACAATATAAAAAAAATTAACTCAAAATGGATCAAAGACCTAAATATGAGAGCTATCACTATAAACCTCTTAGAAGATAACATAGAGGCAAATCTTAACCTTGGGGAAAAAAATCTTTATAACCTGGGATTGGGCAGTAGATTCTTAAGACACCAAAAGAATTAGCAACAAAAGAAACAATAGATAAATTTAACTTCATTAAAATGAAAACAACTTTTGGACTATCCCAATGATGATGCTGGAGTAAGATGGTTCAGGGCTCTGTCCGCAACAGAAGTTTTGAACCTCCATCAAGAAGTGGCAGAAAGATCTTTCCTAAAGCTCCAGAAAACAGTTAATGACTGCAATAACAGGGTGAGCACTGAATCAAGAAAAGGGGGTACTTACAAGCAGTAGGATCTCATGGTGTACTGGCTGACCTCTCTGTCCTCATCAGATACAGAACCCTAGTCTTTCATGTACATACTGGGAGCGTGTATTTGTGGCCCACTCTGTTTGGTGGTGGCCTGAGGGACTAAAGGTCCCAGAACTTGACCTGTATATAGAACTGGCAGCTCACAGAACTCACCTACAGAACTCTGTGGGATAGCAGTCAAGTTGTACTGCCTGGGGCAAGGGATAGTGGCTGTAGGACATACACTCCAGTCCCTGGGACTGAGGAACTTGTTTGCTAAAAAGGAGATATTTGGAACCATGTTAAATGCCCCCCCCCACGTGCCAGATTAGACGTGTGTACAGAGAGGATCAGGGAGGCTCTTAGACTTTGGCTTAGAGTTATTCTCTAAATGCATTGTGTGGATAAACTTTGAAGTGGAGAGCACTTGCACAGGTCAATCTACAAAGACTGGGAAAGGTGTTTTCTCTTTCCATCTTTTTTTTTTTTTGCTGTTGTTAGCTTCTGGCAATCAAACAAACTTTGTCATAACACTAGCTGGATACAAGTTTAAAGAACAGACACCTCAGCGTCAAAATTCTAACAATAACATTAAATTATAAAATGTCCAGATTTCAACAAAAGGTTACAAAACATAAACAGGAAGCGATGGCCCAGGCAAAGGAGAAATTTAAAGCATTAGAACCATCAGTGAGGAAGACCAAACCTGTTACTGTGGTCTTTTTCCTAACTTTTTAAAAATTTTTTTAAGATTTATTTATTCACACACACACACACACACAGGCACCCCACCCACCTACCCATTGTTTGCTCATTTTTCCATTCGCGATGAGTTTTTCTGTGTCTGTCTTTTCTTTAGGCAGCACCTGGGACCTTCCAGAGTGGGAGAGAGGCGCTCAATCTCTTTCGCCACCTCAGCTCCCTGGTCTCCTGCGTCTCTTATTGTCTCTTCTCTGTGCCTCTTTTTGTTGCATCATCTTGCTGCGCCAGCTGCCTGCTCAGGCCAGTACTCCTGCATGCGCCAGCCCTCTTGTGCGGGCCAGCACTTTGCGCTGGCCAGCTCTCCACTCGGACCAGCTTGCCTTCACTGGGAGGCCCCGGGAATCGAACCCTGGACCTCCTATATGGTAGATGGGAGCCCAATTGCCTGAGCCACATCTGCTTCCCTTACTGTGGTCTTTAGCTTTGTTTGGTTTCTTTTCATAATTTCTTTTTCTCTTTTGATTTTCTCTGTTCCTCTGTTTTCCTTATTTCATTTAGTTCTGTGTTCATGTTTTCCTTTAGCTCTTTGAGCATATTAGTATCATTTTTTGAAAGTCTTTGTCTGGAATGTCTCAGGTACTACACTCCTCATTTATGGTTTCTAAGGTTAATCTTCAATTGATACCTTTACTCTTAGGGAGCAGTATAAGGACCTTAGAACTCTTTAACTCTATTTAGTACTCCTCCTGGTTATTTTCTTATGTATTGAATTTTATGTGGGTCTGTGTGTAAAAAAAAAAAACTCCAAAAGACATTATTGTTCTTTTTAAACAATTTATTGAAGTATATCATTCATACATGAACATATATAAACTTTAAGTGTCCAGTAAACATTGTGAACTTACGAAACAACCATGCATAACATCATACAGGGCTCCCACATATCACCCTGCCACAAATACTTTGCATTTTTGTGAAACATTTGTTAGCAAATTATGAAAGAGCATCGTCAAAGTATTACTACTAACTATAGTCCGTATCTTACTCCTCTATACATTTTTTTAAAGGATTTATTTATTTATTTATTTATTTACTTTTATCCACCTCCCCACCCCCCGTTTTTGCTGTTTTTGTGTCCATTTGCTGGGCAATTCTCTGTGTCCGCTTCCTGTCCTCTCTTCTCATCCTTCTTCTATCTTCACTGGGATTTGCTCCTTGGAACTTCCAATGTGGGAGAGAGGCGTCCTACTGCCTGTGCCACCTTAGTTCCTGGTTTTTTGGCACGTCTCATCTTGGCTCTCCCTTGTGTCACTCTCCTGTTACGTCATCATCTTGCTGCATCACGCACGGGGCCTGGCGGCTCACCCATGCGTGGGGCCTGGGGGGCTCACCTGCTCGCGGGGCCTGGCAGGTGGGACCTGGTGGCGTACCCGTGCACAGAGCCTAGGGAGCTCACCTGCTCGTGGGGCCTGGCGGCGCACCCACGCACAGGGCCAGGTGGCCCACGTACCTTCTATATTTTTCTTTTTTTAAATTTTTACCGGGAGGTCCTGGGGATTGAATCTAGGTTCCTCCGTATGGGAAATGGATGCCCAATGATTTGAGCCACATCCGTCCCCTGCTATATCTCTTAAGGTTGACCAAAGATACCTAGAGTTACAGTCTTTTCCCACACCGGATTGTCATGTAATAAATCAGGCTTAATTTATCACCAGCATTCTAAAAACCAGACCTAGGGAGAAAAACTAGATCTGGGGACACATGCATGGTTTCTAATATAGCGAATGTTTAGCCTACCCTGATTATCATAAAATCAGGACAGTGAGAATATTTGCATAAGACATTATTGTTTAAAGCAGTAATTAATTAAATTTTTCCCAATCTGTTAATGAAAATTTATAAACATAGATATTTTCAGTTTAGTTGTATATTTAGTTTCCTTATTTTTTATTTTTCTTCTTGCATCTCATTTTCCTTCTGCTATGATCATATTTTATGATTTAGGGTTTCCTATAGTTCAGATTTACTACTGATGAGCTAATTTCTTTGTAAAGGAAATTTTTTACTGAAATATAACTTATATGCAGGAAACCATACACATCATAAATGCACAGCTCGAATAAGAGAATCTACTAGTCATATGAACTTTGAATATTCCTATCTTTATGAAAATCACTTTTATAAATTAATAAATTTGGCCTTTTGGTTTTTTTTTTTTTTTTAGATTTATTTATTTCCCTTATCCATTTTATTTATTTATTTATTTATTAAAGATTTTATTTTATTCATTTACCCCCCCCCCGCTGCTCGTGCTCGCGCTCGCTGGGTCAGCCAACCACGCCATGCGGGCGGGCCCGCCCCCACCAGGAAGCCCCGGGAACCGAACCCGGGGCCTCCCACACGGCAAACGGGAGCCCTACTGACTGAGCCACAGCCGCCTCCCTCCCTTCCCCATTTGCTGTTTTGTGTCCATTTGCTGGGCAATTCCCTGTGTCTGTTTCCTGCCATCTCTTCTCATCTTCCTCCTCCAGTCTTCACCAGAATTCGATCCTGGAGACCTCCGATGTAGGAGAGAGGTGTCCTGCCACTTGCGCCACCTCGGTTCCTGGTTTTCAGAGCTTTCAGAGCATCTCGTCTTGTCTCTCCCCTGTAGCTCTCTCCTGTTACGTCATCATCTTGCTGCATGGCTCCCAGGGCCTGGCGGCTCACTGGCACACAGAGCCTGGCAGCCCATGCGCCTTATATATATTGTGATGGTTAGGCTAATGTGTCAACTTGGTCAGCTGACTAATACATATATATATATATATGTTTTTTTTTTTATTTTACCGGGAGGTCCCGGGGATCGAACCCAGGTCCCTCCATATGGCAGACGGACGCCCAGCAATTTGAACCACGTCCACCCCCTGGCCTTTTGGTTTTAAACCGCAATTTTCTTGAACAGGATTGTAAGGATGTTCCTAAGAGTTACATCTACTTTCATTTTTCCAAGAATGCAAGACTATTGTGGGCTAGACTCTGGACTACATTTACTAGGGTAGTGAATGCTGTCTGCCCAGTGCAGTTTCTTTAATTGATTTATTCACTGAGTGCCAGGTAGGTCATGGTTCTAGACACTGGAGTTATAGTAATGAAGAAGTTAGGTGAGGTTCCTATTTTGCAGCTTACTTTACTATTTGGGAGAGGTACACACTAATACATGAGCAAGATAATTTTAGTTAGCAATACAAGTTTCTAACTATATTGCCAATTTTTCTTATTTTTTACCTTAGGAAATCTGTATGGTGCTTTTCCTTATTTTAATTTCTATACTTAAGTTTTTGAATAAAGCTGGTGCTCGTAAAGTGAGTCTATGCTAGTACTCATTTTGAACTTTTCACTGGATGTTATTTTTGAGGGTAGAAACTATTTCTGACTCATGTTTTTATCCTTACAATACAGCCATAAGTGTTTTTTTTTTTTTAAGATTTATTTACTTATTTACTTTTTTTTATCCATTTCTGTTTCCTGCCCTCTCTTCTCATCCTTTTCTTCACTGGGATTCCATCCTGAGAACCTCCAATGTGGGAGAGAGGCATTCTGCCACTTGCACCACCTCAGTTCCTGGTTTTTCGGCGCATCTCTCTTGGCTCTCCCTTGTGTCACTCTCCTGTTATGTCATCATCTTGCTGTGTGGCTCGGCGGGGCCTGGCACACCCGCGCGCCTTCTGTGTTTTTCTTTATCTTACCGGGAGGTTCTGGGGATCATACCCGGGTCCCTCCATATGGGAGACGGATGCCCAACCATTTGAGCCACATCTGCCCCCCCATATGTGTATGCTGACTGTTGTAAGACTAAACTAAAACTCCTGCTGCTATCTAAAATACTTAAAGAATCACAATCTTAGGCCAAAACTATTTTCAAAAGTAAGTTTGTTTTTCTTTCCTTCAGGCAAAACCTTATAAGCTCAAATGTAACCAAGAAAGGAAAATTCCACAAAATGAGGTTACATGAGCAAAATGAGGTTATTCCCCAAGTACATGGCATGCTTGGAGAATATTTAATAGCCTTTTATGATTGTCATATAAAATTTTTGTTTGGAGATAAGGGTGGGAGATCTAAAGACTAGAGGATAAGGTTCATGTTTGTAAAGGTTCTTGAATGCCTGCTAAAGCGTTTTAACTTTATTTTATGTATACTAGGGAGCCCTGGAGTGTGTTTTTTTTCTTTAAGCTTTTTATTTTGAAAATAATTTCAAATTCACAAGTCAGTTGCAAAAATAATACAGATTTGATACAGAGAATTCCAGCATACTCCCATCCCCTCAGATATCCATGTCTACAAATTTTAACATTTTGCCATTTTTGCTATATCATTGAGTCTATCATCCATCCATCAACCCATCTGTTTACCCATCTATTTTTCTGTCTTTTTCCGTCTATTTATCAATCTATTTTCTGAACTTTTGAGGATAGGTTGTATATATCATGTTTTTTGAACACTTCCTGCTTCCGTGTACATTTCCAAAGAACAGAATATTCACTTATGTAATCACCTTAAATGCTGGTATCAAGTTCAAGAAAGTTAACATTGATATAAAGTATATAATCCAGTTTTTTCATATGTCCCAATAATATCCCTTTGAGTCTTTTCTTTCCCTTACTAAATCTAGTCCAGGTTCATGTATTGCATTTAATTGTCATTGTCTCTGCAATTGCTCTTTTTTTAATTGCAGAAATATATATACAACTTTACCATCTCAACAACTCCCAAGCATACCATTCAGTGAGATTAATTACATTCACAATATTATATTACCCTCAACACCATCCATCACTAAAACCTCCCCAAATTGCTAAACAGAAATGCTGCAACCATTATGCATTAACTCCCCATTCTCCTTGACCCCACCCGTGATTATTTGTAGTCTACTTTCTATCTCTGTGAGTTTACATATTCTCTATCTTCTTTGCTGTTACCATGGGGCTTAAATTTAACTTCATAAATCTAAAACAATCTCATTTAGTTTGATACCGATACCAACTAAATAGCGGGGCTCCTGAGGGCTCTGGAGACATCCAGATACCGGAGGCAGGGCAGGCAGCTCAGGAGTTTGGTGCCCTGCCAGTGGGCCCTACTTTGGAATTGATGCTCCCCAGTGTGACAGAGTTGGACTCAGTTGTGGTTTCTCTACACATGGCTTTTCTGCCCCTTCTATTTGAACCTGTAGTTAGTACTAGAGTTGCTAGGTGTATGTCCAAGGGACTTAAATCTTTGGGCTGTCCCATGTGCCACCTGGGCCCTGAATCTCAATGGAGTTGCAACACCTCTCCAGTTCATTGGACTCACCCAGGACAACTAACAAGGAGATGATGATGGACAATGCCCATCCCAAGGAAAAGAGAGAGTTTGCAACTACAAGCAAGATAATCCCATCCATCTGCCCCATGGGATCTAACCCCGCTCAGTTAGAGGTGAAGTGGACATCACCCTTCCAGAATCCTCAGGATTGGGGAATGAATGATGGATTAGAGTAGACTTACTGGTATTCTACTATAGACTTATTGTGATTCTAGCAATGGAAGAACTTTCATCATTGATGTGGCGGCATTGACCACCGGAGGTTCTAAGGGGAGAGAGAGGGAAAAACAGGTGTAATATGGGGGCATTTTTGGGACTTGGGAATTGCCCTGAATGACATTGCAATGACGGATAGAGGCCATTATATATTTTGTCATAACTTACAAAATTGTGCGGGAGAGAGTAAAAACTACAATGTAAACTATAATCCATGCTTACAGCTTAGTGTCAACGTTCCAGAATGTGTTCATCAATTTTAACAAATGTACCACACTAATTAAGGATGTTGTTAATGTGGGAAAATGTGGGAGGGGTAGGGGAGCAGGGCATATGGGAATCCACTATATTTTCTATGTGACATTTATGTAATCTAAATATCTTTTTTAAAAAAAATAAAGTATATTAAAAAAATAATATACAGAAACTATGTTCTTTGACCCCTCTGCCCCCCAACCTTTATTTAATTCTTGTCACAACATACATGTTTATTATACATTGAGGGAAGCGGCTGTGGCTCAATCAGTAGGGCTCCCGTTTACCATATGGGAGGCCCCGGGTTCGGTTCCTGGGGCCTCCTGGTGAAGGCAAGCCCGCCCGCGCGGCGTGGTTAGCTGACCCAGTGAGCACAAGCAGCAAGGGGGGGATAAATGAATAAATAAATAAAATCTTAAAAAATATATATATATATATTATACATTGATTACAAAACAGTTGATTCATCGTATTTTTTTCTCTTTTTAAATTAAAAAAATTTTTTTAACAAATCAATTTTATTGATACATATTAATAAACATACAATCCATCCAAAGTTTACAATTAATGGTATTTGCTGTAATCACATAGGTATGCATTCATCACTTCAATCATTATTAGAGCATTTTCATTATTTCGATAATGAACAAAAACAGATGAAAAAAAACAAACAAGAAAATTCCTCACTTTTCAATCTCTCTATGCTTCCCCCACTGTACATAGCTGCTGTTTCTGGCTATTCTTCCAAAGTGTATAATTAATAGCTTTTAGTATAATCACACTGTTGTACATTCATTTCAAAAATTTTACTAATTTCATTACTCCAAAAAGAAAGACTCCATACCCCTTAGCATTCCTTCCTCAGACCTACATAAACACTAATCTACTTTCATTTTTTTAATTTTAATTTTAATTTTAATTTATTTATTTATTTGTTTTTTTTACCGGGAGGTCCTGGGTATCGAGCCCGGGTCCCTCCATATGGGAGATGGACGCCCAACCATTTGAGCCACATCCGTCTCCCTACTTTCATTTTTATAAATTGATTTATGTTTCCATTTTATATAAATGGAATCATACAATATGTAGTACTCTGTGTCTGGTCTCCACTTAGTATAATGTGTTTTTTTGTTTTTGTTTTTTGTCTGATAGTAACATTTTATACTATTAACTTATATTTGTTCAGCTCAAAGAAAAATGGTCTTATATATGCAATTTTACCCATATTCATATTTCACATAATATATTTAGTTCATAATAGGGCAGTCATACAGTATTTGTCCTTTTGTGTCTGGCTTGCTTTGCTCAACATAATGTCCTCCAGGTTCATCCATGTTATCATGTTTCACGTCTTCATTCCTTCTTACCGCTGCATATATTCCATTGTGTGTATACCCCACAATTTGTTTATCCATTCAGTAGTTGATGGGCACCTGGGTTGTTTTCAGCTTTGGGCTATTGTGAATAATGCTGCTATGAACATCTGTGTACAGATATCTATTCGTGTCACTGCTCTCAGTTTTTCTGGGTATATACCTAGCAATGGTATTGCCGGGTCCCGTGGCAAGTCTATATTCAACTTCTTTAGAAACTGCCAAAGAGTCCTCCGCAATGGCTGTACCATTCTACATTCCCACCAACACTGAATAAGCATTCCTCTCTCTCCACATCCTTTTAAACATTTACAGTTTTCCAACTTTTTAATAGCAGCTGGTCTAATAGGTGTGAAATGATATCTTGTTGTAGTTTTGATTTGCATTTCCCTAATCGCTGGTGATGTTGAAAATTTTTTCACGTGTTTCTTTGCCATTTGTATTTCTTCTTTGGATAGTTGTCTTTTCAAGTCTTTTGCCCATTTTTAAATCGGATACTTTGTCTTTTTTTGTTGAGTTGTATGATCTCCTTATATATCATGGATATTAAAACCTTATCAGATATGTGATTGCCAAATATTTTCTCCCATTGAGTTGGCTGCCTTTCAACCTTTTGACAGTTCTTTGAGGTGCAGAAGTGCTTAATTTTGAAGAAGTCCCATTTATCTATTTTTTCTTTAGTTGCTCGTGCTTTGGGTGTAAGGCTTAAGAAACTACCACCTACTACAAGATCTTGAAGATGTTTTCCTACATTTTCTTCTAGGACTTTTATGGTGGTTTTTATATTTAAATCCTGGATCCATTTTGAGTTAATTTTTGATTAAAGTGTGAGATGAGAGAGGGGTCTTCTCCCTTTTGGATATGTTTATCCAGTTCTCCCAGCCCCATTTGTTCAGTAGACTGTTCTGGCCCGACTGGGTGGGCTTAATATTAATAGCCTTGTCAAAAATCACTTGACTGTAAATGTGAGGGTCAATTTCTGGATTCTTGATTCAGTTTCATTGGTCAATCTGTTTGTCTTTATGCCAGTACCATGCTGTTTTTACCACTGTAGCTAAGTAATAAGCTTTAAAGTCAGAAAGTGAGAGTCCTTCAACTTTGTTCTTCTTTATTAAGACATTTTTTGCTATTTGGGGCCCTTTACCCTTCCAAAAATTTTTAATTATTGGCTTTTTGATTTCTGAAAAAAAGGCTGTTAGGATTTTTATTGGGATTGCATTGAATCTATAAATCATCGTGGGTAGAATTGACATCTTAACAATACTTAGTCTTCCAATCCATGAACATGGTATGTCTTTACATTTATTTAGATCTTCTTAAGTTTCTTTTAGCAATGCTTTGTAGTTTTCTGAATACAAGTCTTTATTTCCTTGGTTAAGTTTATTCCTAAATATCTGATTGTTTTAGTTGCTATTATAAATGGAATTTTTTTTCTGATCTCCTCCTCAGATTGCACATTAGTAGTGTA
The DNA here is from genome assembly GCA_026826555.1 of Tolypeutes matacus. NCBI lineage: Eukaryota > Metazoa > Chordata > Mammalia > Cingulata > Chlamyphoridae > Tolypeutes > Tolypeutes matacus. The sequence goes on along the minus strand of JAKSZT010031676.1, from coordinate 2,695,355 downwards.
TAGAAATGCTATTCATTTTTGCCTATTAACCTTGTATCCCGCCGTTTTGCTGAACTCGTCTATTCTAGTAGCTTTGTTGTGGATTTTTCAGGATTTTCAAGATATAGAATCATATCAGTGACTAGTGAAAGTTTTAATACTTTTTTTCCTATTTAGGTGACTTTTATTTCTTTGTCTAGCCTAATTGCTTTAGCTAGAACTTCTAGCTCAATATTGAATAATAATGGTGACAGTGGTATCCTTGTTTTGTTCCTGATTTCAGCAGGAAAGCTTTCAGTCTTTCATCATTGAGTATAATGCTAGCTGTAGGTTTTTCATATATGCACTTTATCATATTGAGAAAGCTTCCTTCTATTTCTATCTTTTGGAGTGTTTTTATCAAGAACGGGTGCTGTATTTTGTCAGGTGCCTTTTCTGCATCAATTAAGAGGATCATATGATTTTTCTTCTTTAAGTTATCAGTGTGGTTTATTATACTCATTGATTTTCTTGTGTTGACTCACCCTTGCATACCTGAGATAAAACCCACTTGATTGTGGTATATAATTCTTTTTTTTTTTTAAAGATTTTATTTATTTATTCATTTACCCCCCACTTGCTGCTTGTGCTCGCTGGGTCAGCTAACCACGCCGTGCGGGCGGGCTTGCCTTCACCAGGAGGCCCCGGGAACCGAACCCGGGGCCTCCCATATGGTAAACGGGAGCCCTACTGATTGAGCCACAGCCGCTTCCCGGTATATAATTCTTTTAATGTGCTTTTGGATTCTATTTGCAAGTATTTTGTTGAGGATTTTTGCCATCTCTATTCACTAGAGATATTGGTCTGTAATTTTCTTATTTTGTAATAAATATCTTTATCTGGTTTTGGTATTAGGGTGATGTTGGCTTCATAGAATGAGTTTGGTAGCATTCTTTCCTGTTCAGTTTTTTTAGAAGAGCTTGAGCAAGGTCTGTACTAGTTCATCTTTGAATGATAGGGACAATTCACCTGTGAAGCCATCTGGTCCCGGGCTTTTCATCTCTGGGAGGTTCCCCCCCCCCCCGTTGGTTTGTTTTTTTTCTCCCCCCCCCCCCCCCCCCCCCGTTGTTTTGCACTTGCTATCTTCTGTGTGTTCTTCTGTGTCAACTTGTCTTCTCTTTAGGCAGCACCAGGAACCAATCCTGGGACCTTCCAGAGTAGAGAGAGGCACTCAATCTCTTGTGCCACCTCAGCTTTCTGATCTGCTGTGTCTCTTATTGTCTCTCTTCTGTGTCCTTTTGTTGCGTCATCTTGCTTCACCAGCTCTCCGCACGGGCCAGCACTCTGGATGGACCAGCACTCCTGCATGTGCCAGCTCCCTGTGTGGGCCACCTCTCAGCTTGGGCCAACTCTCCGTGCGGGCCAGCTTGCTTTTCACCAGGAGGCCCCAGGAATTGAACCCTGTACCTTCCATATGTTAGACGGGAGCCCAATCGCTTGAGCCACATCAGCTTCCCTGGGAGATTTTTGATGACTGTTTGAATCTCTTCACTTGTGATTGGTTTGTTGATGTCTTCTATTTCTTCTGAATTCAGTGTAGGTGGTTCATGTGTTTTCAGGAATTTGTCCATCTCATCTACATTTTCTAGCTTTTTGGCATAGTTCATAGTATCCTCTTATGATCTCTTTTATTTCTATGGAGTCAGTGGTAATGTCCTCCTTCTTGTTTCTGATTTTATTTATTTGTGTCTTCTCCTTTTTTCTTTGTCAGTCTAGCTAAGGGTTTGTTCATCATTACATTTTATGCATTTGCCTTTTAGATTCTGTAGGAAGTAAGAAGTGGAGTTCCAAAACAAAAAATAATAGTACTGGCATTTATATTTACCCATGTTGTTACTCTCATTGGAAATCTTTATTTCTTCATGTGGTTTCAATTTATTGTCTATTGTCCTTTCCTTTCAACCTGCAGGATTCTCTTTAGCATTTCCTTTGGGGTTGGGCTAATGGTGATGAACTTTTTTAGCTTTTGTTCATCGTGGAATGGCCTAATCTCACACATTTTTGAAAGGCAGTCTTAACTGGATATAGAAATTTGGTTGGCAGTTCTTTGCTCTCAGTACTTCAAATCTGTCATTCACTGCCCTCTTGCTTTTATGGTTTCTGATGAGAAATCACACTTAATCTTATTGAGGCTCCCTTAAATGTGACATGTTGCTTCTCTTGTACCTTTCAGAATTCTCTCTTTATATTTGGCATTTGCCAGTTTGATTATATTATGCTGCTTCATGGGTTTATTCTGTTTGAAGGTTGTTGAGCTTCTAGTATGTGCATATGCATGTCTTTTGCTAAATTTGGGAAGTTTTCAGCCATTATTTCTTTTAATATTCTCTGTCCCTTTTCTCTTTCTTCCCCTTCAGGGATTCCCACAATACATATATTGGTGTGTTTGATGGTTTTCCATATGTTCCTCAGGCTCTGTTTATTTTTTTTAATTCTTCTTTCTTTTCCTCAGACTGGGTGATTTCAATTGTCTTATCTTAAAGTTTATAGAATCTTTCTTCTGCCAGCTCCAATCTGCTGTTGAAATTTTAATTTCTATTACTGTGGTCTTCAGCTGTTTTTTAATTCCTTTTCATATTCTCTTTGAGTTCATGTATCATTTTCCTAATTTTCTTTGGATCTTTATCTATGTTTACTTTTAGTGCTTTGAGTATACTTAGGACCGTTTTTGCTTAATGTCTTTGTCTGGTGTGTCTTAGGTCTGGTCCTACTCATTGGTGATGTTTTAATGCTTTAATCATCTCCTTTGCATATACAATACACTTTCTTTGTATGTTTTGCAATCTTTTGTTAAAACTTGGGCATTTCTACATTTTAATGTATTATTTCTGGAATTTAGACTGAAGTGTTTCTTCCTTAAGCTTGTATCCAACTAGTGTTATGACAGAGGTTTCCTTGAATATCAGGCGCTAACAAAAGAAGAAATAAAAATGGAGAAAAAGAAAACATCTTTCCTAGTCTTTGTAGATTGGCCTGAGTGTTCTCCTTCAGAGCTTATCCATACAGTGAGTTTATAGAATAGCAGTCTTAAAGCGTAGTTTTCCCTCATGTCCTTTCTGCACATGTCTTGTCTTGGGCATGTGGATATGGCACTAGGAATTCTTCTGTATATACGAATATGAATATATGAATGTCCCCCCCCTTCTCTAGGAAACAGCATTTCCTCAGGGGCCCAGGTACTGTACTGTATGGCCCACAGTCAGCAAACCTTTGCCCCAGGCAGCTATAATTGGATAGTTGTCCTTCAACTCTCTGAAGAGAGAGCTCTGTTTGGTGCCTGATATACACAGAGCAAGTTCTAGGGAGTCAAGCCTGTAATAAGTGTCCTGGTTCAACCCTTCCAACTGTCACCACCATATTGGGCCAAATACATAGGCTCCCATATATGCTGAAGGGTTATTCTGCTCTCTCTGGTTCCAGGACCACAGATCTGCACTGGGAGCTTTGCATAGAGCCAGTGAAAGGATGGGGGGAAGGGTCATCAAGGGGTCCTGGTGATCCTATCAAAATTAATTTTGGACATTTCATCACTGCTGAAAGAAACACCACATCACTTAGCCATCACCACCTAATTCCCCACCCCATTTTATCCTTAAGCAGTTAATCTACTGTCTGACTATACAGATTTGCCTGTTCTCTGGAGATTTCATATTCATGGAAGCATACAACATGTAGCCTTTGTGACTTCTTTCCGACACTCACCTTCATTTTTGAAGAGTAGTTCCATGGAATAAAGGATTTGGGGGATGAAATTTTTTTCTTTCAACAGCAATTAAAAAATATAATTCCAGTCTTCTTTTCTCATTTTCTCTGTTGAGTAGATAGTGAATATTTATATCCACCTTGCCCTCTACTTCCTTCCCCTTTTGTACGCCCATTTATAATACATTTTCCCTGGCTTTTTTCAAGGTTATCTCTTTATCTTGCATTTTAGCAGTTTGCCAAGGTGTGATTTTCTTTGTATTCATCCTGCTTGAAATTCATTGAATTTCTTGGTTTATAAGTTCTTGTCTTTCACCATATTTAGGAAGTTTTTGCTTATTATTCCTATAAATATTCTTTTTCCCCATTCTCTGTTATCCTTTTGGAATTTCATTTATACATATGTTAAAGTACTTGGTATTTAGTGTTACAAGTAACTGAGGTTCTGTTCATTTTTCTTCAGTCTTTTTTCTCTCAGTTCTTTAGATCCATAATTTCTATTGATTTATAATCAGGTTTGCTGATTCTTTCCTCGGCCATCACCAATCTGGTGTTGAGTCTAAACAGTTACTTTTTACCAGTATTGTAATGATCTAGAGTTTACATTTGGTTCTCTTCTTTCATTTCTATTTCCCTTCTGTTCCCTTTTTGCACATATGTTATCCTATAAATCCTAGAACATATTTATAATAGCTGATATAAATCCTTGCCTGGTAACTACAATATCTGTGTCATCTCAGAGCCTGCTTTTGAATACTTTTTTCCCTTGAAGTATGAGTTATATTTTTCTGTTTCTTCACCTGTCTCAATTTTTTATTGGATTCTGTACATTATAAATAATATATAGACACTCTGGAATTTGTTGTTTTATATATATATAAAAGATTTATTTATTTACTTATTTTTTAATAAATGTAAAATATTTATTTATTTATTTTTAATTTATCCCACCCTCCCAGATGGTTCTCTAGTATGTCTGCTCATTGTTTGCTCTCCTTCTCCAGGAGACACTGGGAACCAAACCTGGGACCTCCCACATGGGAGGTGAGCGCCCAGTGGTCTGAGCCACATCTGTTCTCTGCAGGCTGCAGCTTCTGCTGGCTTGTGGCGTTTCCTGGTTTAGGCATCTGCTCATTGCGGCAGGTGCGGGCGTCTACTTGTCTTCTTTAGTAGGCATCAGAACCTGAACTCGGGACCTCCCATGTGGTAGGCATGTGCCCAACTGGTTGAGCCACATCCGCTTCCCTATATATATTTTTTCGGAGGTACTGGGGATTGAACCTGGGCCCTCATACATGCAAAGCAGGCACTCAACCACTGAGCTACACTCACTCCCCTTAATATGTTTTTAAATGCAGATATTGTGGTTTACCATCTTTGCCCCTTCCTTCTTTCCTTTCTTCCTTCCTACCTTCCTCCCTTCCTCCCCATTCCCCAATATTTCTTACTCTTCTGTGAGTTCTGAACTTTGACTTCTGACACCTCAGGTCAATTAGGTTGTGGGCTTCTGCTGCCAGAAGTGGGTAGTGTCTTAGCCAAAAAAGTTGTATACTGGGAAATTTTACTTTTCAAGGATATATTCTATGTTATGGTCTATGTTTAAGTTCTTTAAAACCTGGGGCCTGGGATAGGTAGTACAATGTACCTCTTATGCCATTATGGCCACGCCATGTCTTTTTTGATAATAAAAGAAAGTAGTATATTCAGAAGAACATGATCTTTGGTTATAAATGGAATGGAATCATATTTTTGCATAGAACTAGCTGACTAACCTTGGGCAACTTAATAAACTTCTCTGAGTTTGTTACCTTTTCTTGAATAGCAGAAGTAAAATATCTTGTAGAGTTAATATTATCATTGTCCTGTAAAGTGCATCATATAGTATCTGATACAGATGCAACAACAAAAAAAATGATAGTTTTAATTTTTTTTGTGTTATCTACACGGAGGTCAAACTTACACCTAATTGGTGCAGACGGCAGAACACCTCTCTCCCTCATCAGAGGTCACCAGGATCGAATCCTGGTGAAGACTGGAGGAGAAGGATGAGAAGAGATGGCAGGAAACAGACACAGAGAATTGCCCAGCGAATGGACACAAAACAGCAAATGGGGAAGGGGGGATTTAAAATGGATATAAAGTAAATTAATAAACCTAAAAAAAAAACCAAAAAACAAAAAAAACTTGCACCTATTGTCTTTAGAAACCACGAACACTTAACATGTTGCTTAGTTCACCAGGGCTGCTATGAAACAAAATACCACAAACTGGTTGGCAGAGACAATGGAATATATTGGCCTACAGTTTGAAGGCTAGAAATCCAAAATAAAGGTATCCACAGGCCATGCCTTCTCCAAAGTCTGTAGCGTTCTGGTGGTACCTTCCAGCAATCAATTTCCGCCACTGCCACAGAGCAGTCTGTCTCTTTTTGTCTGTGCCTTGGCTTGTACTTCTGTGTCCAAATTTCCTTTTCTTGTAAGGACTTCAGTCATAGAAGATTAAGGCCCACCCTGATTGAGATTGACCTCATCTTGTTAGGATCTTCAAAGATCCTGTTTACAAATGAGTTCACAACCGCAGAATCAGAGGTTAGGACTTGAACATGTCTTTGGAGAACATGATTCAATTTGTTATCCTTACATTAAAACAGAAGTCATTCTCATCAGACACCTAAAATATTAACTATATTACTAATTTTATATATTTTGTAATAGAAATGTTTATAATGAAATCATTTGTTAATTAAAAATAAGATTTAATTTGAATGCACCTAGATAAATATGTTTTACCTTTTGAAAAAGTATTGGGTGTCAATTTAGCAAACTTTTCTGTTTGCTTTTGTATATGTCAAGCATTGTGTACGTATCTGATAATATGGAGTAAACAAGGAAAATGTGTCCCCTATCCTATGGAGCTTATAGTGTAGTAGGAAATACAAACCTTAATCAAATTAGTATAAGTTTGCATCCTATTTTACAGGAGGTTTTGGCATGAACAAGAACATTAAATTTATGAATCCATATTAGAATCATATTCAAAATACTATTGAATTTTCAATCCCTTAATAAAAAACTATCTTAAGCTATTTTTTATTTCTTTTTTATGTATTTTATATTTTCCTTTGCTTTTCTCCATCACTATTTTTCCTACCTGTGAAGTGCATGTGCACATTGGTAAGAAAACTGCCAATATTGCACTGTTTTTTACTTGGTGGCACTTTTATATGGTTTAACGTAATGATACCAATACAAAATAGTATTGTGAAACTTATTGGGGTTGCTTCTGCTCCAGAAGTGGAAAGGTCTGATCCTGAGAGGAATTACAGAACAGCTTCCTACGTCACACGTCACTTCTTTCTCACTTTTAAGCAGTGTAGTTCTTGTAGTCCTTTTATCCCTCTTAAGACTCTCTATCCTTTTTCTTTATACTCCAGGGATTGTGCTTTGATTCACTGGATGAAGTGAGCCTACGCCTCCATTTGTCCGAGTTACTGCCCATGGAGTATACTAAAATTTCTTCACAGTCTAATCATAGTTCTTTTTTTTTTTTTTTTAAAGATTTATTTATTTACTTTATCCATTTTAACCCCCCCTTCCCCATTTGCTGTTTTGTGTCCATTCGCTGGGCAATTCTCTCTGTCTGTTTCCTGCCATCTCTTCTCATCCTTCTCCTCCAGTCTTCACCAGGATTCGATCCTGGAGACCTCCGATGTAGGAGAAAGGTGTTCTGCCACATGCACCACCTCTGTTCCTGGTTTTCATAGCGTTTAGAGCATCTCGTCTTGTCTCTCCCCTGTTACGTCATCATCTTGCTGCATGGCTCCCGGGGCCTGGCAACTCACCGGCACACAGAGCCTTGCAGCCCATGCGCCTTCTATATATATATATTTTTTATTTTACCGGGAATTCCTGGGGATCAAACCCAGGTCCCTCCATATGGCAGACGGACGCCCAACCATTTGAGCCACATCCGCTCTCCTCTCCCCAACTCTTAACTAAAATACTGTTTATCTGTACTCTTAATTTGAGAAATTGTCTATTATTAGAGAAAATCATGTCAACAAAATTAGGACAATATTATTGTTGGTAGAACTATTGAAGATGTTTGCCATTGAGTTTACTTTTCTGTGGAAGAATTGATTGAGAACCTCCCCCCCACCTGCCCCCATGAAATGTGTTCGCTGAATGAATCCCCTTTTTCTTTTCATTTCAGTTGGAAAGACATCCTTGATCACCAGATTCATGTATGACAGTTTTGACAACACCTATCAGGTATTTCATTTTTGCCACCTTATATCTCTTTTGTGTTTCAAGTTTTATTCAAGGTATTTATTAAAATTCATTTATTTATATGCAGTCGTGGATATAAAAGCACTGCTTGTAATCTGTAAAACACCATGTAAATATAAAGTACACATGTTTTTGCTCATAGTCCTCAGCTTTTTTATTCAATTTCTTTGCCTTCTATTCTAAAATCTATTAAAAGATTATCTCTAATATCATCTGGGATGGAGATAGGAGTAGTACAGATATTCTTTCATGGAAACTTCTTCTAAGTCTAGCATTCTGTAGCCTTTTAATCCAAACTTGAAGTTAGGAATAGATAATTAATGAAATTAGAAATCAATAACAGAAGGAATTTAGGAAAATTCACATATATGTGGAAATTAAACAGCAAATTCCTAAATAATCAGTGGATCAAAGAGGAAATCACAAGGGACATTAGAAAATACTTTGAAATGAATGAGAAAAGTAAACAACATACCAAAACTTAGGGGATACAGCTAAAGCAGTGCTAGAGGGATATTTATTGAAATAAATGCCTGTATTAATAAAGAAGAAGATGTTAAATCAGTAACCTAACCTTCCATCTTAAGAACTAGTAGAGAAAAAGAAGAGTAAACTAAACTGCAAGCAAGCAGAAGAATTGAACTAATAAAGGTTAGAGCAGAAATATAGGAAATAGAGAATAGAAATCAGTAGAGAAAATCAATAAAACCAAAAGTTGGTTCTTTGGAAAAATTACAAAATTGACAAACCTTCAGTTAGACTAATGAAGAAAATAGGAGAGAAGACTTAAATTACTAAAATCAGGAATGAAAGGGGATATAACTACCGACTATACAGAAATAAAAAGGATTATATAGGAATACTACGAACTATTGTATGCCAACAAATTAGGTAATTTAGATGAAACGGACAAATTACAAGAAAGAGAAGCTACTGAAACTGACTCAGGAAGAGACTCAAGAAAGTCTGAATAGACCTTCTCTTAGTTTCCCAGCTGCTAAAACAAATACCATATAGTGAGTTGGTTTAAATAATGGGAATTTATTGGCTCATGGTTTTGAGGCTAAGAGAAGTCCAAAATCTCCAAAGACTGTGGTGTTCCAGAGCTGCTGCTGGCAGTCCTTGAGTCCTTGGCTTTTCTGTCACATGGTGATGCCCCCTCCTTTCTCTTCTGTGTTCTATTCCATTGACTTCCAGCTTTTGGCTTCTGGTTATTCTCACTATTACTGAATTTCTTCTGCTTATTTACAAAGGACTCAGGTAATCTGGATTAAAACCTAACCTCATTTAGTTGGTTCACACCTTAACTAAAAATAACCTCTTCAAGAGAGTTTATTCACAGGAATGCAGATTCAGATTAAGAACATGTTTTTTTGGATGTATTAGTCAGCCAAAGGGGTGCTGATGCAAAGTACCAGAAATCTGTTAGCTTTTATAAAAGATATTTATTTGGGGTAGAAGGTCACAGTCACCAGGCCCTAAAGAGTCCAACTCAAAGTACCGTAAGAGGTACTTTCTCACCCAGAGTCACTGGCCATGTGTTGACGCAAGATGGCGGGCAGTGTCTGTGAGGGTTCGACCTTCCTCCTTCCTCTTAAGGCTCCGTGGTCCCAGCTTCTTCCCATCTCAGCTGTAGGCTGGTATAAGGCTCACCCCAGCGCTTGTTTCTTTCTGGGTTCAGCTGCTCTATTCTCTTCACAAGTTCAGCTGTAGACTATTAGGCTCATCTCTCTTCCTGGGGCTTCTGCCATGTCTAATGAACTGTCTTTTCCTCTGTGTTTTTCTCTGTGTATCAACTTCCACGTGAGAGTCTGTTTTATCTGTCCACCAAGGGGACTGGTACTCAAGGCTGAGTTGCACTCTAATGACATGGTTGAATCAAAGCCCTAATCTTAACATAATCATATGTCTCAGCTGAATCTAATCAAAGGGTTATCATGACCAGAGGACCAGACCATTTTACAAACATAATCTCTCTTTTTGGAATTCATAAATAATATCAAATTGCCACACTGAGATACATAATTTAACCTACCACAGACCTATAACAAGTAAAGGGATAGACTTCATAATCAATAAACTTCTCAAAGAGAAAATTCCAGCCCCTGATGAGTTCTACCAAATGTTCAAAGAAGAGTTAACACCAATTCATCATAAACTCTTCTAAAAAAAGGGAAGAGGGGCAGTACTTCCTAATTCATTCTTTGAGGTCAGTATTACCTTTATGCCTAAACCAGATAAAGACATCAAAAGGAAAGTAAAGAAGACAGATCAGTATCCTTTATGAATATGGATGCAGAAATCCTCAGTAAAATACTAGGGAACTGAATCTAGCAACAAGTAAAAAGTATGATCACACACTATGACAAAGTGGGATTTTTTCCCCAGGATTGTAATGTTGGCTTAACATTGGAAAATCAGAGTAATACACCATATGAATAGAATAAAGGACAAAACCATGATCACGGTGTTAGATGCAGACCAAGCATTAGACAAAATCCAATACACTTTGCTGATAAAAATACTCAACAAACTAGCATTTATGAAAAACCCACAGCTACTTAACTGTTAAAAGACTGAAACCTTTCCCCCTAAAATCCAGAATAAGAAAAGCATACCTGCTCTTACAATGTCTACTCAACCTTGTGCTGGAATTTCTAGTCAGGGCAATTAGGCAAGAAAAAGAAGTATATAAAAAGCATCGAGATTAGAAATGAAGAAGTAAAATTATCTTTGTTGGCCAATGACATGATCTTGTTTATAAAATTTCTAAGGAATCCACAAACAAAACAAAACAATTAGAGCTGATAATAAACAAGTTCAGCAGGGTTGCAGGAAATGATCAATACACAGAAATCACCCATATACTATACGTTAGCAATGATCAATCCAAAACTGAAATTAAGAAAACAATTCCATTTATAATAACAGAAAAAAGAAATATTTAAGAATAAATTTATCAAAATAAGTTTAAGATATTTACACTGAAAACTCTATGCCTTGTGCATGGAAAGTTACACAAGATCATTGAAAGCCATTAAAGAAGACCTAAACAAATGGAAAAACATCCCACATTAATGGATCAAAAGACTGAATATTGGTAAGAAGGCTATACTCGTATATAGATTCAGTGTAATTTCTATAGTCTCGCTTTGCAGAAATCAATAAACTGATCTTAATTTTTATATATACAGAATAGTCAAAGGGACCCTGAATAGCTAAGGTTTTTAAAAATAAAGAACAAAGTTGAAGGACTTAAAATTCCTTGTTTCAGAGCTTACTGAAGAGCTACAGAAATCAAAGCTGTGTAATACTGGAAAAAAGATAGACATATAGTTCAATGGAATAAAATTGCGAATCCAGTAATAAACCCACACATCTGTGGTCTCTTGATTATTTTGACAAGGGGGTCAAGCCAATTAAATGGGGGAAAGAATAGTCTTTTTCAACAAAAGGTGTTGAGACAACTGTATAGTCACATATAAAAGAATGAAGTTGGACCCCAATAATAAACTCCATGGATCAAAGCTTAAATGTAAGCTAAAATTAAGACTCTTAGGAAAAAAAAGATATGTTTAAATTTATATGACCATGGATTACGCATTTTATTATATACTTTAAAAGAATGAATGTTATATGAATTATATCTCAATTTTTAAAAATCATTGTATATGAATATATAATTTCAGCTATTCAAAATGCTATACAAAATAAAGGGTAAGGGGAAAGACACTATCTAGAAAGGAAGGGTTTTGTTTTAGATAGAATTTCAGTGAAGGCTTTTCTGAGATAACATTTGAGCAAAGATCTGAATAATGAGAAGTAGCAAGCTGTAGAATTTCATTAAGAACTGTGAGAGTCTGACATATTTTAGCCTAAGCCTAAAATATCCCATGTGGTCTGGAAGTCTGTATGTTTGTTCAAGTTTTGCATCTTGCAGGTAAGTCAAAAGAAGGCCATGGCTACCTGCTCATCCCTGACCGAACGTGAGGTCTTGCAAATACAGAAAGTAAAAAAAGTTACGCAGACTTGTAAACTGTCAGCACTCCAACTCACTCACAAAACCAATCATCTACAGACTTTTCCAGTATACAGAGAAGGGTACACTTTCTATAACACACTTTTCTGATCCATAATTTGATTTTTAATTTTTAATGGCTCATTTTTTAAGTCCATGGACTTAGTTTCTGTCCACATAATGTGGAACAGAGATATCTTATTACACATGCACATATACACATACATAAACGAATTTATTTATAAACAGGTTGATTAGCCTTATAAAATTGAATCAGCATTTACATAGTCTTTCTGGGGTTTTTTTTTTTTTTTTTGCCTTTCTTCTGTTCTTTTTACTTAATTTCCCTTACTTTTGGACTCTTCTTCAACTTGTCCACTTTTTTCCCCCTTCATTCTAGTATTTGCCTCTTTTCAACTCTTTTATGATTTCTCTCTTGTTTTGCTAGAGAAAGCAGCAACCAAGCAACAGAATATATGTTTGGACCACAGAAAGAAGCTGATTATGATTGCTTGGCACAGAGGAAAATTTGTTTGTTTTACCTCATTACATTTCCTTTATATTGGAAAAATCACATCCCTTGTGAAAAATATTTGTGGATCTCTTGCTATCTGTGGCATTGGGACAGGTGATAAGCCACTATTTAGGAAGTTAGGTAGAAGACTAGGGTGGGATAAACATTGTCAAATTGAATATTTTGAGATAGAACTAATACTTAAGTTATATATATTTAAATCCTAAGTTGAAAAACAATTGAAATACATAGTTACATGGTTTAGGATAAAGGAGGAAGCGTCATTATTTGTTGCTGTTATTGTTTTTAATAAAAATCATTTTGCATTGGAAGGAGCTGGACTTTTAAAATCAGACATAGTCAACTGGATGATCTTAGGCAAGTTATTTAGCTTCTCTGAACCCCAATATTGTTACCCATAAAATGAGAAAAATCAGGATGATTATAGCTACCATGTAGGGATGTATGAGAACTAGGAATGATCATGTAAAGAGCCTAAAACAATTCCTGACTCACAGTAAGTGCTCAGTAGAGGGAAGCCATTATTACTAAAAATTTTGTTCTTTCTTACTTGGCTATCATGTGTTTATGTGTTTCTTCATTATTTCTTCCACAACCTTTAATTCCCATTTGAACCCTAAACTGTTGACCACTGTTACACTATCATCGTCTACTAACTTCTTTGTTTTGTTTTGTTTTATAGGCAACAATTGGCATTGACTTTTTATCAAAAACAATGTATTTGGAGGACCGAACAGTGAGTAATATTTTTATTGTGCAATTTTTTTGTTAACACTCAAGGGTAGAAAACTATGATCAAAGCTCTAATCAATGGTTGTACTTAGCAAAGTTACCAAAATTAGTTTACAGGCCTCTAGGAAAACTGTTATTATTGAATTAGTATACTTAGCACTCAGACTTCTTATCCCTAAGTGAGATTCAAAAAGGGGAAAAGCTAAGTTATTTCCAAAACCCCAGGCCTGTTAAATAAAATTAGCCCTTTTGTTTGGGAAAGTGATAGCAAATAGGGTTAAGAGAATTTTCATGAAGAAACTAGAGCTTCTAAAGATCTTTTTAATGCCACTCTTGAGGCATTCAAGAAGATTTTATTTGAATATCACACAATTTGTGAACTGAAAGGTTTTCTTTGCCAGTACAAAGTATGTACCAACATGGACTATGAAATGATAGAAATAATGTATATTTATTTGTTGGATTTTTATCATACATCCTTTGGAATGGTCCCCTTAAATGTACTGTAAACTCTCTATTCTCCTTTGAGAAATGGCTGCCCCATTGTTCCTTAAAGAGATTTCTGTCACCTAAACAATGACTATCTTAAATGCAGTATCTCAGAACCTACACCCAAGAAACATTATTTTGTCTCCAATACTGTTTCTTGTAAATATGTGTGAGTTCTTTTGGATGTTCTTATTTATATTTTAATATATAACATGACATTTCCTAAAATTTGAAGCTTGGAAACTGCTTTGTTACCAAGCTTTTCTTCTCTTAATGCAGATATGAGAAAGTAAGAATGTAAAGAAATTACTTTTTTTTTAATGTAGAGTTGCAAAAAGGTATTTTTCCTTTTTGTTAGATTATATAGAATGTTCTGAGAAGAAATATATGGGAGAAACATATAGTTGCCAGTGACCCAATTTCAAAGTATTCTGGACCCAGTAGGAAAATGGACACATTTAGCTTCAGAGAAGCTTTCAGAGAAACATTAATTCCTTTATTCTGATAACCTTGACATTTGCCGCCTTTTTTCTCTCATGCTATTTGAACACTCAGTCTATTTTTTGCCATCTGAAAGGCATAGGGATTCAAAGAGACAATATAAGGAGGAAAAAAGGGAAGCTATGTTTCTGATGTTGTGAAATCTTTCCCATTGCCATTTTTTCTGTCTGGTTCCTGCAGAGCCAGAACATTTTTTAAATATTCTTTTTGGAGAGGAGTTTTGTGTTATTTTCATTCCTCACATTCCAGCCTCTTGCATGTGTCTCCTTTCTACCTCCCTCACACCTTTTCCCTTTTAAAAATATTATTTTTCTTTTTAGTATTAGTTTTTTTGTTTTTTTTTTTTGCTGTTTCTTTTCTTTTCTTTTTTTTTTTTTTTATTTATTTTTTCCCATCCCACAGATCAGGCTGCAGCTGTGGGATACTGCGGGTCAGGAACGTTTCCGTAGCCTCATTCCCAGTTACATCCGTGATTCTGCTGCAGCCGTAGTAGTTTACGATATCACAAGTAGGTATTTTGCAACAGCTTGACCTTTCTTATTTTTCTTGCTTGTTTGACTGATTTTATTGTTAGGTACGATTGCAATTATGGGACACAGCAGGTCAAGAGCGGTTCAGGAGCTTGATTCCTAGCTACATTCGTGACTCCACTGTGGCAGTTGTTGTTTATGATATCACAAGTGAGTGGGGGGGAATTATGCATTTCGAATCTTCTCTCAACCTTTAGCTTAGCTGCATGCATGTTCTTGTCTTGTGCTTGTTTTCCATACTGGCATGTAAAAATAAGTTTTATCACCATCCAGCCTGGTCAGAAGTACTTACTTTGGTGTTTGTGCCAATATACTTTATTTCTACTGTGCCATATTTTTTTGCTCCAGAAATTTTCTTTCAGGTCTGTTATGAATCCTCCCCTAGGCTTTCTCCCTAAGCCACATCATGATTATGGTTGGAGAAATGTCTCCCTTTTCATTTAACATGAGCTCAGATTTCTCTGAAATAAAATAATCTGCACTTAAGACTATGCCAAGTTTTCCAGGTCCTCCAAGGCTTCTGTTGAGGCTGTTAGAAGCTACTGCTAGGTGCGGGTGTAGCTCCAGTGGTTGAGCACCTGTTTCTTATGTATGAGGTTCCAGGTTTGATCCCCGGTACCTCCTAAAAACAAAACAAACAAATGGAAAACGAAAAACAAACTCTCATTGGAGAGTGTATGCAGCTCATTGGTTGAGCACCTGCTTCCCATGTACAAATGAGGTCCTGGGTTCAATCCCCCATACCTCCTTAAAAAAAAAAGCTTCTGCTAGCCATCTTTTCTCTGCTTTTCCCTTCCAGCCATACTCTCTCTATACAAGAAGACAGAGAAAACATAATGTGCAGTTTTCTATTAATCGTTTTCATTAGAATCATATCCAGGTTCTGTGCATAAGACTGACTGACTTTGTTGATAACAAATTATACTTTCATTTCTCTTTGAGAAAAAAATTTTAAAAAGGAGGCTAAACAAGTAATGGTCTTTCTTTTTCTTTTCCCTAAAGACTGAATAATGCATTTGGTAATTAAATGCATTTTAAGTAATTAAATTTTCTATGGAGCATTGGTGACTGACAAGAAAATACTCTTTGATTGAAATTGTCTTTGTAAATCAGTTTATGACATACAGTGGACAATATTAAGCATCATTATGTATAGTGGTCCATAATTTATAGAAAAACCTGGATAATGCAGTATCCAGGACTTCTTTGAAAACAATTTATATAAACAAAGAAATTTTCGATTTGAGCTAATGATACTTTTTTTAATATCTGCTCAGTCAAAAATCGTAGTTACTTAATAATTACAGTGGCAGAATTAGAAGCCTGGCATTTAGGGCCTTTTTTTTTTTTTTTTTTTTTTTTTTTGATAGGTACTGTATGCAATCTCCTCTTGAAGCTTTACTTTGGGGTGCTACTTGTTTAAAACATATATGTCCATTATCATGCATTGACAAGTTTTGCAGCTTTAAAATGTTTGTGCTTACTTTAACCAAAGCAGGTAAAACCTGGTTTTCTTTTAAATTTGCACAAATGTGGTTAAAATATTATTAAATTGTTTCTTTAACTGCTTTAAAAAGTGTTGAAGCACTCTACTTAGAAACCATCACTAGAAAAGGTGGATTTTGTCACAGGTGATTCTGGTGCATTAAACTAATGAACTTTTAAGTTAAAGTGATCACAAACTGAGTAAGCAGTGCAAACAGTGGTGTTGAAAAGCTGTTTAAAGGCTTTACAAATTTTCTGGATATGTTGGGACTTACTGGCTGACATACTTGTGGAGAGGCTTTCTTTGTCATGTTTGGTAAATGTAAGTGATCAAAAAAGCGTTGTAGCAATGTAACACCATATTATCTGCCATGACTGTCTTTATGTTTTTTTCTCAAGTACACATTAACATTGCACTCATTTGGTCATGTCCAGAATTCTTAAAACTGTTACAAAATGTATCTTGAGGATTTTATTCTTGTGATTTGATTACATCATTGACAGTTATAATCAGATAAAATGGAGTTGTGTTGCAGGCACATTAAAAGCGGAGTCCTAATGTGCCAGTCTCCTTCCAACTTCCAGGGCATTTTTTTTCTTTTCTTTTTCTTTTTTTGGCATTACTTGGGGAGGCATTTGCAATAACTACTAAATACTAATCTCTCTGTCTACCCTCCTATACCAGATGTTAACTCATTCCAGCAAACTACAAAATGGATTGATGATGTCAGAACAGAAAGAGGAAGTGATGTTATCATCATGCTAGTAGGAAATAAAACAGATCTTGCTGATAAGAGGTATGGAGTGATTTTGTGTGGATACAGAGTGTTTGATTTCTATGTTAAGTAGCCTGTTATTTTTGTCACTAAAGAATTGTTTTGAAAGGAGACAAGTTTGTCCTTAAGTTTATCCTCTACGTTTTCCTTTAGTGAGGGTACCTGAAATATAAATAAAAACATTAAACCCAGCCCTTTAAAGGAAACATGAGTTGTTTTGTGTAAGCCCATGTGTAAACAACTCTTGTGCAAGATTATTCACACATGAGGCTGATAAATGTTTTGCATTTTTTAGGACTCATAAGCATGAGCGATGTTTTGTTAATTAAAGAGCAAAGCTTTTTAAAAAACCCATTCTTTAAAAATTGTTTATGAAGATTAAATGCAAAAATTTTTTTGATAGTCTTCTTATAAACATTGATTATAATTCAGTGGTGTAACTTTAAAAAATTTTTATTTGTATGATTGAACTGAACTGTATAGTTGAATTGAATAGCTTGATTGTGATACCTTAGTGAAATGAGCAAAGCCATATTCAAGTCACAGAATTCAAAATGTATTAACATTCACTTTAGAACCCATGGCTTGAATATCTGCTTTCACTGTTCTTAAGTGCCCTACTAGACATTAGCATTTATTCTTTCTGCTTTAGGCTTGACCATTGTACTTAATAGTAGGAGCTTTTTTCTATTTATTACTTGTTTATTCATGAGTTGGATATTGAAATTCAGGCAGTGAACTTGCACTATTAATTAAAATGTTACAAAGAAATCCAATATGTTCAAAGACTTGTGGAGGTATTAAACCTGTTCCTGCCAGTGGTATCTCAATTAGAGTTGATAGTACCATTATAAAAAAATTCTTTCTTAATTTAAAAGTAAATTCAAAGGGTGACTTCAACTTTTTTTTATGAAAATGTTTTTTGGACATGAATTGCTCTGTTATAAATTTTCACCATTTTATTTATCTCAAATATGAGAATTTGTAGAACACATTGATATAGTCATTCTAGTAGAGCCTCTCTAAATACCTTCTTTTTAAATAAAATATCACATATCTAATTACTTCCCTTTATAGCCAGAGTCATCTAAGAGGATACTACTACTAATAAGCTTTCTGTTCTTCTATTAATATTTCAATTGAGCACACAGATGCTAGAAACTTAAGTTAATTATATGCACAGCAGTTTTTCTTTAAGGCAGGTATTTGTCAGTTGCTTTGGAATTATCATGTTTCCCAGTTACTTTGCCAGACTTTTCACCCCTGGGCTTTTCACATTTAAAAGAATTAGAGCCTTGTTCATTCCACTAAAATAGTTCCCAAATGGATGTAAATTTTAAATGTTTGAAGAAAAAAAACTTAAAAGGATTAAGAGAACCCTTTTGGTTGTAGCTCGCTATTTGTAAGCATAACATGAAACTTTGAAGTCATTAAGGAAAGACTGATAAGTTTGAATATATGGATCATATTTACCTATAGATTGACCATGACTTAGAATATTGATAATACACTGTTTCATCAAAAGTCTGAATAAAACAAGAGCTCACGAACACTGAAAATTAACAACTTCACTGGTAAACAGTTCAACAGCATCAGAATTAGAAATATTCATTGACTCATCCACAGTTGTTTTACCTACGGAATTGTGAAAAGATGAACAAGAATATCTATTGCATCATTTTTTGTAATACTAAATAATTTAAGTCAATCTAAAAGTCCACTAGTTGCAGATTGGATATATAAATAGAATTTTATAAATGAAATACTTTGTAACCACTCAAAAGAATGATAGGATTTATGTATTGATGTTTTAACATGTGCCTAATACATAAAGCTTAAAAATACACTTGATCAGTGTATATAGATAGCATGATATCATTACTGTGTAAAGAAAAAAAGATGGTAGGAATGTTTTGATTAGAATAAATCTGGATAAGAATACATGAAACTTAATGTGGTTAGTTTTTGGAAGGAGTGGTATTCTGGAGGACTTCTGTTGTAATGCTTGCCCTATCAAAAAGTTTATTGCTTTTGCAATGAGAAAAATTGTTTTAGTTAAAACTAAAAAAATTTGTTGTCTTTGTCACTTTCTTTGAGAATTAATACTTTTTGGAAGAAAGACTAGAGAACATTTGTTTCATTTTCTCAATATAAGCTCCTAGGTACTCTTTCTATCCTCTATAGCCCAGTAATTCTCAAATGTTTCAAACTTGAGAATCACGTGGTAAATATGGCTTATTAGACTCTCCTTTATGACTCTGGCTAAATGGTCATGGTTAGCTTTAAAAATTTTTTTAGTGTTTGGCCCTGCATATAGATACTGTGATTCAGTGAGTCTAGGACCCATGAATTTATATTTTAAAGAAGCTCCCTAGATGATTCTGACACAGTCAACCAAAATTGAGGACTATTGTTAAAGTCGACCTCTTAGCATTTTATTAGGGTGACTTCTAGTCACCTCAGTGAAAATGCTTAGGATCTAAAACCAGGAAGAATTCAAATCCTGTTTGGAATCCTTCAAGTGTACGGTTTACAGATTAATAATTATTCATTCAAGAAATATTTATTGAGTGTCACTTATGTGCCACATGCTGCTGCTCTAGGCTAGAGTGGGAACAAAAAAGACAAGTGTTCAAGAAGCTTTTATTCCAGAGAGTAAACCAGAGAATAAATAAGATAAATTAATAAAATATATAATATGTTAGCGATGCTAAGGGGAAAAAACAAAGATGGGAAGAGGGGATATATAATGTTAAGGGTAGAAGGACTTCCAGGAAGGATGGTGGAGTAGGAAGCTCTGGGGCTCAGTCCTTCTACCAAAACAATTATTAAACAGGCAGGAACTGTCTGAAGCAACTATTTTAAAGCTCCAAAGGCTAGAAAAACACTGGACAGTGTCTACAGCAGAGCAAGGGGAAGAGGCTGATAAGTTATGGTAAAGATCTGTAAATTGCTTTCTGTGCAGTAGTTGCCTCCATCCCAACTCTTGTGGCAGGTCACCATGGGGTCCACTCCCTGGCTAGGGGCTCTATACAAAAAGGGACATAAAAATCCTCTTTCCCAAGAATGGGAGTGTGCACGGCTGATCACTGATCACAGGTTTTGATTAGCAAATTTGGATCCCTGGGTCTCGGCTCTGAGGCAACTATTGTTTCCATCTCTCTGGAACAGTCCAGAACAAAGGCAACAGCAACCACTGTTTCAGCGCTCCCCTGTCAGGGGCAGAGGCAGTGGAAATTTAAAGATGCAGGGCTTCCTCAGGGCTAGGGGGAAAGTTAGTGGAAGGGCTGCATTTGATGGGCAGGCCAGGGAAGCTCAGCTTTGGGGAACTATTGGAGAAGTTTTTGGCACCCTTCCTGACCCCCTTCACAGGGTATTTTGGAACTGGTCTGTCCTCCTTCATGGGGCCCTGGCTCTGTTTTGGCTGGGGAAGACTGAATTGGGAAAGTCCTCCCCGGGGTGATCTCCTCCCAGAATTTGTCCTCCAGGCCAAAGCAGTGTGAGACAATGAAAGGAGTGTAAAAAAACTATAGAGGCAGATAGTCTAGGACAAAGGCCTGCTGGCTTCTGCTTCCCTCCGGGAGAGGGAGGTTTGTCCCCTAGGAAACAAACTCCTGTAAATAGGGTGTTGCAGTTTGATATTATTGATGAATTCCAAAAAGAAATACTGATTATGTTTGTAAAATGATTTGCTCCTCTGGGCAAGTGATATCCTTAGATTGTATTGAATTCAGAGGTTTCACTTTTACTTGATTAAATTATGATTAGGGCTTTGATTGGGCCACATCAGTAGGATGTTGAGTCCCCACCCCCTTCGTGGGTTGGGACTCACAGAGAAAATGACAAGGCACAGGAGTTAGTTGGAGTTTTTGAGCTGGAGCCCTGGAAAGTACATGCATAGAGAAGCAGATATGGCTGTCGTCCCAGGAAGAGAGCCTGATACTCTACAGCTGACCTTGTGGAGAGAACAGAGCAGCTGAGCCCAGGGAGAGAAAGGAGACTTATCCCAGCCTACAGCAGATACTGGAAGAAGCTGGGACCACAGAGGCTTAAGAGGAAGAGGGAGGCTGAACCCTGGCAGACGTTGGCAGCCATCTTTCTCCAACACGTGGCATCAGACTTTGGTGAGGGAAGTAACTTATGCTTTATGGCCTTGTGACTGTAAGCTTCTACCCTAAATAAATACCCTTTATAAAAGCCAACAGATTTCTGGTATTTTGTATAAGCACTCCTTTTGGCTGACTAATACACAGGGGAATGCCAAAACAATAAGCAAAAGCCCAGGACAAGACAGGAAATACCCTGCTCAGTGCATTCGCCTTTGGCAGACCTTCCTGATAGGAGGGCTGAGACATCTCCAGGAGTAAATCCCAGAGTTAACATTTTAAAATATTAAAATGTACAGTGGGCAACAAAAGAGTACAAGACAAACAGCAAAAGGAAGAGGATAAAAACGCAGAAAATACCAACAAAGAAGATGATTATGTGTACATACCAAACAAAGCCTTTTAAAAATGTTCTTAAAAATGCTTAAGAAGATGAAGGAAAGTACAGAGAAAGAACTACAGGATATCAGGAAAACAGTGAATGGACAATATGAGAGTCTAAGTAAAGAGATAGAAATTTTTAAAAAGAATGAACAGAACTACAGGAGTTGAAGACCACAATAATGGAACTGAAAAATGCCCAGGAGGGTTTCAAAGGCAGAATGGAGCTGGCAGAAGAATGAGTGAACTTGAAGACAAGATGCTTGAAATGAGTCTGGCTGAGGAGCAGAAAGAAAAAAAGAAATATTAAAAGTGAAAACAGCCTAAGACAGCTATGAGACAGCATTAAGCATACCAGTGTACACATTATAGGAGTCTCAGAAGGAAGAAGAAGAAAGGGACATTCAAAGAAATAATGACAGAGAACTTCCCAAACTTAGCAAAAGATGTGAATGTGCACATCCAAGAAGCTCAGAGAACACCAAACAGAATAAATATGAAGAAAAATACACACTGTCATATATTGATTACAGTATCAATGCAAAAGACAAAGAGAGCATTCTGAAAGCTGCAAAAGAAAACTGTTACATCTAAAGGAATCCTAATAAGATTGAGTGCTGATTTCTCATCAGAAACCATGGAGACAAGAAAGCAGTAGCTTGAAATATTTAAAGAACTGAATGGAAACAACTGCCAGCCAAGAGTTTTATGTCTGGTGAGTCTCTTCTTTCAAAAATGAGTGTTTAAGACATTCTCAGATAAACATAGAGGGATATACCCTAGGATAAGAAGAACTATAGAAAAACCCAGCTATTTTCAGTAAACGTGCTGATGGTAGTGTTAGATATTGTTATTTTGAAACTATGTGTATATGGCATAAAGTAAATTAATAATTTGCTTAGAATATAAATCTTTGGGAACTGGAATTTTTGGCATCAAGAAATACAGATAAAAGTCAAAACCTGTAGTCTATATGTGAGTATGAGTTCATATGTTTTTGCATTTAAGATTTTAATATTTTTAGCTCAACCTGTTGAAAACACCTAATAATAATGGCTACACCAAGAGAATGAGCCCAGACTGCAATCTCTAAATACTATTTTCTTTCTAAAGCAACCAAGGCTACATAAAGAAATAACCGATTTAAAGTGTGGGACAGAAAATGGGCCTGAAATGTCTTGTCACACCTTAAATAGAGGAAGTTATTAAGGTCCATGTCAGACTAGGAGCAAAAGAACTCAACTCCGCTGGCCAAAGATAGGAAAATTTGAGAATCGGTAATAATAATTGCTATAAAACATGTTTAGTCCATGTAATTATGCTCAGGGTCACCTTTGGAGGATGCTAAAGACTGATTCATTCTGAAAGCCTGAGCATTTATCTTTTTTTTTTTTCCCCCTCCTCTGTATGGATTCCTCAGGATAACCAAGTAGTTGAGGGAAAGTCTCTTTAAAGAAGTATTTCCTTTGCTGTAAGGACATTATTGGAATATTTGGTGAAGCCTGAATAAATCTGTAGGTTGGCTAATATATTGATGTTAATTTTCTGATTTTACTAATTGTGTGTGGTTATGTAAGAATATATCCTTGTTTTAGGTAATTCACACAGCTTTAGTATTTAGGGCTAAAGGGCTGCAAATTGGCAACTTTGAAACTGTTAAGAAAGCAAACAGGGAGGTGGCTGTGGCTCAATCAGTGGGGCTCCCGTTTGCCATATGGGGGGCCCCGGGTTCGGTTCCCGGGGCCTCCTGGTGAGGGCGGGCCCGCCCGCATGACGTGGTTGGCTGACCCAGCGAGCACAGGCAGCAAGGGGGGGGGGATAAATGAATAAATAAATAAAAATCTGGGAAGCGGCTGTGGCTCAATCAGTGGGGCTCCCGTTTGCCATATGGGGGGCCCTGGGTTCGGTTCCCGGGGCCTCCTGGTGGGGGCGGGCCCGCCCGCACGGTGTGGTTGGCTGGCCCAGCGAGCACGGGCAGCAAGGAGGGGATAAATGGATAAATAAATTTAAAAAAAAAAAAAAAAAAAAAAAAAAAAAGGAAGCAAACATACATACACATATATACAAAAACAGAGAATGAGATAAAGCAAATGTGGTAAATCAGTTCAAGTTACTTAAGAAAATGTCCTTGTTTTTAGAGAAGGGAGAATTTTTAGAATATCATCTTCTCATAGACAGGAGGGGAATGGAATCTAGTACACAGGTGGAAGTTTTGGGAGTAAGGACAGTTCCTCCATAGTAACAGGAGTGCAGGTAGAATATATGGGCACACATGCAGGTAAGATGGTATATAGATGTGATAGGAGATTGTGGAAATTCTCTTCCATTGCTTAAGGTTTCTTAGTGTTATAGAAAGCAGGGTTTGTCAGGTGATAGTTAAAACCTATTTAATTAGAATATTCACATATTTATTGAACAGTTCTGTGCCAGTTAGGCACTAGGAGAAAACTAAGATAAATAAGACAGTCTTACACTTGATGATCTTACGTTTTGAGATGCACTGCTATTTATAATGCATCACGATATACCCTATAAGAGAAATATTAAAGAATTACTATTATGTATCAAGAGACTTTAAAATACGTATTTCTTTTGACTGACTTGTTCCTAGAATAGAAAGTCACAAATTCCAACCTAAGGAAATGGTCTGCAGTGCAAAAAACATTAAGCCCAAAGATGTTTAAAGCACCCCTAGTTACGTAAAATTTGAAAACAACATGTATTTCTAACAGTTTGAGAACGTTTATATAAATTATAGTAGCAAATTTACAAATTCCATAGCCATAAAAATTATTTTACACAAAGTTTTGAATTACAAGGGTCAGTGCTTATGATCTAATGTTAAGGGAAAGATGCAGGCTTCATTTTTAATGATAGGATGAGCTCAGCCTTTGTAAAAAAGAACTCTAATTAAAGTATAACATGCTTGCAGAAAAGTGCACAGATTTTAGGTGTTCTGCAGCTTTATGAATTGTCAAACTATACTCAAGGTGTACCAGCACCTATATCAAGAAAAGTTATTTTGGGGGGACTTCGGGGAAGATGGCGGACTAGTAAGACACGGGAATCTCTTCTCCAGAAAAATAGCTAAAGGACAAGCTGAAACAGCCCCGAAAAAGATCTTCTAGGGTTTAGGTCAGCAGGTGAAGGCTGCACACCACCCAGAGGAGAGAGGGACAGAAGAGGGAAATCGCGACTACAGAACTGTGAGTTGCAAGTAGCAGCTTCTGCTGCTGCTGGCACCCTCCCCCACACTCTTCAGAAGCCTGCGACCACAGACAAAGGGGGCTTCAGGGATCTGCCACTCCTGGAAAAGGGAGAGAGAGGGACACAGCCTTAGGCTGACTCAGGTTCGGACCTGAAATTTGGGCTGCAGAGCCCCACGGACCCTTCCACACGGGGTTTGCCCTGGGAGCCTAGAAAGGATTGGAGAAATCCGACCCTCGCAATCTCCCTCTCTTCTAGCCTGGACTAATTGTTGAGGACACCACGGGAGAGGGGAGAGAGAGCCTGGGGCTGACTGACCCTGCTTTGGACTCCCAGGTTTGGTCTGCCCTGTCCCCAGAGCCCTTCCAGGCTGGGTGGGGCTGCGCCATTGTTTGCCTTGGAGCCTGCAAGGGACTAAAGATATTACAAACCTCCCAATCTCATCCTCTACTAACAGGGACTGATTGTTGAGGATTCAGAAGGGAGTGGAAATATTTCCTAGCTGGGAAAAGGGGGGCGCTACGCGAGAAGTCTGGAGAACTGTCTCAGAAAGTTTGAATCACAGGGCTCCTAGCCCCCAGACAGGAAGCTCTATCACATTGATCTGGTCTGTGTCACAACAAATACGCTCCGACCAGGCATTGAGTTGAGAGCAGCCAACAAGCGCCATCTCCTGGCAGACCAAGGAAGTACACATAAGAAAATTAATAAGTAAGAGAGTCTTTTCCTGGCCTCTATAGCCTCCCTCGCTAGACTGACAAAGAAAAAAAAGAGAGAAGATGCAAATAAATACAATCAGAAATGAAAGGGGGGAAATTACAAATGACCTCACAGAAATAAAAAGAATCATAAGAGGATATTATGAGAAACTATATGCCAACAAACTAGACAACCTGGATGAAATGGACAAATTTCTAGAAACTCATAACCAACCTACACTGACACAACAAGAAAAACAAGAACTTAACAAACCAATCACAATTAAGGAGATTGAATCCGTCATCAAAAATCTCCCAGCAAAGAAAAGTCCAGGACCAGATGGCTTCACAGGTGAGTTCTACCAAGCATTTCTAAAAGAATTAACACCAATCCTGTTTAAACTCTTCCAAAAAATTGAAGAGGAGGGAAAATTACCCAACACATTTTATGAAGCCAACATCACCTTAATACCAAATCAGATAAAGATTCCACAATAAAAGAAAATTACAGACCAATCTCTCTCATGAACATAGATGCAAAAATTCTCAACAAAATACTTGCAAATCGAATCCAACAGCATATCAAAAGACTTATACATCACGACCAAGTGGGATTTATTCCTGGTATGCAAGGCTGATTCAACATAAGAAAATCAATCAATGTGTAATACACCACATTAACAAGTTGAATGAAAAAAACCACATGATCATCTCAATAGATGCAGAAAAGGCATTCGACAAAATCCAACATCCTTTTTTGATAAAAATACTTCAAAAGATAGGAATAAAAGGAAAATTCCTCAATATGATAAAAGGCATATATAAAAAACCCACAGCCAACATCATACTCAATGGGGAAAGGTTGAAAGCTTTCCCCCTAAGATCAGGAACAAGACAAGGATGCCCACTGTCACCATTGTTATTCAACATTGTACTAGAAGTTCTAGCTAGGGCAATTAGACAAGACAAAAAAATTAAAGGCGTCCACATAGGAAAAGAGGAAGTAAAACTCTCACTGTTTGCGAATGACATGATCCTGTATTTAGAAAATCCTGAAGTATCCACAACAAAGCTACTTGAACTAATAAATGAGTTCAGCAAAGTGGCAGGATATAAGATCAACACGCAAAAATCAGTAATGTTTTTGTACACTAGTACTGAACAATCTGAGGAGGAAATCAGGAAGAAAATTCCATTTTCAATAGCAACAAAAAGACTCAAATACCTAGGAGTTAATTTAACCAAGGAAGTACAGGACCTATATGCAGAAAACTACAAAACAATGCTAAAAGAAATTTAAAAAGACCTAAATAAATGGAAAGACATTCTGTGTTCATGGATTGGAAGAATAAATATCGTGAAGATGTCAATCTTGCCCAAACTGATTTATAGATTCAGTGCAGTACCAATCAAAATCTCAACAGCTTACTTTAAGAATCAGAGAAGGCAATTACCAAATTCATCTGGAAGGGTAAGTTCACCCGAATAGCCAAAAGTATTCTAAAAAAGAAGAGCAATGTGGGAGGAATTTCACTGCCTGACCTTGAAACAGATTACAAAGCTACAGTGGTCAAAACAGCATGGTACTAGCATAAAGATAGACATATCGATCAGTGGAATAAAATTGAGAATCCAGAAATAAACCCTCACCTATACAGTCAACTGGTTTTTGACAAACTTACCAAGCCCACGCTGATGGGAAAAAACAGTCTCTTCAACAAATGGTGTTGGGAGAACTGGATATCTATAACGGAAAGAATGAAAGAGGACCCCTATCTCACCCCCTATACAAGAATCAACTCAAAATGGATCAAAGATCTAAATATAAAAGCCAGGACCAGGGAAGCGGCTGTGGCTCAATCAGTGGGGCTCCCGTTTACCATATGGGAGGCACCGGGTTCGGTTCCCGGGGCCTCCTGGTGAAGGCGGGCCTGCCCGCATGGCGTGGTTGGCTGACCCAGCGAGCGCAAGCAGCAGGGGGGGGGATAAATGAATAAATAAATAAAATCTTAAAAAAAAAAAGCCAGGACCATAAAACTACTAGAAGAAAATGTAGGGAAACATCTTCAAGACCTTGTAGTAGGTGGTGGTTTCTTGGACTTCACACCCAAAGCACGTGCAACAAAAGAAAAAGTAGATAAATGGGACCTCCTCAAAATTAAACACTTTTGGCACCTCACAGGACTTTGTCAGAAGGGTGAAAAGGCAGCCAACTCAATGGGAAAAAATATTTGGAAATCACATATCTGATAAGGGTTTAATATCCAGGATATATAAAGAGATGTTACAGCTCAACAATAAAAAGACAAATGACCCAATTAAAAAATGGGCCAAAGACTTGAATAGACATTTCTCCAAAGAAGAAATACAAATGGCAAAAAAACACATGAAGAAATGCTCAACATCACTCATGATTAGGGAAATGCAAATCAAAACTACAATGAGATATCATTTCACACCTATCAGAATGGCCACTATTAAAAAGAGAGAGAACTCCAAGTGTTGGAGAGGATGTGGAGAGATAGGAACACTTCTTCACTGTTGGTGGGAATGCAGGATGGTACAACCACTATGGAGGACTGTTTGGCAGTTCCTAAAGAAGTTGAATATAGACTTTCCACGTGACTCTGCAATACCACTACCCAGAAGAACTGAGAGCAGTGACACGAACAGACATATGCACACCAATGTTCATAGCCACATTATTCATCATTGCCAAAAGTTGGAAACAACCCAGGTGTCCATCAACAGATGAATGGATAAACAAACTGTGGTCTATTCACACGATGGAATATTATGCAGCTGTAAGAAGAAATGAAGTCATAAAGCATATGGCAACATGGATGAATCTGGAGGACATTATGTTGAGTGAAGCAAGGCAGACACAAAAGGACAAATACTGTATGAATGCATTACTATGAACCAAATATATTGTGTAATATATTGTTTGATTCACACACAAAAAAAAGACAAAAAAAAACAAACAAAAAACAAAACAACAAAAAAATTTACATGTATCCATTACATTTAATTGAGAAATGTATATATTTATTCATCTGTGTTTACTTTTTCGTTTTTTATTGCTTATGTTTTCAATTATTGTACAAAATAAAGTTAAAAAAAAGTTATTTTCAGAAATTTGTTTATAATCTTTGATGATATTATGTTCCAAAAATAACAATTTTTTTTTTTTTTTTGCTTTCCTACAGGCAAGTGTCAATTGAAGAGGGAGAAAGGAAAGCCAAAGAGCTGAATGTTATGTTTATTGAAACTAGTGCAAAAGCAGGATACAATGTAAAGCAGGTAAGAGTTCTTTGTGTATAGATTAAAGTTTTCAAGTCGAAAAAAACTTGTGAAAAAATTGTGTGGGTTTCTATTCTAGTCTAAGGCTTTTTCCTAATTAGGAACAGAAAGCCTTAGGAGCTAGCAACATATTTGCAGACTTTGAAAAAAATATAAATGTGGGATAGTTTTTGGGAAAAGAGAAGATTTGCTAAACTTTTCAGATGGTTTACAGGACAACTATTTCATTATGATAGCAAGATTATGTGATTGCAAGGTTGTGAACTCACCATACTTCTACTGCCTCTCTACTGAATTGACTTAAAATTAAGTTTTCCTTATTTAGAGTTTGTTGGTAAGATTGTGATGACAGAAAGTAAGTATTTCTGTCAATTACAGTGTTTTGCTTATTATTATGAAAATATATTTTGGTTTCTTTATCATTTCCTTAATAAGCTACTGGCATTTCGACAGTGTTACAACAGGGTTGTTTTTGTGGGGAAAAATGTAGGAAGATGCATGTTATCAAACTTTTCTACAAGATGGGGTAGCCAAAACTCGCCTGCTTAATTCTTCAGGGCTGCTATCATATAGAATTGTGGTCCCAGATTTACAGACAAAAAATTTTTGTAACTATAGGTTATCATCTGAGCATTTTCACATTAAAGTAAAATCCTTTAAGCTGAATAAATAGAGATTTATGAAAAGTTCTCAGTGTTGTGTTCATTTTGCCCCTTTATTTTCCATTCCTCCTTACCTTGAATCATATGTAATACTGAATTGCCACTCATTCTCTTCTCAGAGCATATTATCTCATGGTTACCTATCTTTGTTCTTTCTGTTGTTTCCTTTGCTTAAAATGTTCATTTTCTTCATTCCTGACTGTTTCATACTCCTTTTAAGTTTCAGTTCAGATGTCAGCTCTTCAAGAGACTTTTCTTGACTCCCCATCTACTTCCAGACTGTGATAAATGATTCTCTTCTGTTTTCTCAAATGCCTGTGATACTAGTCTTAGAAGCTACCACATTATATTGAAATTTTCTCTCTCTCATCAAAACAATAAATTCCCAGAACCTAGCAATATGTATGGAATGTTGTAATAAGTAACTGAACTCATAGGAATCACTGACAAAGAATTTGAGTCGTAGAAGTTATCACTGTATTATCATATACCACTGTTTTAGTATAAAGCTTTGGGTAGCTTCATCTGACTTTCTCTTTTAAAGACATTTTGATAAGGGTATGAGCTAGTTGCTTACTGTCAACATATGGCCTGCTACAGAAACATATCTCAGACTGGAATAATGTCTAAAGAAGACATTGCTGTGGACCTCCTAGTCCTGACCCTAAGCAGTTTCATAGGTTTGAAGCTCTAGAATCAACAGATAGCAAGTAATGGGTACTAGCGATGGCTGTTTTCATTGACATTTTTTTTTTTTTAATATTTTATTTATTTATTCATTTATACCCCCCCTGCTGCTTGTGCTCGCTGGGTCAGCCAACCACGCCATGCGGGCGGGCCTGCCCCCACCAGGAGGGCCCGGGAACCGAACCCGGGGCCTCCCATATGGTAAACGGGAGCCCTACTGATTGAGCCACAGCCGCTTCCCTTCATTGACATTTAATCACTTCCAAGTTTAGGTAACTCCTAGGATGCTGAGAGACAGGATATGTCATTCGTATACTATTTTATAAGCATATAATCTTTAACAGCTTTATTAAAATGTAATTTATATGCCATAAAGTTCACTTCTTTTAAGTATACAATCAAATTATTTTTAGTTTATAGTTGTATAACCATCAACACAGTTCAATTTTAGAACATTTTCATCACTAAGCACATAATTTTTCCCAAAAGTCTGATCCATACAATTTTTTTTTTTTTTTTAATTTCTCCCCACCCTCTCATTGTTTACACTTGCTGTGTCTGTTCCTCTTCCTTGTTTCTTTAGAAGACACCAGGAGCCAAACCTGGGACCTCTGATATGGGAGGGAGGCACCTAATCGCTTGAGCCACCTCCGTTCCCTGCTTTGTTGTATCTCTCATTGTGTTTTTCTTCTTTTGTCTCTTGTGTTATCTTGTTGCCGCCAGCTCGCTGTCTTGTTCATGCTCTTTAGGAGGCACTGGGAACCTCCATGCCCTGTTTTGTTATGTCTCTCATTATGTTTTTCTTCTTGTATCTCTTGTTGTGCCAGCTTGCCACACCTGCCCATTGCACCAGCTCACTGTCTTCTTTAGGAGGCACCAGGAACCGAACCAGGGACCTCCCGTGTGGTAGGCGGGAGCTCAATCACTTGAGCCACATCCGCTTACCCATACAATCTTTTTTTTTTTTTTTTTTTTTTAAGATTTTATTTATTTATTCATTTATCCCCCCCCTTGCTGCTTGTGCTCGCTGGGTCAGTTAACCACGCCGTGCGGGCGGGCTTGCCTTCACCAGGAGGCCCCAGGAACCGAACCCGGGGCCTCCCATATGGTAAACGGGAGCCCTACTGATTGAGCCACAGCCGCTTTCCACCCATACAATCTTTTTTTTTTTTTTTTTTTTTTTTACCGGGAGGTACCGGGGATCGAACCCCGGTCACTCCATATGGTAGACGGACGCCGAACCTTTTGAGCACATCCGTTTCCCAATACAATCTTATATTTATTGATTTATCCCTCCTCTTTTAGATATAATCAGTATCCCCTTCTTAAGAAACGTCTTTTACAAAACAGGTTCATCCTGAATTCCAAACCTATTTGCGTTTCATTTTATCTCCTTATTGAAATGATATGTCTGAGCATCTAGCTTTGCTGAAGTTCCTGTTTTTACAAGGAACTTGATATTTTAATCTTTTAAATATAAAATCTGGCCAAAATTACTATTTTCAATTTCTGGACAGGCTGTCTTTTACTTTTTTTGTGGCTTCCTTCTTCACAGTAACTTTTTTTTCATTTTATAGGGAATACTACCACATATTAGTTAGGATTTTATTTCAGCATTTATAGACCATGCTTAATCAGCTTAAATAATTCAGTCAAGGAATAAAATAATACTAGTACCCCCAAATGAGAGAATGAAATGGAAAAAAAAATTAAAATCTTATGTTAAGGAAGACATTAAAATAATTGTTTAAAATCTTCTCCCTTTAAATGGCAGTGATTAATCATAGAATTTGTCATGTAATAAAATGATTTGCTGATTTCAAATATTAGCTAAGAAATGTATCACATTATCTTTTTATGGGTTTTAAATACTTGAATCAGTATTTAAAAGGAGATTTGGAACTGACTAAATTAGGGTGTCATAAAAAAAGATTATTTAAATAATTGGAAATGGAAGAAATGTTTATCTTTTTTCTTTTAGTTGTACTACAAATCACTCATATAAAAAATAATAGCCTTTGATAGTACTTGAGTGCTGAATAGAATAATTCAGGTTTTCCTAATTGAAATCTAAACCAAATCTTCAAACTACCATACTCTTAATTCCTGATTCCAAACAATGCACCTCATATAATGGGAATTCATTGCTTATATTGCACATTGTTTACTATGCCATTACAGAAAAAGAAAATGAGTGGTCAAAGTTTTTTTATAAGACACGTTTTTTTTTTCTGTACCTGTCTTTTGTAGGTTTACAAGAAAATTATGCATAAAATACAGTCTTCTCATATACCACCCTCTTATTAACACCTTGAGTTATGGTAGTACAGTTCTTATAATTCATGAAAGAACATTTTTTATAATTGTACTATTAAATATATTCCATCATTTACAACAGAGTTCACTGTATTGTACAGTCTGTTTCGTTTTCATTTTTATTCTAGAAAAACATATACAGTCTAAAATTTCCCCTTTTAATCACATTCAGATATATAATTCAGTGCTTTTAATTACGTTCACAATGTTGTATTACCATCACCACCATCCATTACCAAAACTTTACAGTCAACCCAAATACAAACACTATACAATTTGATCATTAACTCCGGCCCCTGGTAACCTATGTTCTAGATTCTTATTGTATACATTTGCTTCTTATAGTTAGTCCATATCAGTGAGATCATGCAGTATTTGTCCTTTTGTGTCTGGCTTATTTCTCTCAGCATGATGTCATCAGTGTTCATCCATGTTGTCAAATGTATCAAAACTTCATTCATTTTTATAGTTGAATAATATTCCATTGTATGTATTTGCCACATTTTATCCATTCATCAATTGATGGACATTTGGGTTGCTTCCATCTTTTGGCAATTGCGAATAATGCTGCTCTGAACCTGGATGTACAAATATCTGTTTGCGTTCTCTCCTTTCAAATCTTTTGGGTACATACCTAGTAGTGGGATTGCCAGGTCATATGGTAATTCTATATTTAACTTTTTGAGGAACGACCAAATTGTCCTCCACAGCAGCTGCACCATTTTGGATTCCACCAGTAACAAATGAATATTCCTATTTGTCCATTTCCTTTCCGATACTTGTAATTTTCCATTTAAAAAAAATTTATTAAGTAAACTTTATTTCAACTTCAAAAAATAAAATAAAGACAAAAGACAGCTTAACAAATTATGGAAGCATTACTTTAAAAAATTCTGTCCAGGTCCATTTTTTAAATAGTAGTCATTCCTAGTGGGTGTAAACTGGCATCTCATTGTGGTTTTGATTTGCATTTCCCTAATAGCTAGTGAAGTTGAACATCTTTTCATGAGCTTTTTGTCCATTTGTATATCTTCTTTGGAGAAATAAGACAGGTATTCCTTAAACCATATATGTATTTTTCTCAAATCTGCTATCTTTGGAAAAGAGTAGAAATACTTAATATCCAAACAGATGAGATATGAGGAAAGAGAGTGGTTTTAGAATGGCAAATTGACCCTAGGAAGAAGACTGGAGAATTATTTAATGGCTGTAAATGTTAAGGTGCATAATAGTTACCTGGAATTTAATAAAATACAGGTCCCTAAAGCCTACTTCTAGACATTAATTCAGTATTTCTTGAGTTGAATCCTAAAATCTATATTGTCACATATCCCAGGGGATTGCTCATGCAGGTGGTCCATAGACTACACTTTGAAAAAAGGCTGAAAAAATATATACTAAGAAAAATAATAATGAAAAAGCCTGGTATAAAGCCATAGAAGTGGTTCCCAGCAATTGTGCCAAATCTATTTAGTTTGGTAATTGTTTGAACAAGTATTGTTTCCCTAACACCCTCCCCACTGCTAGATACAGAAGCCAGGCTTCCCACATTCAGATTGCCCAATCTTTTATAAAAGCCAAATTTGTACATAAGGAATTAAATAGTTATATAGTCATTTGCCAAAATGTGTCTTCATAAAGTTGGAGAGAAAACCTAGTGAAATCTGAAAGCTATTTTGATTTATCTTTCTTATCTTGGAACCAGTCATTTATAGACACTGTCTTGTAGATTCTACTCTTTTTGCTATATTGAGGCCTTCATTGTGTATTGACTTGCCTGCTGCTATAGCCTCTTAACTGATATCTGCCTCCAGTTTAATAATATAGTGATGTTTTTATTTTATTTTTTATTTTTTTAAACAGATTTTTTTTTTTTTTTTTTTTTTTAAGATTTTATTTATTTATTCATTTATCCCCCGCTTGCTGCTTGTGCTCGCTGGGTCAGCTAACCGCGCCTTGCGGGCGGGCTTGCCTTCACCAGGAGGCCCCAGGAACCAAACCCTGGGCCTCCCATATGGTAAACGGGAGCCCTACTGATTGAGCCACAGCCGCTTCCCATAGTGATTGTTTTAAAATGCAAAGCTGATCAGGTTACTTCAGTGAATTTTATTCTGAATTTTAAGCAAATTCCTTAGTATGCTGTTCCATGCTCTTCAGAATCTTTGATCTGGACCCTGCACACCTCACTGTCCTGATCTTTGGCTACTATATATCTGTACGGTATTGCTTGAAATATTCCAGGTATACTGTGTTCTCATATTTCCATAGGATGTTGTTGTCCCTCTTCCTAATATACTGTTTTTTTCCCTACCTGCTATTTGTAATTAAAACTCAATTCCAGCATGTCGGTTGTCTAGTTCCAAATACAGCTTGTTTAACAACATTTTCAAAAACATTTAAACCATCAAATAAAATCCAAAAACTTTTCCATGGTTAAAAAAAAAAAAAAAAAAAAAAAAAAAAAAAACTCAATTCCAACATAATCTCCAAATTTAGATTGTGTTATTTACAATAACACCACTTCTTACTTTTAATATAGAACTTTAAAAATTGTTGATTTATTCTGCTTTACCATTAGCCTGTTAACCCAGTAAATCAGGTTCTTTAACTTTTTTGTTCCATGGACCCCTTTGCCAGTGAGGTGAAAGCCAAGGACCCCTTACTAAGTCTACTCTATACTGTATATTATTTATTTTTATTTTATTTTATTTTATTATTTTTTAAAGATTTTATTTATTTATTCATTTATCCCCCCCTTGCTGCTTGTGCTCATTGGGTCAGCTAACCACGCCATGCGGGCGGGCTTGCCTTCACCAGGAGGCCCCGGGAACCAAACCCGGGGCCTCCCATATGGTAAACGGGAGCCCTACTGATTGAGCCACAGCCGCTTCCCTGTATATTATTTAATAAATATATCATACCTACACTAACACGTCCCCACAAGAATAATGTTTTTTTGATTTTCAGTATAAGTTCACAGATCCCTGGTTAAGAACTTTTGCAGTAAATGTTCATTGAATCAATGAATGGTACACTACATTTTAAAATTCAGCTGTTCTTGCTATAATAAAATTTATGTAATGACCTTTATTCTATCTTAAGAATTTTATAAGCTGGGCTGAACAAGTGCTAGATAACCTAGGTTACATGGGGATTTGTCCTTCATTCAGTATTTTGATTACAACTTAGACATAGATGGTCATTCATCTTGGGTTTCTTTGATTTAAACTAAATCCTCACTGAATTTTTTCCATTAATTTTTTTAATGCTGTAAAAATTTTACATGCAGTGAAATGCACATATCTTAGGTTAAAAATTAGCTGATTTTTTTTTTTTGTTTTGTTGTTGTGGTGGTGCCAGGGATTGAATCTAGGACCTTGTATGTGGGAAGCCAACCAAGCACTCAACCACTGAGCCACATTGGCTTCCCTGAGTTGGTTTTCACATTTGTTTTGCTTGTTGTTTTGTTTTTTGGTTTTTTTTAGGTGGCACCAGGAACCAAACCCGGGACCTCCCATGCGGGAGGTGGCCACTCAACTGCTTGAGCCACATCCATTCCCATTGATATTTACAGATGTAACTACCATACCAATGAAAATACAGAAATATGTTTTTATTTATTTATTTTTTATGTTACACAATATATTTGGTTCATATTAACGCATACAGTATTTGTCCTTCTGTGTCTGGCTTGCTTCGCTCAACATAATGTCCTCCAGGTTCATCCATGTTGTCATATGCTTTACGACTTCATAGAAATATGTTTAATTTCCAAATATTTGTGAGTGTTCTAGATATCTTACTATCGTGGCTTCTAATTTAATTCTGTTGTGGTCAGACAATATATTCTGTAATATTTTAGTATTTTGTATTTTATTGAGATTTGTTTCATGACCTAGCCTATGGTCTAGCTTGGTTAATGTTGTATGTGTAGTGGAAAAGAATGTTTTTCTACTCTTGTTAGGTATAATGTTCTGAAAACATCAGGCCAAGATGGTTGATAGCATTGTTCAAATCTTCTGTATCCTTACAATTTTTTTTTTTTTTTGTCTACGTCTTATCAGTTACAGTTGAGGAATTAAAATCTACAACTATAATTATATTTGTTTATTTTAACATTTAGTTCTGTCAGGTTTTTTTTTCCTTTTGCATTTTAAAAAAATTGGGTGATGTATAAAATAAAATTTGCCATTTTAACCATTTTTAAGTAGAATTAATTTTATTTACAAGGTTATACTTTCATCACCACAATCAATTTTAGAACATTTTCATTACTCCATTTTAGACATTGTACTTCTGTCCTAGAGTTTTCATTTATTTCTTTGTTTCCGTTTCTCTGTTGAAATTCCTCATTTGTTCCAGTCCTTAAAATTGTTTTTGGTTTTATGCTGGGCCTTGTGTGTTTACTTGTAGGTACTCTGGTTTATGTTATTTATCTCTGGAAAATATTGAATTTTATTCTGCTAGGCTGTTATATCATTTGCTGATCACCTTGGATTTGTGGAGGCGTAGTGTTTACACTTTGGGTGGATCTGCAGAAAGCCTGAGGTATTTGATCAAGCTTTTCTTTCTTTTTTTTTTTTTTTAAAGATACTTAGATTACATAAATGTTACATAAAAAATATAGGGGATTCCCATATGCCTCGCTCCCTACCCCTCCCACATTTTCCTACATTAACAACATCCTTCATTAGTGTGGTACAGTTGTTAAAATTGATGAACACTTTTGGAGCATTGACACTAAGCTATCAGCGTGGATTATAGTTTACATTGTAGTTTGCACTCTGTCCTGCATAATTTTGTAAGTTATGACAAAATATGTAATGGCCTCTATCTGTCATTACAGTGTCATTCAGGACAATTCCCAAGTCCCGAAAATGTCCCCATATTATACCTGTTTTTTCCCTCTTCCCTCCCCTCAGAACCTCCAGTGGCCACTACTTCCAAATCAATGATAAAAATCCTTCCATTGCTAGAATCACAATAAGTGTGTACTAAAATACCAGTAAGTCTACTCTAGTCCATTGTTCATTCCCCAATCCTGAGGATTCTGGGATGGTGATGCCCACTCCACTTCTAATTGAGAGGGGGCTGAGATCCCATGGGGCAGATGGATGGGACTATCTTGCTTGCAGTTGCAGAGTCTCTGTTCCTTGGGATGGTCTTCCATCTTCATCTCCTTGTTATTTGTCTTGGGTGAGTCCAGTGAACTGGAGAGTATCAAGCTTTTCTCTGTAGTGGAATTTGAACTCCAAACTGTCTCCCTGGGACAGACAGTAGTTGAAATCTCTGCTCAGTTATTTTAGCCTTCTAGCTGTTTATGATGAGCTCCTTGGAATCTCTCCTACATATGCACTGTTCAAGAGGAAGCCGAGGATTTGAGGATTTGAGGCAAGTTTATATATAAATTTTAGGGCTTCTCCACTGTGGAGCCCTCTTTTTTGGTATTTGCTTCCTCAGTCTTGCTTGCCACAAGTCTGTGGCAGCCTTGAACTCTGTCCTCTCAAACCTCAAGTCTGTAAAACTTTAGGTTTCTTCTTGAATTCTAGCCACCCCTTACTGCACAGGCCAGGAAGTACTCTCAGGGGAAAAACTGTATAAACATGGACCTCACCCAGTAGTTATGGGTTCCCTTTTTTTCAAGATTGAATTCCCTCTAGTTTGTTTCTGTTTATGGTTACTCTCTAGAACCTTCATAGAGTTATTTTTATATTTTCTCCATGGTTAATACTTGCAATTGGCAAGAAATTTAGACCTGTACAAGCTATTCTGCTGTTAACAGAACTGGAGTCTATACTGAATTTATGCTCCATAAATTCAAAAGTAAAATTTTGGTGGAAGGAAATTAGAGAATAATCAGCACATACTTACCTAGTTTTATTTAATACGAAAGGCAAGTTTATACCTGAATTCTGTATGTTATTGTTATCTAAATCAGCATATGTGGATTTTTTAGTTATTTGGTCAATGAGTGATATATACTGTATTAGTCAGGGTTCTCTAGGGAAACAGTCAACAAGTGATATCTGTAAATAGTATGAGATTTTGTAAGAGTCTCTCACGTGACTGTGGAGATACACAAGTCCAGGTTCCACAGGCAGGTTGCAAACCAAGGGCTCTAGTGAAGGTCCTTGATGAGTTTTCGGGAGATGTTGGCTTGTCCAAAGATGAACTGGGAAATTCTCTCTGAATGCTGAAATCACTTCCCCTTTTAAGGCATTCAACTGATTGGATAAAGCATCACTCATTGCTGATGGCAGTCTCCCTGGTTGATGCAGATGTAATCAGCCATCTAGGCAGTAAGCTCACTGATGAATAAAGCCCATAATTGTTCTTGTATTACAGTTAGCTCAGTGCTTGCTTGACCAAACAACTGGGTACAGTTACCTGGCTGAGTTGACACATTTGCCTAACCATCACACATACCAACAGACCAACAGAACTAATTATGAAGACATAATCTTCTCAGACCCCTTCTTAGCTCTTGTTGTACGTCATTCATAATTCAGAAATGGTGCTGATAGTCAAAGAAATTTGCCAGGTAAATTTCACAATCCAGTGAAACTCACCATCATGGAAAACATTGGAAATCACAGTCTTGCATGCCAGTTAAATAAACTAATATAGTTCCATTTATTATTTGAGTATTTTGACAAGCTTGCATTTGTTTGCAAAACTCTTGATGATTTTGTTTTGAAGTCATTTTATTTGTAAAACAGCAAAAATGAGGAGGGGGTTAAAAATGGATAAAAGTAAATAAATAAATCTTAAAAAAAAAAACATCGGGAGGACTTTGTGAGAAAATAGAGATAAGCTGATAGGCATCAGTGTTAACAGGTCAAGGAAAGCACATATTCACAGTGGAGTTGCAATTATATATAGATTAAAGGGAAATTTATGCCGGCAAAGAAAGCATATGGATTTTAAGCATTGGTAAGAATCATGTCTTTTCCACACACCTGTGTTTACCACAGTTCTTGGTTCATAGCAGGTGTTGATCATGTATTTTTTTTTCTCCAAGATTTGTTTTATTTATTTATTTCTCCTCCCCCTCGTTTGTGCTCGCTGTCTGCTCTCTCTGTCCATTTGTTGTGCATTCTTTGTCTGCTTGTCTTCTCTTTATGAGGCACCAGGAACCTGGGACGTCCCATGTGGGAGAGAGGCACTCAATCACTTGAGCCATCTCCACTCCCTGCTTTGTTGTGTCTCTCTTTGTGTCTCCTTTTGCGTCATCTTGTTGCATCAGCTTGTTGTCTAGCTTGTCTTCTCTAGGAGGCGGTGGGAACTGAACCCAGGACCTCCCCATGGTAGGCGGGCGCCCAAATGCTTGAGCCACATCCGCTTCCCAATCATGTACTTTTATAGTATACCTTAATCCACAAATATCAGACACCTGTAGTGCACAAGGCCACTGTAGGTACTTTGGAAAATATAAAATTATGTAAAATATAGTTCTTGACTTCAAGAAATTTGTGGTATAATTGGGAAGAAGAGTTGCATTCTCATAAAGACTTTGCAGTAAAGAGTAGGTAATACATGATAAATGCCTAGTGAATACTACAGAAAGTAAGATCCACAGTAATTTTTGAGAAGTAAAATGAATGCTGGCACAGGAGGTACATATAAATATTTGTTGAAGAAATTAATGAGATCACATACATGTAGGATGGTCAAGGAAGGCTTTATTTAAAAAACAGCAAGAATGAAGCACTAATACATACTACCACTTGGATGAACCTAGGAAACATAATATTAGGTGAAGGAAGCCAGATGCAAAAGGCCACATATTGTATGATTCTTTGAATATGAAATATCCAGAATAAGCAAATTCATAGAGACAAAAATTAGAGTAGTGATTGCCAGGGGTTAGGTAGGGAGGGGGATGTGGAAGGTGGAAAGGAGAGAATGTTAATAGGTATGGGCTTTCTTTTTGTAGTAATGAAAATGTGCTGGAGTTAGTGGTCATGGTTGCACAAGTCTGTGAATATACTAAAAACGGTTGAGTTTTATATTTCAAAAAGGTAAACTTTATAGTATATGAATTATATCTTAATAAAGCTGTTCTTACAAAGTAATGGCAGAATCTGAGCTGAACAGTTGGATTATAAATGATTTGGATAGGTAAAGGATGGGGACATTCCATGGTAGAAAGAAATTAACAATACACCGCCATCTATAGTAATCAGACCATAAATATTAGCTTTACTACCTTTCTTTTAAGCTCAGATACTTGTTGAATTTAAGAATGAATCCATGTAACAAGCCTGTGAATCACCTACTATTGTTGCTCTGATTTTAGAAATAAAAACTGAGACTTTAAAAAGTTATAGCTTGCCTTTGGATCCCTGTTCTGGCCTTCTTCGCCCCCGCCTGGATCAACACGCAAGTAAAACCTGGGAATTTATAATCTATAGTGGGAAATTGTAGTCTATAAACCAGCCGTCTTAAACTCTTTAGCCCCTTCCTCTTTCTCAGACCCATGATCTGTTATTTTCTCCCATTTCTCCTCCCTCCCTACCT
The DNA here is from genome assembly GCA_026826555.1 of Tolypeutes matacus. NCBI lineage: Eukaryota > Metazoa > Chordata > Mammalia > Cingulata > Chlamyphoridae > Tolypeutes > Tolypeutes matacus. The sequence goes on along the minus strand of JAKSZT010031676.1, from coordinate 2,654,400 downwards.
TAATAAATTACTAGCCTAACTTTTAAAAAAAAAAAAAAAAAAAAAAAAAAGTTATATAGGGGAGATGTGGCTCAAGCAATTGAGCGCTTGCCTCCCACGTGGGAGGTCCTGGGTTCCATTTGTGGTGCATCCTAAAAACAAAAAATCAAACAACAAGCAAACAAATGAATACATAGAGCCGATGTGACTCTGTCGTTGAGCACCTCCTTCACACATATGCAGTCCAGGGTTCAATACCCCATCCTGGTACCTCACCAAAAATGAAAAAAATAAAAAATATATGTAACTTTGAAATTATTTACATCACCTGTGTTAAAGCTACTTAATTTACTTAGTGTTTATCTCAATTCTTAAAATATCCTTATGAAGTAGGTATCTCCATTTCACTGATGGGAAAACAAAGTTTTAGAGGCCATGTAATTTACTTAAAGTTATAGCTTAATCTAGGATTTGAACCCAGGTCTATTAGGTTTTTTTTTGTTTTTTTTTTTAAGATTTATTTTATTTATTTATCCTCCCTCCATTGTCTCATTTGTGCTTGCTGTCTGCTTGTCTTCTCTTTAGGAGGCACCGGGAACCAAACCGGGAACCTCCCTTGTGGTAGGCAGGAGCTCAGTTACTTCCCTATTAGGTTCTTTTTTTTTTGGGGGGGGGGGCGCATTTATAAAAGGTATTTATTTGGGGTAGAAGCTTTCAGTTATCAGGCCATAAAGCATAAGTTATTTCCCTCACCAAAGTCTGTTGCCACGTCTTGGGGCAAGATGGCTGCCCCCCCCACCAAAGGGGTAGGGACCCAATGTCCTCCTGACTAGGCCCAATCAAAGCCTTAATCATTATTTAATCAAGTGAAAATGAAACCTCTGAATCCAGTACAATCTAATAAGCCCAGAGAAACAGACCAATTTACAAGCATAATCCAATATCTATTTTTGGAATATGTTTAAATAATATCAAACTGCTACACAAGACAAATCCTCCATTTTCATGGTATTTCCATTTTCCCATATTTTGTTTCCATTGTGCCTTAATGTTGATAAACAACTCAGAAAAAACATTTGTGCTCTGGCTAAGGGACATGGGCACTTTACATTATAAATTATGTTTTGAAACTTTTTAAATGGTTCGATTTCATATCATTATGCTTTTATCATTAATAAAATTCTCCGTGGATCATAAGATATTATATATATACATGCATATATATATCTTTAAACGTTTCAGTTTCACATTTAATCTCTAATGAGAATGTAAATTTCTCCATCACATGAAATTTTTTTTTTAAGATTTTATTTATTTATTCATTTATCCCCCCCTTGCTGCTTGTGCTCGCTGGGTCAGCTAACCACGCTGTGCGGGCGGGCTTGCCTTCACCAGGAGGCCCCGGGAACCGAACCCGGGGCCTCCCATATGGTAAACGGGAGCCCTACTGATTGAGCCACAGCCGCTTCCCATGAAATTTTATAATTGATTATTTCATTTGATTGAAAGAAAAAAGGGCCTATGACTCCATGAGCTATGTAGATTTCAGCCATGCATGGAATCAGTTATTTTGTTTGTCTTATAACTGTTTCAGAGAAAAATGCAAATAATAGCTTTATCTTTGATAAAAATAAATTAGCTTTTGGAGCAATACCATTAAGACAGAGTTATGACAAGAGTTATGTAGCATCAGAAAGGAGCTGATAAAGACAGAATATGATGCAAGCTGATAGTTTAGAACGTGTTGAAAGGCAGTCTAATTTAAAATATGAACTCAGAGCAGAAGTGAGAAAAGCAATCACATTTTTGTTTATGAATTAGTTTCCTGTTACCGCTATTTCAAATTGCCACAAGTTTTGTGGCTTAAAACATGCAGATAATTCTCTTACAGTTCTGGCAGTAGTCCAAAATGAGTTTTATAGGGCTAAAATCAAGGTGTTGACAGGATTGGTTTTTACTGGAGGCTCCACAGGAGAATTTGTTCCTTGCCAATTTTTAGAGGTGCTGGCATGCCTGGGTTTTGCTGCATCATTCCCATCTCTGCTGCTGTTCTTATACTGCCTACTTTAACTTCTTTAGTCAAATATCTCCCTGCCTCCCTTTATAAGGACATTCGTGATTACTGTTAGAGACCATCCAGTTTATCCAGGATAATCATCCCATTTCAAAATCCTCAATTTAATCACATTTGCACATTCCTTCTGGCCACAAAAATAAAATTCACAGTTTCCAGGATATATTTGGAGGCCATTATTTGTCACACAGCAATCTATATGACTTAAAATTAAAGTGTGACCACAGAATAGTCATTCTTTTTTTTTTTTTTTCCATAATTTTTTTTTTCACTTTTTAAAGGATACTTAAATTAAATAAATGTTACACAAAAAATATAGAGATTCCTTATTTCCCACTCCCCACACCTCCCACACCCTCCCACGTAAATATTCTTCATTAGTGTGGCACATTCATTGCAATTGATAAACGCATCCTGGGGCTTTGCCACTGAGCATAGACCATAGTTAACATTGTAGTCTACACTCTATCCCACACAGTTCTGCATGTTATGTGATGATATAAAATGGCCTATATCTATCGTTGCAATGTCATTCAGGATGATTCCCAAGTCCCAAAAAAGGCTCCGTATTACAACTGTTTTTCCCTCTCCCTGCCCCCAGAGCCTCCAGTGGCCACTGCCTCCACAACAATGTTGTAATTTCTTCCAATGCTAGAATCACAATATGTCTATAGTAGAATACCAGTAAGTCAGTCCGCTCTAGTCCATAGTTCATTCCCCAATCCTGAGGGTTCTGGCATGATGATGTCCACTCCATCTCTAATTGAGGGGAGGCTTTGATCCCATACAGCCGATGGATAGGACTCTTTTGCTTGCAGTTGTCATCTCTCATTTCCTTGGTATGGGGGTTGTCAGTCCTCACCTCCTTCTTAGTTTTCCTGGGTGAGTCCAATGACCTGGAGAATAGGTGTTGCAACTCTGCTGAGGGTCCGGGCCCAGCTGGCACATGGACAGCCCAAAGACTCTAGTCTCTTGGATGTACACCTACAAACTCCAGCACCAAGTATAAGTTTCAATAGAAGGGACGGATGAGCCATGTGTCCGCTTCCCTATTAGGTTCAAATATCACTTGAGTGGTCAAAAATACATTTATAATGAGTATGAACTGGTTCAAAAGGAAATGCATAGCTCTGTTATGTTTTAGAGACTGGGGATAGAATAGTGAGCAAAACAACCTAAGTCCATGCCCTTACGGAGTTTACATTCTAGTGCAGGGAGTTAGACAATAAATGAAAATATTATAATTCAGGAGGTGATAAGAACTGTGGAGAAAAATTATGCTAGGAGAGACAAAGAGCATTGGTGAAGGAGGTGGCATCTTGTATTTAATAAAGGGTTAGTCTGATAAGGTAATATTTGAGCAGACACCTGAAGAAATTGCTGAAATATGAGCCATTTATATATGGGGAAGGGCAGCCCAAGCATCACATCCAATAACAAGTTCAAAAGCCTTGATATATATATGAGGTAGTTGGTATGTTTAAGAATAGGAGATCAATAAACTTGGTGTGGAGTGAGGGGGGGGGGACAAGTGATAAGAAATGAGTGTCAGAGGTCTAAGACCATGTAGGTTGTAGTGTAAGGATTGGGACTTTTTATTCTGAGTGAGATAGGAAGCCATTGGAGAGTTTTCATCAGAGATGTGACAATAAGCTTTAAAAGAAATCACTGTGGCTGTTCTGTAAAAAATAAACTGTAGAGATTAAGGACAGAAGCAAGAAAACCTATTAATAATTAATTGCACCCCCTCCCAAAAAAAAAAAAACAACAAACCCATATGATAAAATAATTTTTCATTCAAGAAATGCTAGACTCCTAAAATTAAAATCAGGTCAACAAACACTTATTGAGCACTCAGCAAAATAAGAACTAAATGGTGTATAAAACACTCCCTGTACTTACAGAGTTTACTTTCATAATGGAGATTTTTCTGTAAGTTGGTGGAAGTGATTAGCTTAGTTTGCTCTTTGCAGGATGGAAATTCTTCATGATTATAAAATACTTAGTTAACTGGACCAAGGTAAACTTCTTAGTATTGTAGTAATGGAAGAACTTACAATATTGAAATAAACATAATTGTTACCAGAGATTCTGAAGGGGCATGGGTGGAGAAGAATAGGTGGAACATAAGGCATTTTTAGACCATTGGAATTGTTCTGCATGATACTGCAATGGTGGATACAGACCATTATGCATTTTGTCAAAACCTATAAAACTGTATAGTGCTAAGTGTAAACCATAATATAAACTATAGACTGTGGCTAGTAGCAATGCTTCAATATATTGGTCATCATTTGTAACAAATGTACCACACTAATGTAAGAGGTTATATTGACAGGGAAAATGTGGGAGGGTGAGAGGGTGGGTTATATGGGAATCCGCTATACTTATTTTTTTTCTTTTCACAGAAAGGGAAAAAATTTTTATCACTTCATGTTACTGTGTCATATAACAGAACTTTTAAGACTGTTCACAATCACAAACGTCAAAACCTAGCAAATGCCAAAGGGCTACCACATATCCTTTTCTTAACACATCTATTACTATAGAAGGCCCAACCAAAATACTCCATTTTGATATTTCATTGCAAAACACTATACAGCACAGGTATATAAAAGATTACAAAAATGAGAAACACACCACTCTCTGCCCTCACGGAGCTTACAATCTAAATCCTCTCAACTCATTTAGCAGAACAAAGCACCATTATGAGTCTTTATATATTCCAAGTAATGGCCATTGAATGTATAAGGTTTATGCTATTTTTTTAAATATATTTTTTATTACAGAAGTTGTGAATTTACAAAATAATTATGCACATGTGTAGAAGTAGAATTCCCATACAACATCCCTTCACCAACACACCACACCTGTGGAACATTTGTTACAGAACATTTGTTATATCCCCAGACTATTACCACTAACTATGGTCCATAGCGAGCGTTTGGCATATTTTTCCCATACCCCCCTATTATTAACACAGTACATCTTTGGCATTGATGCAGGAATATAACAGTATTGCTGTTAACTATAGTCTGTATGTTACATTAATTGTATTTTCCCCATGTATGCCTTTTTTAAAATGACATTAACAATTTTGTAGTTACAATTCTATATTTTTTTAATAAGCATATTTTTTCTTTATTTTTAAAGGAGCTTTAGATTACATAAACATTACCTTGGAAATGTAGGGGGTTCCCATATACCCCTTCCCCCCTCCCATACTTTCCCCCAGTAACAGCATCTTTCATTAGTGTGGTACATTTGTTACAACTGATGAAACCTCTATATTTTGTTTTTTTGTTTGTTTGTTTTTGAGGTACCGGGGCCTAGGATTGAACCCGGTGTGTGGGAATCCAGCGCTCAACCACTGAGCCACAACAGCTCCTCTGAGTTGTTTTTTTTCCTTTGTTTGCTTGTTGTTTGCTTTTTTTAGGAGGCACCAGGGAACGAACCTGGGACCTCCCATGTGGGAAGCAGTTGCTCAACTGCTTGAACCACATCCACTCCTGAATCCCCTATTCTTTGAATGTAACATCTGTAATCTGAAACTTCTTTAAAAATTGAGTTTATATTTAAAAAAGAATTAACATCATAAGAAAGGTAAGAACTTGTGGCAATAGTGATAACTTTTAATTTGAGATCTCCTTTCCCAGGCCACTCCTTTTTAATTAAAACACCTGAAATTATAGCCCAAAATATTCTACTTAAAAGTTTCTGGAGGAAGCCAGTGTGGCTCAGTGGTTAAGCGCTGGCTTCCCTCATATGAGGTTCTGGGTTCAATCCCTGGCCCCAGTACCTTAAAAAAAAAAAAAAAAAGTTTCTGGGGAGCAGATACAGCTCAGTGGTTGAACACCTGCTTCCCATGTACGTTGTCCTGGATTCAATCCCTGGTACCTATAGTTTCTGTAGTGAGCCAAGATTCAGATTTTCGTCATCTCCAGAGCTAATTCCTGTAGCTGTCGTTCCAATTTAAATGTGCCTGTTTTCTCCTAGAAATTACAAGTAAAATATCATATCCTAGGAAGGTCATGGTGGATTTTATCTCATTTTTCCAGGAAAAGAAATTGTTCTAGCAAGTATCCTCACAACAACTTGCCAGTGTGACTTTATGACTTACAGAAAATGAATACTGGCGGATATGGCTCAAATGGTTGGGCATCCGTCTGCCATATGGAGGGACCTGGGTTCGATCCCCGGGACCTCCCAGTAAAATAAAAAATATATATATATATTTAAAAAGAAAAGAAAAGAAAAGAAAATGAATACTCAGTAAACACAAGTGTGAGGGTTTAAAAATATATATTACCAGCTGTACTGGCCCCATACTTAGTCATTTGTGGTTCCTAAGATAGAAGCCTCTATATGCATGTATCATTGCCATTCAAGAAGTGGATTTTTCTTTAATGATTACTTAAAACAACTTAACACCTAGGGTTTTCTTTCCTTCCCTGTTTTACCCTTATATCTGTAAAAGTAGAACTTGGCTTTTGTAAAGTTTTCTTAGCCCAGTTTAAGGGGGAAAAAAATCAAAACATTAAGGTCCCAGTACCACCCCAAACTAGGTGATTCAGTCTTTGGGGGTGAGGTCCCAGCATCTGGTATTGTGTTTGTTTTTAAACTTCTAATGTAATTCTGATTCACTATGAGAACCATTGGTCTAGAGCAGGGGTTCTTAACCAGGGATCCATGGACCCTGTGGGGGTCCGTGGAAAGATTTCAGGGGGTCTATGAGCTTGAACTGAAAATTAAAAAAAAAAAATTCTTGTGGGGACTTGCTGATGGAGGTGTGATTTATTTATTAAATAATACACAATATAGTGTAGACTTAGTATGATTTTTATTTTGATGTAGCATGTTCTGAGTGCAGTGGATAACTGCCTGCAAAAAGGTTGGTAAGGATGGTGGAGATGGTTTTATGATGCTGTGGGAAAACTCGAATTTCTAAATGTTTGCCAAAAATGACTGTTTGAACACATGTTGAACCATATTAGGTTATCGGATATTGAAATTATGGAAAAGTTGTAAAATGTAATTTTGAATAATCCTAAAATTTAATTTAAAGACATGCCGATGTTGAATGTCGTAAAGCTATCTGCTGCTACATTCTGAGAAAGGGGTCCGTGGATTTCACCTGACTGCAAAGGGTCTGTGCAACAGAAAAGGTTTAAGAACCCCTGGTCTAGAGGAAAAGACTTTATGTGTAATATTCCTAAAAGCTGCCCTGAAGTATTTCTTTCCAGTTACTTTCAAAGGTAAAAATAACGAAGTGGGGATTCCCAAGGCTTGTGGGGTCATTTAACCAATTCGCTTTTCTATGTCTCTTTAATATCTTTGTATATGATGAAGGTTTATCAGTTTCCTTAAGTATATATTTCTCTGACTAATGGATTTATCAGTTAATTTTGTTTGTCATCTCTCCAAATATACTTGCTTGTGTTAAGTCCTTTTTATAGTTGTCTTGGAATGTGTTTAATTGGAGGTATTGTTCAGTGGCATTTGTTTTTTCCATCAAATTAAAGTTTGCCTAATTTAGTCAGTTTTCCCTCACTGCCACCCTTTTGTTATGCACATAAATTTGAAATCCCCTTTGTGCTTCATTTTTCTACAAGGAACTAAGTAAATTGGTTTTTTGTTCACTTGTTTTTGGGGGGATGGGAGGATTCAGTAGGCATAACTATTGCTGGTTTTTCTTTTACTTGCTAGAAGAACAGGCTTTCTCAGATCTGTGATCATCTGCTAAATATTGTTGTGGATAGTCATACCTAAGGAATTATGAGAATTAAGATTCAAGTAAACTCCAAAATAGGTAACAGAAAAAGGCATTAATGTCAATTATTTGTATTTTTCTCTATGCTTCCTAAAGTGTTTTCAGATCCATTAGTCAGTATCTACTATATGTCAGATACTGGGGTAGCAAGGGTAAAATAACAGTCTAATAAGAGCTATGAAAGAAGAAATACAGTGTGCTATAAGAATATATAGAATTATTTTATTAGGCAGGAGGAAGATGGGATTGAACAAATCAGGGAATGAATTAGGGAAGCTTTCTGAGGAGTTATCAGGGAATGACTCCTGAAGGGTGTCAGCTAGGCAGATTGGCCTAGGGGTGAGGGGATATTCCAAGAAGCAACATCATTTATGTCCTTTGAACTCCAAAACAGCTTCACAACTCTGTATGCCCCTTTTTATTGGAAAGAATCTAAGGATTAGACAGATTAATATCCTCAGAGTCACAACCTTTAAATGGTGGGATAATTAGTACTAGAGTTTCTGGGTCCATATTCTTTGTGCTTTCTACAGACAAAATATTGTGTTATATTGTGGAAATAAGTTAGATAGATATGTGTGAATATAAGAATGCCTGCCCTCAAAGACCTCGTTAGATATTTTTCATCAATTAGAACCCAAATTTTGATTTAAAAAAAAAAAAAAAGCCTCAAAACTCATAAACCTATTTTATTCCATTTGGGTAAACTACCCAGAAAGTAGATAACCTTCCATATGCCTCTCCAGTGAAAAATTCCACACTAAGCTAGCCTGTCATAAACTTGATATTATGCATCTTGGACAGTTAAGTAGATTATTAAATATTTCATGGCAGAAGCAAGCTATGAGATTATGGGGATGATTTCTGGATATTAAGAATCATTAAGGATTTTCTATATAGCAGGTTAATCCTAAAGCACTTTACATAATGATTTCACTTATATTTCACATTAATCTATTCAAGTTAGCTCATTTTACAGTTGAGAAAAACTGAGGAACAGAAAGTGACCTGTCACTTAAGTGGCTTGCACAGAATATAAATCCAGGTTCTTAACGATTGCCCTATATTGCTGTCCATACTTCACCTTTTAATTTTTAGTGCTTTTTTTTTTGCCATCTTACCCTAATAACTTTCACTTCTGATATGTCATTTGTAGGTCTTTGTGGCCATAGTTAGACTCTGGAATCATTGATAGAAATCATTAACACAAACTGCATCAGAGGAGCGAATGTTATTTTTATAGGATTGTCTTTTCCATTTGCCAACTTTTGGACATTGTATTATGGATATACCATCTTCCATGATAGAGATGTAAGCAGGTAAAGGAAAAAATTCCAGAATATTCATCAAAATTACACATGTACTATGGAGAAAGGAGCACAGTGATCCTGATTTCACATGCCAGGGTATCTCTTGGTATTTATCCCAGGTCTTCCCTTTACCACTTGCTAGATGCCTTAAAGAAGTCATTCACCTTCCCTGAGTTTATTACCTCTTCTGTAAAAGGAAAATACTAGTCCTTATTTCAAAATGTTATTGTAGAAGTTAAATGAGGTCATATACACAAAGTGTTTTATATATTGTATATTGCCATTTACTTCATGGTCTATCAATAATAGTGTTGATTGTTTATTAGCTCATAGAAATTTAAATCAGCATATGAAAGGGTTGGGTGGGTTCCTAAAGTAGGCATACTAATAGTATCATAATGCCAAAAGTCAGTAAGAAAAGAAGCTGAAAACTGTAAAAGGTAGATACATTTAAAAAGTGCAGCAGCATAAATACTATTTAATGAGGGACAGTAGATCTATGATACTTGATGACACTGCCATATTGACACATACCACAGTTAGTATTCCACTGATCTAGGTAAAATGTCAACATTGTATTGAATAACCTTTTAACAAATTAAGTAAAAGACCAAGGAATAGGGACAAATTTTTTTTCATATTGGAAGACTTTTATTAACTTAAATTGATATTCTTTATTTTACCTACCAAGTCCTTAGTAAATATGTCTTTATCTCATAGAAATCTACAGTTGCTTCTTAATATAATAATATCATAGAATCATGAAGACTTGCAGTTATTAGTGTTTTATAGTGGTTAAAAAAATTAATAACTTATTTCATTGAAATACATTCTGGGGAATGTTTGAAAGCTCTGTTTATAAATAATGATTGATATATTTATTATGTATTTGGTGCTGAAGATACTCTTCTTATATAAAACTTTAATACATTGCTCTACTAACAAGGCTAGTTATTAGATATATTTCTAAGACTAAAGAATAAAGCTTGTATCTTCATATTTATTTGTAGCACTCTTATCAGTGAAGAACTTTGTATCCTAAAAATAATAAAGAGGCATGTTGTGAGTGACATTCTGTAGGAAATTTTTAAAAAGCTTCAACAAAAGAAACTAGATAACTGCTTATATATTCTTTATATAAACAGCCCATTCTGAACAGTAGAATTAAATGCAGACCAAATGCTTTTCAAATTTTGGCAATTACAGTCTTCACACAGTAAAAAAAAAAGAAACAATAATATAGAACACATTATTAATTTATGTGTTGTAATTGTTAATTTTTACCAGTATAAATAAAATTTGTTAATTTTTAACAATTATAACACATTTAACACCTTCAGCCATCCACTGAGTCCTCAGATCAGATTGGCAACTGAAATTTCACATCCATCTGGGCTTGTTTGGCCAAGGTCACTATTTCTGAGAGCTTTACAACCTTGAAGAGGCCACCACTGACCAAACATGGCACAATCTGAGCATCAGTAAGAATAACTGAAATGGATTCAGCCACACCAAATATGTTTAAATCCGTGAGTTCAAAATAGCACATGCATGCACACACAGACCATTTTAGCAGCTTTGTCCAAATCATCACAAGCAAGAATTTTAAGTCCACTGTACATTATTAGTGCCTTAGCATAATCAGCTCTTGTGCCTTGTAACCATACCCACAATAGGTATTTTAATTTCCAGATCCTTTACTGCCGTAACTATACCCTGTGTAATAATACCACACGTATGATTCCTCCAAAAATGTTGACCAAAATAGCATGTACCTTTTTATCTGAAGTGATAAGCTTAAATGGTCTATTACTTGTTCAACTGTGACACCACCACCAACATCAAGAAGGTTGACTGGAGTCCATCCATGAAGTTTTATTATATCCATTGTGGCCATAGCCAAACCAGCACCATTTACCAAAAAAGCCTCTATTTCCAACTAGGTGAATGTAGCTAAGATCTGCCTTAGCTGCATCTTTACCCCTTTTATCTTCCTGGGTCTGGTCATACAGTTTAAAGATTCTCTTCTGGCAATCGGCTGAATTAGAATATAAATTGATTTTTAAATCCATGCACGAGGAAGTGGATGTGGCTTAAGTGATTGGGCTCCCATATACAATATGGGAGGTCCAAGATTCGATTACTGGGGCCTCCTGGTGAAAAGCAAGCTGGCCTGAGCAGAGAGCTGGGCCATGCAGAGTGCTGGCCCGCGCAGGAGTGATGGCCTGCATGGATAGCTGGCGCAGCAAGATGATGCAACAAAAAGAGACACAGAAGAGAGACAATAAGAGATACAGCAGATCAGGGAGCTGAGGTGGCACAAGAGATTGAGCAGCCTCCCTGCACTCCGGAAGGTCCCAGGATCGGTTCCTAATGCTGCCTAAGAGAAGACAAGTAGACACAGAACACACAGAGAGCAGACAGTGAGTGCAAAATAAAGGGGGGGGGCGAGGTAAATAAATAAATCTTCTTTAAAAAATAAGGTTTCTATAAAAAATAAATAAACCCATGCACAACACAGCTCCATCTGCATCTTCTGCCGTTGGATCTATTTCTACCATGGTTGCATCATATTTCAGAAAAAGGTTGTGAAGCTTGATCGTGTTTTCTGCTGCAGAATCCACAATATTAGATAGAAATCCCATTTTCTGTGCAAGCCTCATAGCTTCTTCCTTTTTGATGCCTTCTATAATATCAATAGTTTCTTTAACTATTTCCTCGGGAGTCTTCAGCAGCAACATCTTCAATGTTGACACCACCTTGAGAACTTCCTATTTAGACAGGATCTTGAAATGACCTTTCCATTGTTATTGCAAAGTAGTATTCTCTCCTGGGATATCTTCACTCACTGACCAATACTTAATTGCATATTCTAAACAATCCAGAACCTCCAAGAACCTGGGTGGTGGCCTGCAGCACCATCCGGGGCCCATGGTTCCTCAGAGTGGCAGCAGCCAGGAGCATGAAAGGGGACAAATTTGAGGAAGGGAAATATATATAAATATATAATAATACACTTTAGAAGTTTTCTTTCAAATAGGAAAAAAAAAGTGTGTTGTATGCTCAATAAGATAAATTTATTACATGCTAAACTACGAAGTAGAATGATTTATTGCTCAAATATATCACAAAAAGAACATAAAATTTTATATTTAGGAAACTTGGGGCAGGGTGGTCACTCACACACATGTACATGTTAAAGTGGGTAAATGCCTGCCATTTACTAACTGTAGTCATTTGCGTTGGATCAGGACTAGAATCCCGGTAAAAAGTTTGTCTGGAGCTTGATGTTGGCTGGATTCAGTTACCCTTGTGGTTTTCCTGCAACCAGCGACATCAAAGAGGAAAGAATAAGTGACCATACACAGCTGTCAGTTCCTGTCTATTATCCCTTTATAATGTGTTCTAGATCCAGCTCTTCCTTTCCACTCACCCCATCATTTCTGTGATCTTACCGTTTTTATTAACTCAAACCTAGTAATTACAGCTCATCTCTTCCCATCTCCAGTATTTCCCCTTATAAACTGGAGAGATTGATCAGTTTTATTGCTTTGATTGTGTAACTCCCCTGCTCAAAATATTTTAATGGCTTCCTTTGTTTCCAGGATGAAGTACCCATATTTTTTATCAGGTGTTTCTTAGTCTGGCCTCCAATATCCTACATCAGCCTAACTTTTATACACATTCTGTGCTCCAGCCAGCCAACTTGGTCTATTCAAATACCATTCCTGAATTTCCTTTGTGCTTTTCCATCTTTGACATTTGTTCAGGCAGTTCCTTCCTCTGGAATCTTTCCTTCCTCTTTTCCCTTTGCCCTCATCTCTGCTGAAATAAGAAATTCACTGAATATAACATTTTGGCTGGATGGCTAAGTGTTTAAATGATGGAAAAATAGCTATTTTGGATTTGAGAGATGGTGTTACTGTTAACAATGCTTTCCTAAATGATTATCAAGGGTAATTTTTTAATGTATTTTTACTTTTTATTTTGAAATACTTTCCACCTTACATAACAGTTAGAAAAATAATATCCCATATAGAAAACTCCCCCAGAGGGAGGCGGCTGTGGCTCAATCAGTAGGGCTTCCGTTTGCCATATGGGAGGCCCCGGGTTCGGTTCCCGGGGCCTCCTGGTGAAGGCAGGCCCGCCCGCACGGCGTGGTTGGCTGACCCGGCGAGCACAGGCAGCAAGGGGGGGATAAATGAATAAATAAATAAAATCTAAAAAAAAAAAAAAAAGAAAAGAAAACTCCCCCAGATACCCAGAGCCATCAATTTTAACATTTTGCCCACATTTGTCATATCATTCTATCTATCCACCTATATATATCTATCAAGCTGTTTTCTGAACACTTAAGTGAAGGTTGTATACCTCATGCTTTTTTTTTTTTTTTAACTTTCATTTGCATTTGTTGTATGCTGAGTTTATTCCCAAGCCATAAATTTTTGTTTCTTCATTTTTTTTTCTGGGATATTTTTTTCTTTATGCAACCTTCTCTTCTGGTTTAGGAATAGTTTGTTCTTTTTCAATAAGGAACATCTGTGTGGCAGGGGGGAAGCTCATGTATGGGTTAATCCGACCATGAGCCTTGTAAGTATGGCAGCACCTTTAATGGGCTTTGTTCACCTGGATGAGCTCAATGACCAGAGAATCTACATCTAAACCCTTCAGTTGAGTATTTACTTTCTGCATTTTTAAGCATGTACAACAAAAATTCAGTACTCTTTTTGAGCCTCCCACCCTGTATTCAGCCATACTGTTTGGCCTGAGCACACCTACCAACACCACCATTGTGACAACGGAATAGCACACATTGTTTCTGTAAAGTGACATCTTTCAGATACTTGGTGACTTTTTGATATGCATATACTTGATGGCCTGGAGAGTGTCTCAGGTGTTCTTAAAGTGAACATGAAGATTTGAACCTCTTGATTTGCATAATTTTGTGGGGTTTTCTGGGTCGAGTGAATAGTGAACCATTTTCAGAGTCCACATTGGGCTGCTTATGGCAAGAGCTACAACATACTTCTTGAACACTTAATTCTGCCATGTACATTTGTTAAGAACAAGGATATTCGCTTATGTGACCACCTTGAGTGCAGTAATCAAGTTCAAGAAAGGTAACATTGATAATAAAGCTTACATTCTATATTCCAATTTTTTCATATGTCCCAGTAACCTTTGAGTTCCTCCCTTGCTAGATCTCATTCAGGATCATGTATTGCATTTATTGCATCTTAATTGTCATTGTCTCTTTTTTTTTTTTAAGATTTTATTTATTTATTTATTCATTTATCCGCCCCCTGCTGCCTGCGCTCGCCGGGTCAGCCAACCGCGCCGTGCAGGCGGGCCTGCCCCAACCAGGAGGCCCGGGAACCGAACCCGGGGCCTCCCATATGGTAAACGGGAGCCCCACTGACTGAGCCACAGCCGCCCCCCTGTCATTGTCTCTTAAATTGCTCTTCCTCCCTCCTCCCCTTCCTTTCATCTCAGCCACTCACAAGCAAACTATTCCAGTGGGATTAATCAAATTCACAATATTGTAGTTCCCTTACCACCTTCCATTACTAAAACTTTCCCTTTTCCCCAAACAGAAACCTACACCCATGTCTTAGTTTGCCACTGGGCTACCAATGAGTACCAGAAATGGGTTGGCTTTTTTTTTTTTTTTTTTTTTACCGGGAGGTCCCGGGGATCGAACCCAGGTCCCTCCATATGGCAGACGGACGCCCAACCAGTTGAGCTACATCCGACCCCCTGGGTTGGCTTTTAAAATGGGGGTTTTATTTAGGATAAAAGCTTACAGTTCTGAGGCCATGAAATGTGCAAATCAAAGCACCATCAGAGATGCTTACTCACCAAAGTCAGCTACCGGTGATCCTGGTTTCCTGCCACATGGCAAAAATGGTGGCCAATCTCTGCCAGGGTCTCTGCCTTGCCCTCCAGAATCTGTCATCTACCAGAGCTCATCCAGGCATAGGGCTTGTCTCTTTCTGGGCCTCCTCTCTCAATTTCGGCTGCTCCACTTTATTCCCGAGTTCAGCTCTGGGCTATCAGGCATATGGCTTTTCTCTTGAGCCTTGAGCTGCTTCGTGGACCCAGCCTCTTGGGGGCTTCATGCTTAAGCTTTGACTGCTAGTGATCCTTAGGTCCTTTCTCACATGGCAGGGTCAAAATGGTATCTTCCTTTCTTGGTGTCTCTCTCTCTCGGTGTCTCTGTTTCTATCAGACTGTAGCAAAAGGGTGGAGACCCAACCTGAGTCATGCCTCACTGACGTAGTCCAATCAAAAGTGCCCCATATCAGGAAGCCGATGTGGCTCAAGAATTTGGATGCCCACCTACCACATGGTAAGTCCCGTGTTCGGTTCCTCATACCTCCTAGAAAAGACGAGCAAGACAGTGAGCTGACGCAACAGGCTGATGTGGCAAGCTGATGCAACAATATTACACAACAAGGAGACACAAAGAGGAAACACAGTGAGAGACACAACAAAGCAGGAAGTGGAGGTGGCTCAAGTGATTGAACGCCTCTCTACCACATGCGAGGTCCTGGGTTCGGTTCCTGGTGTCTCCTAAAGAAAGAAAAAAAAAGGGCAGACACAGAGAGCACACAATGAATGAACACAGCAAGCAGACAGCGAGTGCAAACAATGAGGAGGGGAGAGAGAGAAATAAATCTTTTAAAAAGGGGGGGCCCATATCCACAGGAATAGATTAAAGAACATAATTTTTTTTTCTTTTTGGGATTCATAGAAGCACTTCAAGTCTATATGCATTAACTTACTAATCCCTATACCCCCTTGCCCCTGGAAACATATACTCTAATATCTGTCTCTGAAATTGCTTATTCTCTGATATTTTCTTTGTAGTTAACCATGGGGCTTCAATATAGCATAGTAAATCTTACAACAGTCTTGTTTGCTTTGATACCACCTTAACCAACAGAATACACAAACAGTTCCTCTACCTCTCTGTCCTCCCACTTTTATGTAGTTCATCTCAAAGATTTTGTTTATACATTGACTCTCAAACCACTGATTTATCATTACATTTTATACATTTGCATTTTAGATCCTATAGGAAATAAAAAGAGAAGTTACAAACCAAAAATACAGTACTATTGGCAGTTATATTTAGCCATGTCGTTACCCTCACTGGAGATAATTATTTCTTCGTGGCTTTTCGGTCTATTGTCTGTTGTCCCTTCCTTTCAACCTCAAGCACTCTCTGTAGCATCTCTTGTAGGGCTGGTCTAGTGGTGATGAACTCTCAGCTTTTGTTTATCTGGGAATATCTTAAACTCTCCCTCATTTTTGAAAGACAGTTTTGCTGTATATCAAGAGTAATTTTGACTTCACTGACATTCACTGTATGTAGTGACTTGTGAACCTAAGCATGTGAAAGATAGGTATACAGTTTTACTGAATGAATGATCTTTCTTTACTCTGAGTTCCTGTTAATACTTTATTTTTACAATGCACCTGACATTTTTTTGCTTATTTCATAACTGTTTGTTCATGTCTTTGTACCTCTTTGTATTTACCATACTACTTTTCATATTATATTCATTTAGAGAATGAATAGACATTTTAATATGCTTTCATGTAGTCTAAATGAGGAATAACCCAGAAGCCATATCCTTTAACTCACCATACAGTAGTCATCTGCCTTTACTTAATACATTTGCTAAGTTTTCCTTCCCAATTACCACATTTCTTTCTTTTCCACAGCTCTTCCGACGTGTTGCAGCAGCCTTGCCTGGAATGGAAAGCACACAGGACAGAAGCAGAGAAGACAGTATCCTTTTTTTTAACCATCCAACATAGTTGTAATTTTCCCATGTATCACCAAATGTTAAAATTTTATAAAAGAAGAACATTCTTATATTTACACTATTAACCACCATCTTCATTCACCACTGAGGTCACTATGTGATACAGTCCCTAAATTATTCTCTAGTTTCCTCTCAATTGACATTTACGTCCACAGACTACCCTTTTCAGCCATAATCACATTCATAAATCAGCAGTGTTAGTTATACTCACTATAATTTGTTACCATTAACTCTGTTCATTTCCACACTTTAGCAATAAACCTTATTAAAAATTCTACATACGTTAAGCATCAGCTCCCATTCTTAACCCACATTCTACCTCCTAGTAACCTGTACTTTAGAGTTTGTCTCTTTGAGTTTACTCATTGTATTTAGTTCATATTTGTGAAACCATACAATATTTACCCTTTTGTGCCTGGCTTATTTCACTCAACATGTCCTCAAGGTTCATCCATGTTGTCATACACATCCCAATTTCATTTCTTCTCACAGCTAAATAGTATTCCATTATATGTATATATCACATTTTGTTTACGCATTCATCAGTTGATGGACATTTAGGTTTCCATTTTTTGGCAGTTGTGAATAATGCCACTATGAACATTGGTGTGCAAATGTCTGCATCACTGTTTTCAGTTCTTCTGGATATATTCCTAGAAGAGGGATTGCTGGGTCATATGGCAGTTATGTATTTAGCTTCCTGAGGAACTGCCAAACTAACTTCCACAGAGGCTGCACCATTTTACATTCCCACCAATAGTGAAGAAGTGTTACTGTTTCTCCATATCTTCTCCAGCACTTACTGTTTTCTGTTTTTTATTTTTTTTTAAATGATGGCCATTCTATGAATTGTGAGATGGTATCTCATTGTAGTTTTGATTTGCATTTCCCTAATAGCTAGGATATTGAATATTTTTTTATGTGCTTTTTTTGCCATTTGTATTTCCTCTTTGGAGAAATGTCTATTTCAGTCTTTTGCACATTTTACACTCAACATAATATTCTCTAGGGTCATCCATGTTTTCATATACATCCCATTTTCATATCTTCTTACAGCTAAATAGTATTCCATTGTATATATATACACCATATTTTGTTTATCCATTCATCAGTTGATGGATGATTGTGAATAATGCTGCTATGAACATCGATGTGCAAATGTCAGTTTGTGTCCTTGCTTTAAGCTCTTCTGAATATATTCCTAGTAACGGGATTGCTGGATCATATACAGGACTATATTCAGCTTTTTGAGGTACACCAAACTGTCTTCCACAGAGGCTGCACCATTCTGCATTCCCACCAACAGTGAATTTCTCCACATCCTCTCTAGCACTTGTAGTTTTCTATTTTATTAATTGTGACCATTCTATACGGTATGAAATGGTATCTCATTGTAGTTTTCATCTGCATTTCCCTAATAGCTAGTGATATTAAATATTTTTTCATTTGTATTTCCTCTTTGGAAAAATGTCTGTTCAAGTCTTTTGCCCGTTTTTTAATTGGGTTGCTTGTCTTTTTATTGTTGAGTTGTATGATCTCTTTATATAGCATGGATATCAAACCTTTATCAGATATGTGGTTTCCAAATATTTTCTCCAGTTGAGTAGACTGCCATTTTACTTTTTGACAGTGTCTTTTGAAGAACAAATATGTTTGATATTAAGGAGAGACAATTTATCTATTTTGTCTTTCACTGCTCATGCTTTGGGTGTAAGGTTTAAGAAAGTACTGCCTTCCATAAGATTTTGAAGATTATTCCTAACATTTTCTTCTGGGACTTTTTGTGGTTATAGATTTTATGTTTAGGGCCTTGATCCATTTTGAGTTAATTTTTGTATAAGGTGTGAGATATCCAGTTCTCCCAGCACCATTGATTGAATAGACTTGTGGACCATCTGGGTGGCCTTGACATCCTTGTCAAAAATCACTTGACTGTAGATGTGAAGTTCTATTTCTGAGTTCTTGATTCAGTTCTGCTGGTCAATATGTCCATCTTTCTGCCATTACCATGCTATTTTTACCACTGTAGCTAAGTAATATGATTTAAAGTCATGTAGTGAGAGTCCTCCAGCTTTGTTCTTTTTTAAGATATTTTTGTCTCTTTGGGGACCCTTCTAGATTTGATAATTGGCTTTTCCAGTTCTACAAAGAAGGATATTGGAATTTTTATTGGGGTTGCATTCTGTAAATCAGTTTGGGTAGAATTGACATCTTAACAATATTTAGTCTTCCAGTCCATGAACACAGAATGTTCTTCCATTTATGTAAGTCTTCTTTGGTTTCTTTTAGCAATGTTTTGTACTTTTCTGAATGTAGGTACTTCATGTCTTTGGTTAAGTTTATTCTTATTTATTTGATTCTTTTAGTAGCTATTATTAATGGACTTTTTTTCTGACTTCTTCAGATTGCTCAGCAATAGTATAAAGAAATACTACTGATGTTTGTGTATTAATCTTTTATCCTGCCACTTTGCTGAACTTGTCTATTAGTTCTAGTAGCTTTGTTGTAGATTTTTCAAGATTTTCTACATATAGGATCATATCATCAGCAAATAGTGATAGTTTATTTCTTCCTTTCCTATTTCGGTGCCTTTAATTTCTTTTTTCCTGCCTAATTGCTCTAGCTAAAACTTATAGCACAATATTGAATAACAGTGGTGACAGTGGGCATCCTTGTCTTGTTCCTGATCTTAGCAGGAAAGCTTTTATTCTTTGATCATTGAGTACAATGATAGCTGTGGGTTTTTCATGTATGCACTTTACCATGTTGAGAAAGCTTCCTTCTGTTCCTATCTTTTGGAGTGTTTATATCAAGAAAGGATGATGTATTTTGTCAGATGCCTTTTCTGTGTCAATTGAGAGGATCTTATTTTTCTTCTTCAATTTATTAATGTGGTTTATTACACTAATTGATTTTCTTGTGTTGAACCACCCTTGCATACCTGGGATAAAACCCAACTTGATTGTGGTGTGTAATTCTTTTAATGTGCTTTTGGATTCAATTTGCAAGCATTTTATTGGAAATTTTTACATCCATATTCATTAGAGAAATTGGTCTGTAATTTTCTTTTTTGTATTTTTATCTGGTTTTGGTATTAGGATGATGTTAACTTCATACAATGAGTTTGGTTGCATTCATTCCTGTTCAGTTTTTTGGAGAGCTTGAGCAAGATTGGTATTAGATATCTTTGAATGATTGGTAGAATTCACCCGTGAAGCTGTCTGGTCCTGGGCTTTTCTTTGGGGGAGGTTTTTGACGTCTGTTTCAATCTCTTTCCTTCTGATTGGTTTCTTGGGGTCTTCCATTTCTTCTAGGGTCAGTGTAGGTTGTTCATGTGTTTCTAGGAATTTTGTCTATGTTGTCTAGTTTGTTGGAGTACAGTTGTTCATAGTATCCCCTTATGATCTCTCATTTCTGCAGGATCAGTAGTAAATTCCCCCCTTTCATTTCTGATTTTATTTATTTACATTTTCTCTCTTTTTCCCTTTGTTAGTCAACAAAGGTTTTCCTTTGTTGTCAATTTTATTGATCATTTTCATATGATTACTTCTCCTTTAGAATAGTTTCCTTAGCATAGAGTTCTGTGAATAGAGTTGAACCTCATTTTGACACTTGCTGCGTATAGTAAGTATAAACAATTTTGTTCCATTTGAGCACCTCATTTGGTGAGGTAGCTATATAGAAAATAGTGACTATATAGGCTCTGAAGCCAAGTAGGAATGTAAAGAGCTTGCCAGAAATGTCAGTGTTCAGCAGAAGTATACTTTCCCCTTTATGAAACCTTAACGTGTGTTTCAGTGATTGATATAAAACTGGAAAAGCCTCAGGAGCCACCCGTCAACGAAGGAGGCTGTTCCTGCTAATCGCCCATGGCATCCTCAACCCTTCTCCAGAAGCTCACTGTTTTGGCCCCTTTCTCTTTCATTGACTGCAGTGTGAATATTGGCTTGATCCTTTTCCCTTCAGTAATAACGTATTGCAGTTCATCATTGCAGCCTGTCTCGTGGAGATGATCTATTAGCTTCACAAGCACAAAAAAAGTCAGTGTCTTCATTATTTATATTTTACAAAAAGCCAAAAGATTCCAGAATATTCCAGTGATAACTTTAAAAATTAGATACATTTTCATAACATTTTTATCCCTTTTTTAATGTTATGACAATGTACTTCAAAATTATGGAAATCTAAGCAGTATGAGTGTAGCTTGATTAAGGAGCAATATACCCACTACAGCATTTGCCTAACTACTTGATCTCTCCCTGCTTTTTCTCATTCTCCCTTAACCAATCCTTATTCTCACCCTACCTTCCTCAGAACAAACAGGAGTTGGCAAGGCAGCAGTCAGACCAAACCCATTGGAATTATCCTTAAATTTTAGGGATACTACTTGCTATAGGCTTTGGGTCAAGATGTCCAAAATTATCCCTGAGCACTGATACAAATTCCTTAGACCATTGTTGAGGTCAAATCTGAGCTATCATGGTGGGCATTGCTTGAATGAGAAAAGGGTTCTAGGGCATCTTCACAATGAATCCTAATGAACATACTGAGTACTTACAAGTTGAAGAACATAAAATGTATTTCTGACCAAAACCAATGACCCTTTCACATGTGTTTTATCTCTGGGAGAAATAAGTGAACAAGACATCAGTACAGGTTTTTTAATATTTAAATCTTCATGGTAAAATAAAGTTGTAATGTACTGTTTCTCCCAAGATTTAAAACTTTTCAAGTTAGTTACTCTATTTTTTTAGAAAAACCTTTTCAGACAATAGCTTTTGCTTGAGTTTTCTTTCCTTCTTTTTAAATGCTGTACAGGCAAGATGCTGTTGAAGTCAAATTTCTTTGAAAACAAAAAAACAATGAAACAATTTAAATTTGGCATTATGACCAAACTATTATAAACAGTAGAAACAATGTGGTATCTAAAACTTACCCACAAAAGAACCCTCAGCTTTTGCTCAGAACATTTGAGTTCAGATTGAAGAAGGAAACAGTTTTCTCATAAGCCCTTACAGGCAGATGTGAAAAAGCATACATACAAGAACAGAAAAGGAGAGAATGGAAATAAAACTCAATTTTATGCCTTATTTTTTAGCTTTTTTTTTTTTTTTTTTTATAATATTGGGTCTTTCAGGCTGTTTTTGCCTTTTATTAGCTCTGTATAGTTAGGTTAATTAACCAGTGATTTAATTTTATATTTAAGCTACAGGTTATCTTTTTTCTTTGTGATATTTATTTCTTTGCCTTTTTTTTTTTTCTCCTCCTTTTAACTACTTTCAATTTTTGGATGTTTTATTGAATCTATTTAGAACTTGATCACCTTGGTAATATATATTTCCCTTAAAACATTGCAAACAAATATATTAGGAGTGCACCCTCTTTACTAGTTATTGTGAGATTGCTGTGTAACTTAATAAACACATTTGTAAATAAATACATTGTTTGCAGGAAGAAAATTTCTGAGTTATTGCTCAGCCTGCTGAATTTATGTTGTAAGCATTACTTAACACAGTATAAAAGTGAAACGACAACAACAATATCTTCATACTTCCTCCTCTTCTCATTGCAACAAAACCTTTTAACTGGGAGAATTTTATTCCCCTCTCTTTTCTCTTCCTCCTTCACTTCCCACTTATTGTCACCTTGTAATATTCAGAGAGCACTTGGATTATGGACCTGAAGAGAGAAATGCTTTCGGATAATCATTAGCCCACATACCAGTAATTTATGCTCAAAGACAGGATGGGGTTGTAAAGTGCTTTTATAATGCAATATTATTGTTAAAGGCAAGGGTTGACTTTTTTTGTTTTATTTTGACATGGCATGTCCTGAAATAAATATCAATTCAATATGGCAGATGGGTCATATTCTTTATTTGGAAGAAGTTGTGATTTCTGACAAGGGAGTGGTTGTGGCTGTCTTTCTACACTGTAGCATTTTATTCTTTTTATGTATCTTTTAAGAAAGTAACCAGTTATATTGCTTTTAATATTGGTCTTCGTTTTGGCATGGGGTTATTCAACTGAAGCAGTGGAAGTGTGTTCACAGTCCAGATTTTTTTTAATAAACACAATTTTGCTGCCAAAAATATATAAATAAACACAAAAGAAAACAATTGTTGACTTGGTGTCCTATTCCTGCCAATATAGTAAATTAGCTTGTGCTGTTTGCTCTCTCCCTAGAAGAACTATAAAAGGAAAATAGAATCCAGAAAAATAATAAAACAACAACAAAAGTGAGAAACTCCCAGAGAGTCAAAAGACTATTTTCAACTGTTGGTAATGGGAGAGAATGGCTGCCGCCAAAACAAGGCTATTGGCAGAGGCAGTAATAGTATATATGAGGAAAAATAATTTAATTTTTTGCTTTTGCCTTCTAACTCCCAACCCCACTTTTCCCTTGGGAAGGGGTTGGTAGACCATGCCCCTCTGGCCGAATAGTTATGACAGACTATATAACCTGCAAAGCCAGAAATACTCTGACCTTTTACAGAAAAAAGGACCAACATCTGCCTTGGGATTATCATACCTGACCTCCTAGCTGTAAAAATGAAGGCCACAAACCAGACTACTGGTGGAGGTATTCACAGTGGTAATATCAAGGTGGTGTAAAAATTGTAATAAATGAGGGGTTGATGAAAATAGGTGGGGAATGGCCTACCCTAGGTATTACACTCTCCACAACTTTTTCAGTCCATCAGAGTTGAAATTACATGTGGTGTCCTGTGTTTTTTGGAACTCTTCATCCCAAGGTTTGTCCCCTCCCGCTACTTAAATACTGTCTGTTGTTTAATCCTTTCCTAGTACACATTACTAAACTAGTAGCCTATACCCTCAGGGGTATTTAAACTCACCAACCAGAATAGTTGGATACCTGAAAACCCCTTCCTCAAAAGAGTGAATATCACCCACAGCAGAAATATTTGTAATGACAACCAAAAATTTAAAGATAGCATGATAAATATTAACGAGATAAGGGAAGATACTATCGTAAGGAACAAGAATAAAACAGCCAAATAAAATTAAGCATGAAAAATAGTTGAAATAACACAGATGGAATGAATGGTGGAATGGATCCTATTGACTGAATTCATGATGACTAACTTGTGATCCTATTGACTAATTCATGAACACTAACTTGAACTCTTTCATTAGAAAGCAGAGAAATATAGAAGAAAAGTAAAGATGAAGATAATAGTACAAGTGAGAACATGCAGTAACAATTCCAGAAAGATAAAAAACAGGAAGAATTAAAGTACCGAAGACAAAAGTCTTGAACCTAGTTTTACGCTAGGCAGCTTCTGAAATGGCTACTGATCACTGCCTCCTGGTATGTATGCCCTTGTGTGACCCTCTCCCCTTAAGTATGTGCTGGACTAATGGCATGCTTCTTAGGAATAGAATACAGCAAAAGTGATAACATTAGCTTTTAAAGGATTGTGGCTTCTGTTTTGTTCGTGTACTTTCACTCCTCTCGTTTGGTACTCTAATGACGCAAGCTACCATTTGTGAGCTATCTGTGAAGAGGCCCACGTGACAAATAGCTGTGTACACCCTCCAGCCAATAACTAGTGAGGAACTGAGGTTCTCAGTCCCACACCCTTCACGGAACTGAATGAAAAAGCCCACAGACTGAATATGTTTGCAAAAGACTGGTATTCAAAATATATGAACTCATAATTGAATAGGAAAATAACCCAAAAGACTTTATCACTCCACCAAAGATGCACATGAAAAGATGTTTAACATCAGTCAATAGGGAAATGCAAATTAAAACCATAGTGACATACCATTTCACACTTATTAGAAAGGTTAAAATTTGAAAGACTACCAGAAGGTGATGGAGTGGGAAGCTCCGTCCCCCCAAAAAGCTTTGAACAACTGGCAAGAATTGGCAGAAACATCTTTCTCAAAGCTACAGAAAACAAAGGACTGCAGTAACAGCATTCCCCAAATCAAGAAAAAAGTTTCTTGAAAGAGATAGGATCTGGCACCCTGGCTGGCCCCTCTGCCAAAGCTCATCTCAGTGCAAAGCTGTCTGTGCTCCCAGTACGGGTCCCTGATTCCAGTTCTGGAGGGAGCAAAGTAACCTTTTTTTTTTTTTTTTTTAAAGATTTATTTACTTTATCCATTTTAAACCCCCCCTTCCCCATTTGCTGTTTTGTGTCCATTCGCTGGACAATTCTCTGTATCTGTTTCCTGCCATCTCTTCTCATCCTTCTCCTCCAGTCTTCACCAGGATTCGATCCTGGAGACCTCCCATGTAGGAGAGAGGTATTCTGCTACCTGCGCCACCTTGGTTCCTGGTTTTTGGAGTTTTCGGAGCATCTCGTCTTGTCTCTCCCCTGCGTCTCTCTCCTGTTACGTCGTCATCTTGCTGCATGGCTCCCGGGGCCTGGCGGCTCACCAGCATGCACAGCCTGGCAGTCCATGCGCCTTCTATATATATATTTTTTATTTTACCAGGAGGTCCCAGGGATCGAATCCAGGTCCCTCCATATGGCAGACGGATGCCCAACCGTTTGAGCCACATCCGCCCCCCGCAAAGTAACCTTTGTACACATTTTAGGAACATAGATGTTTGGCCCAAGCTGGTGGTGTGCCAGGACAATAATCACAGGTTTACTGTCCCAGAACTTGCCCTGCTATAGAAGACAGTTCACACATCTCTCCTACAGAACACTACGGGGAGATCAGTAAACTTGTGGCTGACTAGGACATGTAGTACAGTGCCCAGGACCATGAGGAAACCGCTAGGGAAGAAATTCTTAGCTTTGTAAATGGAGGAATTCCTAGGGCCACACGCACATATCTAGAACTAGACATAAAAAGACCTGCTCCAGCTGGTCTATAATCTCATTGTATGGATAAACTCTGAAGGAGAACATTCCCACAGGTCAATCTGCAAAGACTGGGAAAGGTGTTACCTTTTTTTGTTGTTGTTAGTGCCTGACATTCAAGGAAAGCTCTGCCATAACATAACTGGATAGAACCTTAAGGAACAGATGCCTCAGAGTCTTAAATTCCAGTGATAACACATTAAAATAAAATGTCCAGGTTTCAACAAAATGTTACAAAACATGCAAAGAAATGGGAAGTGATGGTCCATCCAAAGGTTAAGATTAAAGCATTCGAAACTGTCAGTGCTTGCAGTGCTATATTTGGTCAGAGTAAAAAGGATGTATGGACTTTGTAGACCTTAATGAGCTGGTTTACCTTACTTAATAGTTGCATCAAACATCTCTTATGTCCCACTTCCCCTCTTGCCTCACCTATTCCTCAGATCGTTGGCCACTTATTTCAAGGCAGTCACCATCAAGGCAAACAAGTTTATATGGTCTCTCTCCAGTCCCCACTGTGCGGATCAGCTTCATGTGGGCAGAAGCCAATAGCACCTTTCCACATGTGCTGTGGGCCTCTCATCTCTTGTTGCTACAGAGGCAGAAGACAATATGCAACCGAGAAGAGCTGGGTAGACCTTGGTATAACTGAAAAGAGAATCTTTTGTGCACACATCCCAGGTAGGAAATAATTCCACTTCCCTCTACATTCTCACCGACCAGTCCTGGTCAGTGGAGAAGATGATTTGAGAGGTTCGGATATCCTTAGTCCGGTGCCAGCTCCCAGGGCAAACAATGGTGCAGCCCCTCCCATCCTGGAAGTGCCCCTGGGACACAGTAGACCAAATTTGCTGGCCAAAGGCAAAATCAGCCTTAGGCTGCATCCCTCTCTCTCCCCTTTCCTGGGGAGGTGGATCCCTGTGCTCTCCTCTGCCTGTAGCCACTGGCCCAAGGCTGGAGAATTCAAAATTGTCTGCTCGTAGGATGGGGGAAGGGTGCCTGCGGCTCCAAGTGCAGTTTCCACTCAGCTATTTCCTTGAGATATTTTTCCTGTGCCCCTCTCTCTTCTGGGCGGTGTCCAGCCTTCCCCTGGTATTCTAAACCATAGAACATTTTCCAGGCTGTTTCTGCCTGTCCTCTAGCTATTTTTCTGGGAGAGGAGAGAATTCCATGTCTTTTTAATCCACCATCTTCCTGGAAGTCCTGGTGTGATGATTTTTAAGGTATTGGAAGATATTTCTTGTTCCAAGAATTAGGAGCATCTTTGAAAACAGACCAAGATGGGTTGAGAATCTGAAACCCTAGTCTGTTATTCCTGGCATCCCTAATTAATATGTGAGACAGCAGTCAAATTTTCCATCCTCAACATTTTTTTTTCCTTTCCATTTTATTTATGGCCTGCACTTTCTGCATATCATGTATTTTAGGTCTTACCTGGGCCTTAAAATAAATTCCTTGTAAGTTGTCCTGCAAATGAAATTACTGTCTGGAAAACTGCAATTTCATCTTTAAGTTTTATTATGTTAATAAATGTCAGGATTCTCAAATTAAAAAAAAAAAAGTCCATCAATGAGGAGGTCCATGCCTGGGACATACTAGTCAAAGATGTTAAAAAAAAAAATAAAAAGATCCTAAATATGCTCAAAGAGCTAAAGGAAAACATGGACCAAAAGAACAAAGAAAATCAGGAAAATGATAGATGAACTCAAAAAGTATATATATAGAGAGATGGAAATTATGAAAATGAACAAAAAAGGGTCAAGACCACAATAATAGAAATAATAGAAATTGAAAATGTCTAAAAGGGGTTCAACAGCAGGTTGGAGCTGGTAGAAGAAAGAATCTGTGAACTTTAAGATAAGACTATTGAAATTACCCAGAAAGAAGAAAGATTGAAGAAGAGCCTGAGAAACCTATGGGACATCATCAAGCATACTGATACATGCATTATGGGAATCCCGAAAGGAGAAGAAAGAAAGGGACAAAGAGAATATCTAAAGAAATAATGGCTGAAAACTTCCTAAATTTTATGAAAGACATTTATATATACATCCAAGATGCTCAATGAACTCCAAACAGGATAAGCCCAAATAGACCCACACCATGCCATGTTATAATCAAAATGTTGAATGCTAAAGATAAAGTGAGAATTCTGAAAGCCACAAGGGAGAAGCAACATATCACATACAAGGAAGCCTCGACAAGATTAGGTACTGATTTCATATCAGAAACCATGCATGCAAGAAGGAGTGGGATGACATATTAAAGTGCTGAAGGCAAAAAATTGCCAAGAATTCTCTATCCGGCAAAACTGCCTTTCAAAAATGTGAGAGGCTCTTAGCTGAGCAGAGAAGTGTGCTCTGAGATGATGCCTGCTATCCACCCACGCTAAAAGACCAGCAGCTTCTTGCATCCTGTTGTGCACACATTCATTAAAAGTCTATTCACCGGATGTCATAAACATAGCAATGTAAACATATCTTGAAAAAGCCTCCCAAAAGATTTAGCAAGTAAAAGGACAAATTCCATTTCTTTGAACTCTGGAGGATAGAGACTGGAAAACACCTCCACAAATGCTGAATCAAAGAAACAGAAATCTCAGATAGAATTCCATCCCAGACCACTGGTCAGTTCCTGTTTCCCCTGCCCCTCACTCAGTCCCATGCAACTCGGGAGCCACATAGAGGCAGCACGGCCTCGGTCCCTCTCATCATGGACAGAGACTGTAGACTGAACCACAGCAGTGAGTTAGAACTCCACACATATCCAGGCACAGGGACCTAAGTCCACAGAGACCCAGGGCTGAACATGAGCCACTGAGTGCTAAGTAGTGCTGCACACAAAAGGGCCCTCAGGGTGTAGTACTAGAAAAACCCAGTACAGCTTAAATATCAAGGCATTGTACTGTACCTTATGATGTTAGAAAAATTCAATATACCTCTTGCTCACCTGTCAGGAGGCACGCAGAGCTACAGATTTAACATTAACCAGATTTAACTCTACCAAAAATGTATACCTCTGCTCTTTCTCATTTTTACTCATATCCATCATTTTCTGTATCTTCACGTCCATTGTTACCTGTACATTCACATCCATATTAACCACCCCATCCTTATCACCCCAAGATTACCAAACCCCAGGTACCATGCATATTTTAAGATTAAAGCAAAAACTAATTTTTCCAAACCTTCCTTAAGAATGTCACCCTGATAATTAACTCTCTTTGTTTCAACTGGCATTAAATCTGTGAGAAAAACCTTTAATGGGGAGGCTGATTTGAGATTGTAATGTCCGGTTTCCTGCTGGCAAATAAATCCTCTTTTTCTTATTATCTTAGTTTGGTGTGTCTGTCTCTTCTACTGCGCCAAGCAAATGAACCCAGCCAAGGACCACCCCGGCCCCTCTTCAGGGGGGGTGGAAAAAATGAGAAAGACCACCATAGAAAGGCTGGTAAGAGCTGTGACCAACACAGCTTTAGACGGCTGGACCACCTGAAGACAAACCGGACATTTCCGAAGTGACCCTCCTTTCTGGATTGGCCCCATCTGGCTCCCTGGTGTGGAATACCCTAATGGTGAAGAAACCAGAGGCAGGAAAACCTCATAAGAGACAAGAAAAAAGTGTGTGTGTGTGTGGGGGGGGGGGGGGGACAGGACATTGAAATGAACTGTTGTAAGATGCAATGGGAGCCAGAACTGAAAAGCATAATGAAAATGGGGCACTGAGTGAGGGAGAGAATTTAAACAAATTTATAGGAGCTGAGGAGAAAAGTCTGCACAAAAACAAACAGAACAGGGAAACGGATGTGGCTCAAGAGGGTCGGCGTCCGTCTACCATATGGAGAGACTGGGGTTCGATCCCTGGTACCTCCCGGTAAAAAAAACAAAAAACAAAACAAAACAAACAAACAGAACAGATCAAGATTCCCAGAGAAGAAACCGAGAAAAGGAAGCTTTGTCCTGGAGGTGAAACAATTGCACAAAAAGTACAATCTTAAAAATTGCACAGCATATCTAGGGCAAGAATCAGATGAAGAAGAGCTGAGAAAATCTCAACAGTTAAACGCAGGCTCTTCTAAAAGTCTAGAATATATATAATGTAAGATGTCAATTCTACCCAAATTGACTTACAGATTCAATACAATCTCAATCAAAATTCTAACAGCCTACTTTGGCAGAAATGGTGAAGCCAATTATCAAACTTACCTGGAAGGGTAAGGGGCCCCGAATATGCAAAGACATCTTGAAAAAAGAACAAAATTGGAGGACTCACACTTCCTGATTTTAAAGCTAACTGCACGGAAGCAGATGTGGCTCAAGTGATTGGGCTCCCATCTACCATATAGGAGGTCCAGGGTTTGATTCCTGGGGCCTCCTGGTAAAAAGCAAGCTGGCCTGAGCAGAGAGCAGGCTTGCGTGGAGTGCTGGCCCATGCGGAATGAGAGCTGGCGCAGCAAGATGACGCAACAAAAAGAGACACAGAAGAGAGACAAAGAGAGATGCAACAGATCAGGGAGCTGAGGGGGTGCAAGCGATTGAGGGCCTCTCTCCCACTCTGGAAGGTCCCAGGATCAGTTCCCAGTGCTGCCTAAAGACAAACAGACATAGAGAGCAGACAGCGCAAAAACAACCGGAGCGTGGAGGGGATTTCAATAATTAATAAATCTTTAAAAATAAAAAATAAATAAAGCTTACTACAAAGCTACAGTGGTCAAAACAGCATGGTACTGGCACAAGGATAGATATATCGACCAATGAAATCTGAGAGTTCAGAAATAGATCCTCACACCTATAGCCAATTGAATTTTTTTCTCAATAAACATTTATTCAACCAATTGATTTTTTTTTAAAGATCCATTTGCTGTGCGTTTTTCTGTGTCTGCTTGTCTTCCCTTGTCGGGTCGTCCTGCTGCGTCAGCTCACCGCGCCACGTGGGCTGGCTTGCCTTTACCAGGAGGCCCCGGGAACCGAACCTGGGGCCTCCCATATGGCAAACGGGAGCCCTATCGATTGAGCCACATCCGCTTCCCAACCAATTGATTTTTTTTTTTTTAAAGCAAACAACTACATTACTATATCATTTATTAATTTAGTAGTTTAGTCTCTCAATATTTAGCAAGTTCATTTAAAAATTACTATTCCCATTGGTCTATAGTAACATTAATATAAATGCATAATTTCAAAATCAACATTCCTTTCACTGTGAACACAAAACTTCCTAAAAGATAGTTGTGGGCTGGGGCACAGTTATCAATGGCTGCTGGGATAGCACTGTTCAAAGCCAAACAGGCTGGCAGGCTTGTAAAGGCGTAAATTATACATACAATCTCAGTATCCTATTATTTTCCACATTTTTACCATACATACTTGTCTCATTTTCTATAAAGTATTTTCTCACATTCAAGTAAGATGAATACATTTTCATCTTCATTTCAAAGTAAGCCTTTTATGAAAGAAAAATTAAATAAAAAAATTGAAAACATAGTTCCCTACACTTCCCTCACTATAAACAGTTTGGCAGAAAGACCTCCAGTGCCTTTTTAAAAACTGCCTTCAAGAGAATATTAGGTGGTTAAATCTGAAGTTGAATCCTTAAGACAATGAATTATAACAGAGTCCAAAAAATGTATGACTACTCATTAAAACCCTTGGAACCTGTGAATTATTGCAAATCTCACATGTGCATATAATTCAAACATAAACTTTGTGGGGAGAGGGTACAAAATAAATATTACAATAATCTCTCAATCTACCTAAACGCTGCCTCGATGGTTAGATGAAAAGATTAATGTTACTAACAGGAAGAATCAAACTATTTTAAAGACTGTTTTCCAAGTAGTTAGAACAATTTTGCAAAACAAAGGTAAGAGCTTATGCCAATACATTTTTCCTGTAGTGTAATGTAATTGCTAATATGAGGCATAATTTGTAAGCAATGAATACAAATATAAATAGGTATAAGCCACCACTAAATCACATTTTGGTGAAAAGCTTCTCAGCTAATGCAGTCTGAGGAGGGGGCTAAGGGAATTGAGAAAGGACAGGCAGGGAGGGTTTCCAGTGGGAACATAATTTACGGGCCTTATAGTTATCATCATTTCACATGTAACATCCATTGTTGTATAAAAGTAAATCCTTTCCAGATAGCTGGCCAAGAATATACTTTATGTAGCATAGTAAAATCATTTAAGTATTACTAATACTTCATTTGCATTTATATTTGGATATACACATAATTATATATGCATATCAAAAACTATAAACAGAATTTTAAAATACTTTCATCCTATTTTTGAAAAGTTAACAGTTAAGACTGAACTATGAATACAGAATTTTCTAGAATATCTAAACTCAGGGATAAAAACTAAAGGAAAACTCTACTATTTCTTTAGTAAATGGCTTGTGCGGAACCTCAAGCTCACTCATCTTTTTATAGATAGGTTTATTTGATGAGGATTGTTATCCAATGATTGTTTAGCAGCAGTTTTACCAAACTGTAAATTCTTTTATTAACAGGCATTATAAACAGATACTAATCTTATTTAAAAACCATGAGTGCCACACCAGTGAATATACAGCTCATGAATAACTTAAGAAGTATTTCCCATTTTAAAAGGCTACACACAGCATACAAAAACCTATACTAAACAAAAAAAGCTATAATATGGATACATGATTGATGTGTCTAAAATGATATATATACAGTACATAATTAATGTTAATTATGTGTTCAGTACATTTTTCTCTGATTCCCTTTATGCTTCACTTTCTCCAGAAACTGAATTCTGTACTTCTTCTTCTAAAATTGGTACAATCAGGTTATCCTTGGACATCAAATTATATTTCATCACAAATTTAGTAAACCGATGACACAAAAATGTTTCATTTTCATATTCATCAAATATCTGCCGATGATGAAAATAAGCATGTGAAAATATTCTGTAAATCCTACGGCATACTGATCCTAGTTTTGCTACAGATGATTCCTTTATGCTAACTCTGCTGGGAAAATATTTATTGCTATTCAGAAGACATGCAGCCCCATCAAGTGTGTGCCTAGTGTAGTCTATGGCAGGACACTCTTTTGGAGTTTTATGAGCTGCACAAAGAAAAATCCATTGTTAAGTTGCTATCATCTGAGTACATGTATCTGGATGGCACTCACTCTGAAGTTTGACAGCAAGTTCATTTAGCTCAAGGCAGAACTGCCTTAAATGTTCATACTTCCATACACCTTCGTCTTGGCCTTCAGGTGGTTCAAGAATTTTGTCAATATTGGAGCAATCTGCCCTTATGTTCTGTTGAATATACTGTTGAACAGCTAGTGTACTGTCCATTTCATCAAAAGATTCATCAGGCCAATTATAGAAATCCTGCGCCTTGGTGCCTGGCCTGTTCTGCCTCAGCACTGCCGTCCCCTCCGCCATGACCATAGTGCCAAAGTCTGGGCGGCTGGAGTCGGTACCCGGATCCCAACCAATTGATTTTTGACATGGCTGACGAGTCCACACAATTGGGAAAGAATAGCTTCTTCAACAAATGGTTTTGGGAGAATTGGATATCCATTTGCAAAAGAATGAAAGAGGACCCCTTATACAAAAATTAACTCAAAGTGGATCAAAGACCTTAATATAAGAGTCAGGCCTATAAAACTCCTAGAAGAAAATGTAGGGAAGCATCTTCAGGATCTTGTTAGGCAATGGTTTTTAGACTTTACACCCAAAGCACAAGCAATATAAGAAAAAATGGACAATTGGGACCTCATCAGAATTAAAAACTTTTGTGCATCAAAGGACTTTGTCATGAAAGTGAAGAGACAGCCTACACAATGGGATAAAATATTTGGAAACCACATATCTGATAAGCATTTAATATCTAGACTATAGAAAGAAATCCTACAATTCAACAATAAAAAGACAAGCAACTCAATTTAAAAATGGGCAAAAGACTTGAATAGACATTTCTCCAAAGAGGATATACAAAAGGCCAAAAAGCACATGGAAATATGCTCAACATCTCTAGATATTATGGAAATGCAAGTCAAAACCTCAATGAGATATGATTTCACACCCACTAGAATGGATGATTGAAAAAAACAGAAAATCACAAATGTTGGAGAGGATGTAGAACAATAGGAACCCTCCTTCATTGCTGTTGGGATTGTAAAACGTTGCAGCCACTGTTGACAGTTTGGCCATTCCTCAGAAAGTTAAATATTGAATTATTATATGACCCGGCGATCCCTCTACTAGGTATTGAAAGAATTGAAAGCAGGAACTCAAACAGATATTTGCACACCAATATTCATGGCAGCATTATTTACAATTGCCAAAAGATGGAAGCAATCCAAGTGTCCATCAATTGATAAATTGATTATCAAAATGTGGTATACACATACAATGGAATATAAATTTAGCTGTAAAAAGGAATGATGTTTTGATACATGCAACAACATGGATGAACCTTGAAGACATTGTTCTGAGTGAAATAAGCCAGATACAAAGGGATAAACATTGTATGATCTGGGAAGCGGCTGTGGCTCAATCAGTAGGGCTCCCGTTTACCATATGGGAGGCCCTGGGTTCGGTTCCCGGGGCCTCCTGGTGAAGGCAAGCCTGCCCGCACGGCGTGGTTGGCTGACCCGGCGAGCACAGGCAGCAAGGGGGGG